>VFSX01000158.1:157500-247500 GCA_016618255.1 Chlamydomonas sp. UWO 241 | reverse complement strand
ATCGCTGGCTCGGCACCTATCTGGTCATTCATGGGCGAGCGCCCAGCTGTCGACGGGGGCTACTTCGCAAAGGTGTGGGGTTTTTGTGTGGGTGGGGGGGCGGAGGGAGTGGGGGGGCACGCAGCTAAGGGCGGGAGAGAGTTGATCTGTGTACGTGCGCTTTTGGCGTGCGTGCCCCCACAGAGGTGGGGGGTGTTTGTGTGTGGGGCAAGGGAGGGGGGCACTCGACAAAGCCAAGGGCGTGGGAGCGAGTTGTGTCGTGCATGCGTGCGCTCACATGCTCCCCCCCCCCCCGCGCCCCACGTGAACTCACATGCATGCCCCCCCCTCGCCGGCGCCGCACGTGCACTTGTAAGCATGTCTCCCCCCCCCACACACACACCACCTCGCCCGCCGCGTGCGCTGACATGCACGACCCCCACCCCGCCCACGCGTTTGAAAGGGGGTTACTTTCGACGCGAGCGAGTCTGGTGGCTCTGCCGCGCCATGCAAGGACAACGTGCGCGCGTTCTGGGGCGTGCTGCGGGACCTGGCCAGCAGCTCGGGCGGTGCGTACCTTGTGGGTGTGGGGTTTGGGGACGGGCCAGCTGCAAAGCAAAAAAAAAAAGCGAAAAGCCAGCAAACGGCCAAATATACGCAGCGTAAGATTATGCTACTACTTAGTCACGCAAGGACAACGCGCGCGCATTCTGGGGCGCGCTGCGGGACCTGGCGAGCAGCTCGGGCTGTGGGTGTTTGTGGGGTGGGTGCTGCATGGGCCCTACAGATGGGAGGGGGGGGTAAACCTGAGTTGAACCAGGGGTCAACCTGGGTTAAACCCTGCGCCTGGTTAAACCTAAGCTAAACCTACGTTCGATTCTGGGTAAACCCGCGAAGTGGTTAACCAAGGTTTAACCTGAATGCGATGAACCTGGGTTTAACCTGGGGTAAAGTCGGGTAACCCCGTCGCACCCCTTACCTCTGGTTAAACCGCTGTTTAACCTGGGGTAAACCGCCCTTCGCGTCTGTAGGGAGGGCGGGTTATCAGCAATGCAAAGACGGCAATTTCAAATATTTAAGCACAGTTGCCAACATTTACGTACAGCAAAAGGCTAAGAAAACACGCACACGCACACGCTTCCCGCCACGCGTGCACGCACGCACACGCCCACTAACACAGCGGCACACACCCACACGCACACGCACACACATGCCCCCCCTCTCACCCACCCACCCACCCACCCCACACACACACCAGGTCGCGCCACCATCGCCGAAGAGATGCGCTTTTGCGAGGCTGTGGAAATTAGCAGGAGGGGGACTTTGGACACCCCCACGTTGCACACAGTAACAGTAACACGGGGTTCCCAGCTACGCAGGCTACTCTTCTACTAGAGACACCTGCCGATACTCCAGCACACTTGAGTACTAGAGTACCACCGGCTCCCGGCCGATAGACTACCGCTCCCGCCGGCTCGACTACCCCAAACAGCGGTCTCTGAGAGACATGTCTGGCAAGGAGCATATAGGAGAGGACCTTCCGCAGGGTCACAGTAGTGGCCTTGTGGCCAGTCAAGCCGGCAGAGCCGACTGGCGCTGACTGGAACGGTCCCCGCCTGGCAGTGCATGGCTGTCCAGCTCTCGTTTGCATGGGGCTCAGCCGGCGCCCCATGCCTCATGCATGGCCAGGTCCCACCCTCCAGGGGTGCATGGACGACAGAGTTGTCATGGAGGCTGCCTGAAGACCTTCCAACGCCAGTCACCGGCAGACGAGCGACCCCGAGGATGAGCGCGGTGACGAACGCTGCGATTGGTGAAGCGGATTTACTCTGTGTTGCCTCGGCGGTCGCCACCGCTGAAGCCGTGATGGTAGCCCGCCTCCACGGGCAGCCATCTTGACCAATGTCCAGCATGCATTGACGGGCGCCAGCTCCTCCGCTCGTCGATCAACTCGTCGAGATCGGTGCCGCATGGCGTCCTGCATGGGGGGAGGATAAGGGCCGTCTCCCAGCACGGGCCGCGGCAGCGCCGCGGCTACTCGCCAAGCCATGGCAGCGCCGGGTAAGCCGCTCCTGAAGTGTTCCACCGAGGGGCAGTCTAGCAGGAGCCGGGCCAGTCGTATTTTACCCCGCTCGTCAGCGGCACGTTGCACACACATCAAGACAAATACGCACACACACACGCGCGCACACGTGTCCACACACACACACACACACATCAGGCCGCACGACCATTGCCGCAGAGATGCGCCTTTGCGAGGCTGCGGAAATGAGCGGAGAGGACGACCGGGTCGGCCTACACCACCACGTTCCACACACACACGCACACACGCACACACACACACACCAGGCCGCGCGACCATCGCCGAGGAGATGCGCTTTTGTGAGGCGGCAAAAATGAGCCGGAGGGGTTGGGGACTTTGAACACCCCCGCGTTGCAGGTTGATGGTCAGTTGCATGAGGCTCAGTGTGGTTTCAGAAAAAGCAGAGGCACTGTTGATGCGATTTTTACTCTGCGCTCACTGAGCGCGGCACATGCCGAGTACAAACAATGCATGGCTGTGGCATTTGTCGACTATTCTAAAGCTTACGATTGCATAAACCGTGCGGCACTGTGGAGAGTCCTTAGATTATATAGTGTTCATCCGCACATTATTGATCTGTTGGAGGACCTTCACACCAACACCGCAGCTGCCGTGCGGCTGGCTGGGAAAATCGGGCACGAATTCCCCGTGTCGTCTGGTGCGCGACAGGGGTGCGTCATTGCTCCTGTGTTGTTCAATGTTTTTATTGACCACATAGTGAAAAAGGCGCTAGACATGATGCCAGAGGGGGCTGGCGTGTCAGTCGTGACCCGAGCCGGCGGCTCTGTGTTGTCGTCGTCGGTTGAGCGCATAGTAATGCTGATGTATGCCGACGATTTATGTTTGTTCTCGCATGACCCAGCTCAGTTGGCGCTTATGCTGAAAATCCTTGACAAGTGTCCTCTAGCTTTGGCATGCAAATCAACGCCGCCAAGACAGAAGTGATGATTTTGCCAGCAGATTTTGACGCGGATCTGCCCACGTTTGCGCTGACTGGTGGTGAAGTGAAGACCGTCTCTGCATTTAAGTATCTAGGGAGTTGGATAACCCAGAGTGGTGGTGTGGAAAAGGAGATCGGTGTGCGTGTCGGTCGCGCGCTGGGCGTGTTTGCGTCTTTTGATAAGATTTGGGCCAGCAAGAAGATGCAAGTGCAGTCTAAGATGCGGGTTTACAACACTTTCGTGCTGCCCCACTTTCTGTACGGCTGCGAAACATGGGCCCCTACTAAAACACAACTGACTCGATTGGAGGTTGCCCACTCTAACTGCCTTCGTCGCATTCTGGGTGTGCGCCTGGTCGACCGGCACAGATTAACTTATATTCGGCAGGCGTGCGACACTGAGCCAATTGAGAGCCTTGTGGCAAAGCGATCAATGCAGTGGCTAGGCCATGTGATGCGCATGCCGGCTTCTCGTCTTCCTCGTACGACTTTTGACTGCACAATGGATGTGGCTCGGCAGCAAGGCCGGCCTCCAGCCTTCCTCCCGACGCTATTTTCTTAAGCTACTGATTCAGCAGCTAGGCGAAACTAATGGCACTCGTTCTGGTTGGAAGACTTTTTCGGACACGGCGTTTGAGCGTGCTCAGGATAGGGTCGGGTGGAGAGCCGTGGTGTACAGTCCGGCTGCCCCTCAGGCGCCGGCCCCTCCACCACGGCGGTCAAGTAGATTGGCAAGCGCCACTTGACCCCCTATCCCCTAGAAGCAGTTAGGACCTATTTTGGAGGCGTCGCACAATAGCTCTCCTTTTTGCTCTGGGACTACACATTGGCAGGCAGCCGGCTGGTGGCTACCGCCCCTCACAAGTAATTGTTAGGGCCAGAACTGGACTTGGGTCTAGGCGGTGGTACTAGGACTAGAGGTAGTCTTTGCTGGAAAGCCGATGTAACTGTAACACGTTGCACACACATCCAGACAAATAATCACACACACACACACACACACCAGGCCGCGCCACCATCGCCGAAGAGATGCGCTTTTGCGAGGCGGCGGAAATGAGCGGAGAGGACGACTGGGTCGGCGTGAGGGATTGGGTGGCCGGAGCCTGGGACACGATGGCGATGGGAAACTTTCCCTACCCGTCTGGCTACGTCATCAACGGTAGGTTGTCTGGAAATTGTTGGCAGTTGTTTGGCAGTTGTTGGCAGTTAACGGTTGTGTGAGGGACTGGGTGGCTGGAGCGTGGGACACCATGGCGATGGGCAACTTTCCCTACCCCTCTGGCTACGTCATCAATAGTAGGAGTTTTTTGTGGCAGTTGTTCGGCATTTGTTTTGTCAATTTTTGGCAGTTGTTGGTTGTGTGAGGGTCTGGGTCGCTGCAGCGTGGGACACCATGGCGATGGGAAACTTTCCCTACTCGTCTGGCTACGTCATCAACGGTAGGAGTTTTTTTTGCAGTTTCTTGGCAGCCACAAGGCCACTGTTGTGACCCTGAGGAAGGTCCTCTCCTATATGTTCCTTGCCAGACATGTCTCTCAGAGACCGCTGTTTGGGGAAGTCTAGCCGGCAGGAGCGGTAGTCTCTATCACTCGGGAGCTGGCGGTACTCTAGTACATTTAAGCGTGCTGGAGTATCGGCCGGGTGAACTTTAGTAGAAGAGTAGCCTGCTAAGCTGGAAACCCCGTGTTACTTGTTACTTGTCACTTGATCTTGGCAGTTGCTGGCAGTTGTTGGCAGTTGTTGGTCGTGTGCGCGACTGGGTGGCGGGAGCCTGGGACACCATGGCGATGGGCAACTTCCCCTACCCGTCTGGCTACGTCATCAACGGTGAGAGTTTTTTTGGTGGTTGTTGGGCAGTTGTTTTGGCAATTCTTTGGCAGTTGCTGGCAGTTGCTGGCAGTTGTTGGCAGTTGTTCCTTGTGTTCACGACTGGGCCGCTGGCGCGTGGGGCACAGAGGGTGGTGATGGGCACAACTTCCCGTACCCGTCGGGCTATGTCATCAATGGTGCGTGGGCGTGTTGGTTGTTGGTACTTGTTTTGGCAGTTGTTGGCAATTATTGGCAGTTGTTGGTTGTGTTCGCGACTGAGCGCGCGGGAAACGATGGCGATGGGCAACTTCCCGTACCCCCGCCAGGCTATGCATCAATGGTGGGTTGAAGAACTGGGTCAAACCCAGCTAGGCCCTACTTTACCCTGAGCCCTCGAGCCTTGACCCTACGCCCCAAATCCTCATCCTTGAGCCCTAGACTCCAAGCATCTCTAGCGTGTGGGACGCGACGGCAGTGGGAAACCTCCCGTACCCATCTCAGGCTATGCATCAATGGTGGGTTGAAGAGCTGGGTCAAACCCAGCTAGAAGGCCCTACTTAAACCCTGAACCCTCGGCCCTTGACCCTACGCCCTCAGTCCTCATCCTTGAGCCCTAGACTCCAAGCATCTCTAGCGTGTGGGACGCGACGGCAGTGGGAAACCTCCCGTACCCATCTCAGGCTATGCATCAATGGTGGGTTGAAGAACTGGGTCAAACCCAGCTAGAAGGCCCTACTTAAACCCTGAACCCTCGGCCCTTGACCCTACGCCCTCAGTCCTTAGCCCTGCCCCCAAACTCTCAGCATGAGGGACTGGCCCAGTGGGTCGCTGGCGCATGGGATACGATGGGCAACTTCCCCTACGCAGGCACGTAACCAATGGTGGGCGGGGCAGGGCTCCGGTTGCGCCTGTGTCGAAAGAACCTCAAAAGACCCCCCCCCCTTCAACCGGCGAAGTCACTTGTATAGCCTGCCCACCCCCTCCACCACCACCACCACGCACACGCACACACACACAAACAGGCATGGGAACGCTCCCTGCATTGCCCGTGCGAGCTGCTGGCTCCGCCCACGACAACCCCCCCCCCCCACCACCACACACACACACACAAACACAAACACAAACACAAACTTCCCCCCCCCCACACACACACATTCCTTTCCCCAGGCATTTCGCACGCTGCCCGCGTTCCCCGTGCGCGTCGCGTGCGAGAACCTCCGCTGGGGCGCGCCACAAGCCCCCCCCCCACACACACACACGCACACACACACACACACAGGCATGGGCACGCTGCCCGCGTTCCCCGTGCGCGCCGCGTGCAAGCTCCGGACCTCGCCCACGGCAAGCCCCAAACTATCACTCTCTCTCACACACACACACACACACACACACACTCCTTTCCCCAGGCATGGGCACCCTCCCCGCGTTCCCCGTGCACGCCGCGTGTGAGAACCTGCGCACGCGCGCCGCAAGCCCCCCCCCCCAGACACACACACTCTCCCGCACACCCGCACACCCGGACGCACGCACCCCCCCCACACGCCCCCCCCCCCACACACACACACGCACACACACAGGCATGGGCACCCTCCCCGCGTTCCCCGTGCGCGCCGCGTGCGAGAACCTTCGCTGGGGCGACATGACCGACAGGGAGCTTCTGCGCGGCATGGCTGACGCGGCCGGCGTGTTTTACAACCACTCTGGCGACGAGGCGTGCTTCGACTGGAGGTGCGCAGACCACTGGGGGGCTTAGGGGAGCGGATTTGAAGTTTGGAGGTTGGGGTGTGGGGATGGTAGGATGCGTACACTGCACACTCATGGGATTGTAATAGGGTGCAGGAAGTGTGGTATGGCGTGACGGCGGGCGTGTTCTGCAACCACTCTGGCGACGAGGCGTGCTTCGACTGGAGGTGCGCAGACCACTGGGGGGCTTAGGGGAGCGGATTTGAAGTTTGGAGGTTGGGGTGTAGGGATGGTAGGATGCGTACACTGCACACTCATGGGATTGTAGTAGGGTGCAGGAAGTGTGGTATGGCGTGACGGCGGGCGTGTTCTGCAACCACTCTGGCGACGAGGCGTGCTTCGACTGGAGGTGCGCAGACCACTGGGGGGCTTAGGGGAACGGATTTGAAGTTTGGGGGTTGGGGTGTAGGGATGGTAGGATGCGCACACTGCACACTCATGGGATTGTAGTAGGGTGCAGGAAGTGTGGTATGGCGTGACGGCGGGCGTGTTCTGCAACCACTCGGGCGACGAGGCGTGCTTCGACTGGAGGTGCGCAGATCACCAGGGGTCAGGGTTTGGGGGTGAGGACTCAAGAGATGGTACGATGAGCACGCAGATGGCGCAGCCATAGGTTTCAAGAGGTGTGGCCGTGGGCGGCATGGCTGGCGCGGCAGGCGTGTTTCACAAGCACTCGGGCGACGAGGCGTGCTTCGACTGGAGGTGCGCAGATAACTAGGGGCTTAGGGTTCAGGATTTGAAGTTTGGGGGTTAGGGATGGTACGATGAGCACGCAGATGGAGAATCTATATCGGTTTCAAGAGGTGTGGCCGTGGGCGGCATGGCTGACGCGGCCGGCGTGTTCTACAACCACTCTGGCGACGAGGCGTGCTTCGACTGGAGGTGCGTGTCTGTCTGCCTGCCTGCCTGTCTGCCTTCCTGCCTGCCCGCCTGTCTGTCTGCTAACCTGCCTCCCTCCCTCCCTCCCTGCCTGTCTGTCTTCTTTTCTGCCTGTCTATCTGTTTGGACAGATAGAGGATGACGGATTTCATAGTCACTGGTTGACACCATTCGTCACCTGTGCCCGCTGCCGTGCATCGCAGGGCCGACGTCAACCCTGAGACAAACGAGGTCCTTGACTTCTGGGGCTACCAACCTGCAACCTGACTCAAGCAACCACTGTATCCCCAGCACACGCGCGACAGGGCGCCAACTTGCATCAACCACACTTACTGACCACTCTATCACGGGGCCGACGCCAACTCTGAGACGAGCAGGTCCTTGACTTCTGGGGCTACCAGAACTGCACCGCAGCCAGAGACGACCTCTAGCTAGCAGGAGCCAGTCCAGTCGTATTTTCCCCCGTTCGTCCCCGGCAACACTCGACAACTCACAACCTCCCAACCCTTGCACGACAGGGCCGAAGTCAACCCTGAGACGAGCGAGGTCCTCGACTTCTGCGGCTACCAGCACACACTCCTGACAACTACCACTCCATCAGCCAGTTTCAGTCGGGTGCCGGGCCTAGCGCCAATAACGCACGTCGTAAAACACCTGTGCCCGCCGCCATGCATCGCAGGGCTGACGTCAACCCTGAGACGAGCGAGGTCCTCGACTTCTGGGGCTACCAGTACACACTGGTGCAACCTGTCCCAAGCAACAAGGCGCCAATTAACCACCGCCACTACCAACACCAACACCAAAACCAAAACCACCAACAGCACAACAAAACCACTTCACAGGGCTGACGTCAACCCTGAGACGAGCGAGGTCCTTGACTGCGGCTACCAATAGCACACAGCAACCAAACACACTGCACCCAGTGACCTCTGGGGTGCAACCTGACCCCAAGAACCACTGAATCCCCGGCACACGCACGACAGGGCGCCAACAAACGACCACCACCACCACCACCACCAACAGCAGCAGCAACAACAACAACAGCAACAACAAAACCACTTTCACAGGGCCGACGTCAACCCTGAGACGAGCGAGGTCCTCGACTTCTGGGGCTACCAGTACTGCACCGAGATGTTCCAAATCTTCAGCAAGGCAAGTGTGGGCATGGTGTATGTGTAGGTGGTCCACACTTTTAAAACAAAATAACCAGGGAGGGGGCAGGTAGCCTGATTTCCGACCCCATGCTCAAAAAATTCTCCGTTTGACACCGGACCGGCGCCATGCCCTTCCCCTCTTAGAGTTACATCCGTATCCACCCCTAACAAAATAGGCCGCGGGGGGGGGGTCCCCCCCTCAGTTTTTTATTTTTTAATTATGTAACTTTTGGATCTGACCTTCGTTCGACATGGGAGTGGGCGCGTTGGATTCCCCCTCATGAAGAGGAGTCCGAATCCACCCCCAGATCCCACACAGACCACAGTATGTATTGCAGGGGTATGGGGGTGCGAGGGGGTCCCACACCGAGCTGTTGGTGTGGACCACTGGTTCACACCCCCTGGGGGGCAGGATGCTCTGCAGACCTCCGATTGGTCTAAGAGTTGGCGCGCTGGATTTGTCTGACAACACAGCTGCCAAATACATGGTCGTTTGTGTGTTTCATACGTTGGGAGGGCATGGACGGGGCCTGGGAGTGTAGGGCTGTACCGGGGCGCGTGGCCGCCTCCTGATGCCAGTTTCAGGAGTAGGATTGAGTTGTACAGTCACCCACTGAAACCATAGGAAGAGGATGATGCGACGAAGCTGCCCACCAAGTTTTAGCTCCAACAGATATGGCCAGGGTTTACTTGGGGGCGGTCCCCCCCCCGGGGTTACAGTTACAGTTACAGTTACATCGGCTTTCCAGCAAAGACTACCTCTAGTCCTAGTACCACCGCCTAGACCCAAGTCCAGTTCTGGCCCTAACAATTACTTGTGAGGGGCGGTAGCCACAGCCGGCTGCCTGCCAACGTGTAGTCCCAGAGCAAAAAGGAGAGCTATTGTGCGACGCCTCCAAAATAGGTCCTAACTGCTTCTAGGGGATAGGGGGTCAAGTGGCGCTTGCCAATCTACTTGACCGCCGTGGTGGAGGGGCCGGCGCCTGAGGGCAGCCGGACTGTACACCACGGCTCTCCACCCGACCCTATCCTGAGCACGCTCAAACGCCGTGTCCGAAAAAGTCTTCCAACCAGAACGAGTGCCATTAGTTTCGCCTAGCTGCTGAATCAGTAGCTTAAGAAAATAGCGTCGGGAGGAGGCTGGAGGCCGGCCTTGCTGCCGAGCCACATCCATTGTGCAGTCAAAAGTCGTACGAGGAAGACGAGAAGCCGGCATGCGCATCACATGGCCTAGCCACTGCATTGATCGCTTTGCCACAAGGCTCTCAATTGGCTCAGTGTCGCACGCCTGCCGAATATAAGTTAATCTGTGCCGGTCGACCAGGCGCACACCCAGAATGCGACGAAGGCAGTTAGAGTGGGCAACCTCCAATCGAGTCAGTTGTGTTTTAGTAGGGGCCCATGTTTCGCAGCCGTACAGAAAGTGGGGCAGCACGAAAGTGTTGTAAACCCGCATCTTAGACTGCACTTGCATCTTCTTGCTGGCCCAAATCTTATCAAAAGACACGCCCAGCGCGCGACCGACACGCACACCGATCTCCTTTTCCACACCACCACTCTGGGTTATCCAACTCCCTAGATACTTCAATGCAGAGACGGTCTTCACTTCACCACCAATCAGCGCAAACGTGGGCAGATCCGCGTCAAAATTTGCTGGGGACTTTTTAGAAAAAAATGGAGGATGGGGTTTGAAAACTATTATTCTGCCCCCCCCCCCCTGAATAAGTGTGAGTTAAACAAAATACCAACAAAACCGCACAAAGGGTTGTGAAAGTGTGCGCACGAGATGTTCTAAATCTTCAGCAAGGCAAGAAATAGGGGCTGGGTAGAAGCTAAGTGGAATCTGGGTAGAATTTAGGTAGAAGCAAGGTATATTTATCGCAACAGCTTCTTCTACACGCAGGCCGTGTACGTGCGATGCCGCATGCGTGCAATGTGATGGTGCGGTCCGGTTCGACTTATTTTGTCTTGCAAAAAAAACTTCAACTTATTTTACAAGACAAGGCAAGGCAAGCGAGGCTCCTAAAATCTTAACCCTAAGCACTGCACAAAACTTCCTGCCTGTGGGTGTTTGGAGGATGTGTGGATGCGTGTAAGATGTGCAGGAAGGGGGGGTGGGGTGGGTGGGGTCGTGACCGATATGTACTGGGAGGATGCGTGGGACCCGGCCGCGGTTTCGGCGGTCTGCGAGGAGGCGTGGGGCGTGACGCATTTGTGTGAACCCCACACTAACACCCTCACACAGGATGGCGAGACCGATATGTACTGCGAGGATGCGTAGGACCCAGCAGCTGTCTCAGTGGGCTACGAGGCTTGCAACCACTCCCCCGCCCCTGTTCTGCTTCCCTGCCTGCGCCCTAACGCACACACACACACAACCAACCAACCAACCAACCAAGCGTTACATGAGGCCGTCCGCATGCACCGGCAATGCCTGTACTACTAACAGCAATACACCCCGGCAATTGTTACGAAGTCTGACCCGTGCACTGGGATGTCTTTCGAATAGCGGGTGACCGACCAGCGCCTGAATCGAGTGGATAGTATCCTTGGTTTGGGGGGGTCTGGGGGGGGCTGCCACTCTGGCCAACCAACTTCAACTAGGGTTGCCACTCTGGCCAACCAACTACAACTTGGGTTGCCACTCTGGCCAACCAACTTCAACTTCAATCGCAGCGTATCATCTCCCCATGGGCCGATTAATTCCATGGGCGATAGTCGGGGTTGTCCGTCGTGCAATGTATACGTCGCCGCGGCCTACTAGACTGAGTTTTCGTTGGGCAGGCCATGAGGACGTCGGATCAGCTCCTTGGACCGATGAACTCGATGCGCGACGCACAAAGGCAGGCGGGCCTGGGATAGGGGCACACACACACACACACTCACACGCACACACAAACACACACACGGTGCCTGGACCCCACAGGATGGCGTGACCGATATGTACTGGGAAGATGCGTGGGACCCGGCCGCGGTTTCGGCAGGCTGCAAGGAGGCGTGGGGAGTGACGCATTTGTGTGAACCCCACACCCCACAACTCACACCCCACGCCCCCCACACACAGGACGGCGCGACTGATATGAACTGCGAGGATGCGTGGGACCCGGCCGCGGTCTCGGCGGGCTGCGAGGAGGCGTGACGCATTTGTGTGAACTCCACACCTAACACCCCACACTTCACATCCCCACACACAGGACGGCGTGACCGATATGTACTGGGAGGATGCGTGGGACCCGGCAGCTGTCTCAGCGGGCTGCGAGGAGGCGTGGGGCGTGACGCCGCGCCCGATGTGGGCGACTCAGGAGTGGGGTGGACGGGACCTGCGCGCGTGCAGCAACATTGTGCTGTCGAATGGGCTGCTGGTGTGTGTGTGTGTGTGCGTGTGTGTGTGTGTGTGCGTGTGTGTGTGCGTGTGCACACATGCAGCAACATTGTGCTCTCAAATGGGCTGCTGGTGAATGTTGGGGTGTGTGGGGGGGGGGGCGTGTGTGTGTGGTGTGGTGTGAGTGTGTGTGGGGGGGGCGTGTGTGTGCGCCATGCAGCAACATTGTGCTGTCGAATGGGCTGCTGGTGAGTGTGTGTGTGTGTGTGTGCGCGCGTGCAGCAACATTGTGCTGTCAAATGGGCTGCTGGTGAGTGTGCCAGGGGGAGGGGCATGTGTGTGTGTGTGTGTCTGTACTCAGCAACATTGTGCTCTCAAATAGGCTGATCGTGAGTTTGGGTGTGCGTGCGTTTGTGCCTGGCCGATGTTGCGCTCTGCCAGACCACTTTGATGGCGTATTATAAACGCTGCGTGTGTGCGTGGGTGTGGGTGTGTGCACGTGTGTTTGTGTGGGTGGGTGGGTGTGGCGCAGGAGTTGGGTTGACGTGACCTGCGCGCGTGCAGCAAAATTGTGCTCTCGAATGGGCTGCTGGTGAGTGTGCGTGTGTGGGTGGGTGGGTGGGTGGGTGTGTGAACGTGAGCGTACGTGTGTGCGTGTGTGTGTAAACGAAAGATGCACTCCTGCTTTCCTTCCCCTTGTACTCCCCCCTACACACGCACACACACACACACACACACACACGGCAGGACCTCTGGCATGGCGGCGGCGTGCTGCTCGACGGCCACGTTGAGCACTGATGTGTGACACACACACACACACACACACACACGCACGCACACACACACACACACACACGGCAGGACCCCTGGCACAGCGGCGGCGTGCTGCTCTATGGTCAGCATTCAGCACGCCAACGTCGGGCTCTCTGGTCGTCACTCCTGCTCCCTCCCCCGCCCCTCCCACTCTCCCTTCCATAAACACACACACACACACACACACACACACGGCAGGACCCCTGGCACGGCGGCGGCGTGCTGCTCGATGTCAACGTTGCGCACGCATGGATGACACACACACACATACACACGTACAAAATACACACACACACACACACACGGCAGGACCCCTGGCACGGCGGCGGCGTGCTGCTCTATGGTCAGCATTCAGCACACCAACGTTGGCCTCTCTGACGTGTCTCTCATCATCACTCGTGCTCCCTCTCCCGGCCCTCCCACTCCCCCTTACACACGCGCACGCACACACACACACACACACACACGGCAGGATCCTTGGCACGGCGGTGGCGTCCTGCTCGACGTGAACATTGAGCACTCCGTGGTGTCTCTCATCATCCCCGAGGGCGCGCACCACTTGGATCTGATGTTCACACATGAGCTGGACCCGCTGAGTGTGAAGCAGGTGTGTGTGTGTGTGTGTGTCAGCGTGTGTGGGGGGGGGTGTAGGTGTGTGTGTGTTGTGTGTGTGGGGGGGGGTGAAGGCGTGTCCGCCTTCAACGGAGGACCTTCACATAACCAGGAACTGTAACCTGTTTGGGTCTGCAACATTCTCTCTCTCTCCCTCTCTCCCTCTCCCTCTCTCTCTCCGTCTCCCTCTCTCCCTCTTTCTGTGTGCTTCTCTCCCTCTCTCTCCCTCGCTCCCTCTCTCTCTCCCTCGCTCCCTCTCTCTTTCTCTCCTCCTCTCTCTCCCTCCCTCGCCCCTCTCTATCGTATTCTCTCGTTCTCTCTCTATATATCTCTCTATATATATATAACTATCCCTCTCTCTGTCTCTTCCCCCCTTCCCTCTGTCTCTCTCTCTCCTCTCCCTTGTGTGCATGTGCGCAAGCTAGACCCAGGCGACTCCCAGGCGCCCATGCCAGTGATTTCTTTTTTATGATTTTTAATTAATTATCCCGCAGCCGGATTTTGCTTTGACCGCGTTGACCGTGGACCTCCCGTTGACCGTTTGTCCTCATGCATGGGTCATGTGAAAGCTGTTGACGAGCTCTGTCTGGCGGGCGTGTCAGACTAACAATCCACTGGGTGGGTTGAGCTGTGAGCAAGGTCAAAAGTACAGCCGGAATACAGCCAAATGGCTGTTTCGAGCCAAAAAGGAAATCACTGGCCCATGCTCAGCAAGGAGCACCCCCACCCCTCCCTGTGACGGATTACTGCTTGCCGCTGCTGCTGCTGCTTCAGCCACTGCTGCCGCCAGTGCCACCGCCACTGCTGCACGCTGCTGTGGCCATGTCGGTGATGTGCATGTGCACACACGCGTGCGTGCGTCCGTGTGTGCGTGCCTTCCTCCCTCCCTCACCCCAAGGAGCACTACCCCGTTGCCTGGCGTGCTGCGTGGCCTTGTGGGCTCTCAACGTAGAGCTCCCTTAGGCGTGTAGTCTAGGCCTTAACTCACGCCCCGGGGTCCTCTAGGCGCGTACGTGTAAAACATGTACAACCCAAGTGGCACTGCCCCAAGTAGCCCCCCCCCCCTCCCCCCTTCCCTGACCGCCTCCACCCCGTGCTCCCCTCACCCCCCCCCCCCTTCCCAGGTGCGCATGCAAGAGATTGAGTACATTCAGCAGTGGATCGACGAGGTGCGTGGGGACCACAAGGCGCCGTCGGCGGCAGCGGCCGCGGCGCCTCGCAGCAAGGAGGGCGCCGTGTTGACCGGCCGCGTGAGCACCGCGCCCGGCAGCTTCAAGGAGCGCCAGCGCGTGTGGGCCAGCTGAGCGCCGTGAGCGCGGCCACCCGCGCCACAGGGCGCCACAGGCCAGTGGTTTACGCGGCTGAGGCAACCCGCCTATGCGGCTTCGATAAGGATTCCTGGCGTCCAGATGAGCAGGCCTGGCAGGAGTCTGATGGGAGGGGTGCTGTAACGGAGGCACTGACGTCGGCCGCCTATTGACGCCTGGTGGCGCCTGTGACTGGCCTACCCGACTTGTCACATCTGATGTGGGGCAGGGCAGTTACAGCGCTCATTTGATACTGTCCGATGCCACAGCCGGCCACTCGTGCTCGCGGGGAGTGGGGGGAGAAGCTCACACCGACGTGCGCGTGTTCAGTTTGGACATCATTCGGGGGTTGAGGGTTGCGAGACAACATGCTCAAGTTATCTGCGCGCACCAAAGGTATTCCGTGTGGTCCAACGAGTTCGTACACATGGTGACCGTCAAGACAGTGGCCCAATCGTTTGCGGTCTGTCCTCTTGCCCCTGTCCCCTATCCCATGTCCCCTGTCCTCTGTCCCCTGCACTGCAATCCAATCCAGAGACGGCGACCTGTCGTCACCTGTGACTCGTCTGTTGCATCTTATGTGGGTCGGGTCAAGTCAAGTCAAAAAGTAAACCGCTTCATAACAAATGTGTGGTACCTCCTGGCCACTCATGCGCACAGACAGTGGGAGGGAGCTCACATAAGTGAAAACAACGCCGTTCAGGGGATTTGGGCTACGCGCTCCATTACAGTAAAAAAAAAACATTCAGCGGATTTGGGCCTCGCGCTCCGGCCCGGCAGGGCACTGGTGCAATTTGAGTTGTTTACATCCACTACCGGCGGCAATCAGTTCAGTGCAACAGGAAAAACAGGTACGAGGCCCACCAAAAAGGTCAAGCTACTAAAGTAGCCCAAGGGTAGCCCAAGGTAGTGCCCCACTCACGGGCGCCAAGCAAGCAGCACCGCAGGCTAGGCACCACAATCAGCCCTGAAGCAGGCAGATCTAGACCCCAGGTACAACCAGCGGCCAGGACCACGAAGGTACCAAGAAGGCCCACCCCCAACCACCCCAAAACGGCCGAACACGGCTCTGCCGCAGCACTCTACCCAGCAACCACACTGCACCCGCCACCGCATTACAACCCGTCTTTGGAGAGTGTTTGAAGCGACCAAAATCAATTCATTTATCAATTCTTTGTTTTTACAGTTTTTACATGTACGCGCCCGGAGGGCCCCGGGGCGTGAATTAAGGCCTAGACTACACGTCTAGGGGATATCAATTCTTTGTACGAGACGGCAGACGGCCAGAATTTTCAGGGGCAGGGGAAAACACGCCTGCTAGATGCGCAACTGGTCAACGGCAGGCTTGGGCAGGCCAGCAAACAGGGAGCGCTCACGCAGATCTACGCTCTCTGCCGATCCTGTCGCATTGCGACGGCGACCTCGAAGGGGGTGAACAGGGACAGGAATGACGCGATGGCAGCCTGGGTCTGTGGGTCGGTGGAGCGTGCACCCAGTCGAACCAGAGCAGAGAAACCACCAGCAGCCACGATCGCGGCCGTGTTCTGGTCGTCGTCAATCGTTAGATTACTCAGAAAGCCCGCGGTGCACTGCTCCACGTCAGGATCCGGTGACGAGCCAGGCCCCAGAAGATTCACC
This sequence comes from Chlamydomonas sp. UWO 241, assembly GCA_016618255.1. Taxonomy (NCBI): domain Eukaryota; kingdom Viridiplantae; phylum Chlorophyta; class Chlorophyceae; order Chlamydomonadales; family Chlamydomonadaceae; genus Chlamydomonas; species Chlamydomonas priscui. The sequence continues at coordinate 231,221 of VFSX01000158.1, read as the reverse complement.
AGAAGGGGGATGGCGCCGGCGGCGGCGATGGCGACCATGTTGTCAGCGTTTTGAGCGAGGTTGGCCAGTGCTGCTGCCGCGACAACCAGCACCGAGCCAGTGGAGCCAGGCCCCAGCAGCTGCACCAGCAGAGGGACGGCACCAGCCGCGGCGATCGTGGCCCGGTTGGCGACATCTCCAGACAGGTGATCCAGCGCCCACGCTGCACTCCTTTGTGCCTCGGAAGAAGAGCCCGATCCCAGCAGCTGCACCAGCATGGGGATCGCGCCGGCAGCAGCGACCGTGGCCCGGTTGCCGGCATGCACAGAGAGGAGCTCCAGCACCCCTGCAGCCTGCCACTGCGTCGCAGGAGTGGAGCCAGGCCCCAGAAGCAGCACCAGTCGAGGGACGGCACCGGCAGGAATGACGGTGCCCGCAACCTCAGCATTCACCCGAGTGAGGTTGTACAGCAGAGCTGCTGCAGGCTCCAGCATGTACGACGGAGCGTCGGGCAACAGCAGCTGCACCACTCGCGGGACCGCACCGGCACCGGCGATGCTGACCGTGTTGTCGTCATTTTCAGAGAGTGCGAGCAGCGCCGCCACTGGGAAACACTGCAGGTCCTCCGGCGACAGCAGCTCCTCGACGTCCGGAGACAACAGCTTGTTCCCATCCGAGGCGTACAGTCCGAGCAGCTGCACCAGCGGAGGAATGGCACCGGCAGCAGCGATGGCGACCAGGATCCCCGGGTCCTCTTGCAGCGTGTAGCACAGGTCACAGAGCGTCTGCAGCGCGTGCTTCTTCTGTGCGGGCCGCGAGTCGGCGCCAATCATGCGCACAAGGCCTCAAGTCACGGCGTGGGCGAGGAGGCATCGTGTGCGACGTGTGGCTGCGTGCACACGTGGGCAGAGGGGCCATGCGGCGATGGTGAGCCGCGAGTCGCGAAGGAGGGGAGGGGAGGGGCACGTGCGTGGTGGGCGTGTGTGTGTGCGTGTGTGTGGGGGTGCATGGGTGCATGGGTGGGGCATGGGCGTGCGCCAAAGTGTGTGCGTGCGCACGGCTGCATGGTGTGTATGTGTGTGTGGGGGGGGTGCATGTGCATGTGCGTGTGCGTGTGCGTGTGCGTGTGCGTGTGCGTGTGCGCGACGCACGCATGCGCCATGCAAGCGTCCATGGCCTCTGCCTGAAGGGCTGCCCCGCATAACTGCGGGCCATGCGGTCTCTTGGCTGGTCCGTTTGTGGTGTAGAACATGGCATGGACCGCATGCGGTGACATGACAATGATGTACCAGGGCGGGTATGCAGACACAGCAACCTGTGTGCACTCACGTCGAGGCGCAGGGCTACCTCCTTAAAGCTAGTCGTGGGTAAGGGGTGGAAGGAGGTCGTGTAGATTGCAGGTCGACAGCCGCAAGACTAGAAAGCAGCCCGCATTAGTGTGGGCGAAGCGGTGGCGTTTTGGCCGCCCTGTGCCTGTCCTAACGCAATACCACTATCGCCGCACCACGATGCTAGCGCGCAGGACCAACCCGCAGATGCACAGGGCGCGCGCGGCTGCTGTGTGCCAGCCGCAGAGAGTGGCTCATCGGTGGTCGAGGTCGGTGGTGGTGCAGGTAGGCGCTCTCTCCTCCGCACCAGCGTCGAATCGCATCCAATGCCACCCAGTGCAGTGTATGTCACGAATGCGTGCGTTTGGGGCGCAGCGGGCAGGCTGGCGTTTAGGGTGAGGGGTCGCAATGCATGCATGCACTATGCACCATGCCCCCCCCCCCGCTCCCGCCATCAACACCCCACCAGGGCACCCTAAACACAATGTAGTCACAAACACACAAAGACACACACACACACACACACACACACACACACACACACACACACACGCGCGCGCGCGCGCGTCTCTCTCCCTCTCCCTCCCTCCCTCCCTCCCTCACACACACGAACACACACGCACGGAACGCTCCCAAGACTGGCCAGCACCCAGTGGAGGGCTCGCTCACACGCGCACACACACTCACACACACACACACACATACACACACACAGAACGCCCCAAAGACGGGCCAGCACCAAGTGGAGGGCTCACTCACGCGCGAGGCGCTGTCCCTCTTTTTCGAACGCCCCGACAGCTGCACGGCGACCAACACGAGTGGGGGCGTCAACAACGTGGTCTGTGTGTGTGTGTGTGTGTGTTGGGACCACAAAGTTAGGGCTTCCCTCTGAAGGGGACGCGGTGGCAGGGCACGGAGGCGCTGCTGTAGGCCCGTTTTGGATCGCATTGAAGTTATACGAGGGACCATTTTTTTTTTGTGTGTGTGTGTGTCACTCCCTGTCCACTCCGCGCTCATGAGGACGGGGTGTCGAATGCAGCCACTGGGGAGAAACGCGCGTCTCCTTGCGGGGAAATGCGGGGCGGGGGCGAGACGCTGTCCTGCTTGTGTCTCCACGCCAGCAGATTGCTTCCCACACTTGGGCGATTCTTGCGTGCTTTTTACCGCCACGCCTACGGCGCCGACCAAGCGCGCCACCGCTATAAGGGCAGCCCCGCGGATCGCCCCAACTGTACCACATCAGTCGGCGCCTGACCTGCGATCCTCAATGTCCGGTACATTCAGGGACATTGCTCTTGCCCCACCGCCACGCTCACCTAGGGGGTCCCCCCCTTGCACCAGCACCTGCGGGCAACTTAGCCTCACCCACCCCTGCAAGGGCGTGCGCTGGCAGGACCCACGCACACCGCACCACAGCACTTGTCCCGCACGGTGCGCATGTCAACCCCGACTATATTTGTGTGTGGTGGATGGGGCCACTATAGTAGGCAGGTGATATATATATATACATAGAGAGAGAGACAGAGAGAGAGCGAGGGAGAACTGTCCCTCTTTTTCGAACGCCCTGACAGCTGCACGGCGAGCAACACAAGCGGAGGCGTCAACAACGTGGTGTGTCTGTGTGTGTGTGTGTGTGTGTGTGTGTGGTGGATGGGGCACTGAAGAAGGCAGGTGGTAGAGAGAGAGAGAGAGACACAGAGAGAGGGACAGAGAGAGAGAGACAGAGAGAGACAGAGAGAGAGAGTGAGAGAGAGAGAGAGAGGGAGAACTGTCCCTCTTTTTCGAACGCCCCGACAGCTGCACGGCGACCAACACGAGCGGGGGCGTCAACAACGTGGTGGGTGTGGGGGGCTGGATGTGGGTGTGAAGTGTGGGTGGGAGGGAAGGCATTGCACGCACACACACACACACACACACACACACACGCCCCCCTCCACCACCACTGCACACACACACACACACACACACACACCAGGTCAACTATGTCGAGACGCCCGAGGGCAAGCGCTATGTGGTCCACATATGCAACAACGGCACGCACACACACACACCCACGCACACAAACACACACACAACACACACACAACACACACACACACACACAAACACACGCACACAATCACACACACACACAAACACACAAACGCACACACACAAACGCACACACACGTGCACACACACACGCCCCCCCCCCTCCCCCACCACTACACACACACACACCAGGTCAACTATGTCGAGACGCCCGAGGGCAAGCGCTACGTGCTCCGCATCTACAACAACGGAAACAAGAGCGAGAAGGTCGTGTTCGAGCACGCTGTGCTGAGCCAGCTCGCGCTGCAGCCAATGCGGTGGGTTTAGGTTTTAGGTCTCAGAGCTTCCTACCCTTTAGGGTTCTGGTTTTCTTAATGCCTAGGAGGTTAATAAGGTTTATAAACCTAATGGTTTGAGTGAGAAGGCCGTGCTTTAGCACGCTGTGCTCAGCCAGCTCGCGCTGCAAACGATGCGGTGAGTTGCGCCCATGCAAACACGTGGCTGTCGTTCAAACTGAACAGTGTGAAGTCCAAACTTAACAGTGTGAAACGCTGAGATGGAAACGGCAAAACAAGGGCGAGAAGGAAATGTTTGAGCATGCGGTGCTGAGCCAGCATTCCCCCCCCCCTACACGGATCGAAATGCACCTGGCTGGCTAGGCCGGTTTTGTAGCCGTTGATCGTGCCGTCGATGTCGATCACGAGCACGGTGGGTAGGACCGATGATGTGGCGAATGTTTTTTTGTACGTGCAGCTGGGGATTTGTTTTGTACGTGCATACTCACTGTCCCTGGCTGTCCCCCCCAGCTACTGCCCAGCTACCCTTCAAATCAACGAAAGAAAAATCACTCCTCTCTCCAACAGATTCGACGTGCCTCGTGCGCTGCTCTCAAGGGCCGGCCGCCCGCACGAGCTGCTCTCGTCAGGCGCAGAGTGCTGCGTGTTTGAGATCATCCCAGGTGAGGGAGTGTCTGTGCTGCACAGCAAATGTTACCTGTGGCTGTGGCTGTGACTGTTGCTGTGGCTCTAAGTCCTGTGGCTCAAAGTGTCTCAAAGTCCGGGCCGCCCGCATGAGCTGATGTCGTCGTAGCCGTGTGCTGCGTGTTTGAGATCATTCCAGGTGAGCGAGCGTCTCGAGGTGTCTCAAAAGTCTCAAGTGTCTCATAGTGTGTCAAGTTTCGGGCCGCCCGCGCGAGCTGCTCTCGTCAGGCGCAGAGTGCTGCGTGTTTGAGATCATCCCAGGTGAGGGAGTGTCTGTGCTGCACATGGAATGTTACCTGTGGCTGTGGGTGTGACTGTCACTGTGGCTTTTACTTGTGGCTGTGGCCGTTACTGTGGCTCTGGCTGCTGCGTACTTTGAGATAATCTCGGGTGAGTGTGTGTCTGTGCTGGAAGCCAATGTTACTTGTGACTTGTGACTGTTGACTGTTGACTGTTGACTGTTGTCTGTGGACCTGAACCCCCAACCTCAAACCTCAAAACTTCAAACAGGGGCGGCCATTTACCCCAAACCCTGAACCCGCAGGCACGCTTGCGAAGACGACGTCGCCAGAGGAGGTCGGCCGTGCAACAGGGGAGCTCAACATGGCTATGGGCAAGGTACGCTGTGCGCTGTGCGTGCTGTGTGTGCTATGTGCTGTGCGCTGTGTGCTGTGCTGTGTGCTGCGCCTGCCTGCAATGTGAGCTGCGCTGCCCTGCAATGTATGCTGTGCTGCGCTGCAATGTGTTGTGGTGTGGCGTGCCGTGCCATGGGCTGTTCGACAGCGGAGTTCAACAGATGATGGGCAAGGTACGTTATGCTCTGTTTGCTGCGTGCCGTGTGCTGTGCTTTGTTCGCTGTGTGTTGTGTGCTGTGTGCTGTGTTCTGTGTGCTCTGTGCTGTGTGCTTTGTTCGCTGTGGGCTGTGGGCTGCGTGCTGTGGGCTGTGGGCTGTGGGCTGTAGGCTGTGGGCTGTGGGTTGTGGAATGTGGGCTGTGGGCTGCGCTGTGTGCTGTGCTGCCTTGAAATCTGTGCCGTGTGCCGTGCCATGGGCTGTTTCACAGGGGAGCTCAATAGGCGATGGGCAAGGTGCGTTGTGCTTGTGTGCTGCGTGCCTTGTGCTGTGCTTTGTTCGCTGTGTGCTGTGCTTTGTTTTCTGTTTTCTTTGTGCTGTGTGCTGTGTGCTGTGTGCTGTCCTGCACTGTGAACTGCGCGACAGGAGAGCTGAACGTGGTGATAGGGACATGCGCTGTTTGTGCTGTGTATGAAATGGGGTTTTCGGTATCATCAGAAAGGCATCAGCAGGCGGGGCAAGGCAGCGGACAAGGAGGGCTCAGCATGGCGATGGGCAAGGTGCGCTGTGCGCTGTGTGCTGCGCTGTGTGATGTGCCCTGCGCTGTTGTGCGCTGCGCTGCGTTTTGCTGCGCTGCAATGTGATGTGGTACGCTGTGCTGGGCTGCGCCACGCTGTGCTGTGCTGCGCTGCGCTATAATGTGATGCCACGCTGTGCTGCGCTGCGCCGCGTTGCATTGTGCTGTGCTGTGCTGGTGGGGAGTTCCCAGCTGTCTCACAACCGCTTGCCCTGCTGCTGCTTCTGCTGCTTCTGCTGCTGCTGCTGATGATGATGATCTGTTGTTCCCTGCACACCCACCCACATGCACGGTTTCACCGGTTTGTGCCCTCCATGCTGTATGTGACACACACGTCGTGTGAGTGTACGTTGGACACACACACTCTCGTGTGTTTGTGTGTGTGTTTTCACACATACAATGTGTGCATGTACAGGTCAAGGTCGACATGAAGCCGCCCGTCGCTCCCTACTACGACCTCTTCAACGTGCACTCGGCGGTCAAGACGTCAGACGTGTTCTACCGTGAGGTGGAGACAAACCCTGGCTTCGACGCGTGCAGGTACTTTGGGTTTGGGGTCCTGTGTTGAGGGTTGAGGGCTGAGTCCAACGAGCCGCCCCATGCCAGCAATGGATCAGCACAGCTCCTATGGCGCGCTTTGGGAAATCTGGGGATTTGGGTACTCATATGAGCACCGGGCACCTACATACGAACAGTAGGAGTCCTCCTAGGGGTCTTGGGGTTCAGGATTGGGGCTTGAGGGTCAAGGGTTCAAAGGTCTAGAGGCCCTGCACATGGAACTGTGAGTAAAACGTGCAGGGAAGGGAGGCACGCATGGCGGGCAGGTGCGCGCGCCAGCGCGAGTCTCCTGTCCTGCCCGTCCCGCTCCGCCCCTGCCACCACCGCAACGAAACCAGCCACACACGGCATTTCCGCATGTGCGTTTGTCTCTCACCAGTGGTTCCGCTTAGGATCTCGGGGAAATGATGGCTCAACCTGGGCCTTCACGGTGCACTCCCCAATGTCAACCCGACGCCCAGCCCAAATCGGCCGATCTCAACCCAAAAGTGCACTTTGTTGTGTTGCGGGTTGGCTAACGTCAACATTGCCTCACCCACCCACCCACCTCCACCTGCCCACCCGTACACAGGGAGGACATTGACTTCCTGTACGCACAGATCAAGGCGTTCGAGGTGGGTGCACCTGGCAGTGCTTTGCAGCCATCTGTGGGATGCATGCATGCGCCGCACGTGCGGTGTTGCTGACGACCACTCTCTATTCACAGTGGTGTCATTAAGAAAAAATAGAATGTTGTGTTTGCCCCAGCTACATTGAAGGGAGCATGCCAAACTGTCTTGCATGAGGCATTTTTCGCGGAAAAGTGTGAAATTGTTGATTTTCACACTTTTCGGAGCGGCGCGAAGGACATCACTGCTAGTGACAGTTACCCTGCCGCCCTCCCTGGTGATCTGCCAAGTGTTTAGCGTTGGATGTTTTTTGTTTCATGGTCGAGGGTTTGCACACAATTTGGTTGAGGGTTTGCACACATACCCGGCACACCTTCCCCTGCCTGATGCTCTGCTGCTGCAGGTGCCTAGCGGAGATGGCACCCCCCTCTCTCTCTGTCCCTCTCTCTGGTGACGTATGCTTCCCTGCCACCCTCCCTGGTGCCCTGTCATGCAGGCGGCCGGGGGAGATGCACCTCTCTCTCTCATTCTGTCCCTCTCTCTCTCTCTCTCTCTCTCTCTCTCTCTCTCTGATGACATATGCTGCCCTGCCACCCTCACTGGTGCTCTGCCACTGCAGGCTCCTGGCGGAGATGACGACCCTCTCTCTCTTTTTCTCCCTCTGATGACATATGCTGCCCTGCCATGCTGCAGCTGCCACTCCCATGCAGCTGCCACTCTCCCTGGTGCCCTGTCACTGCAGGCGCCTGGCAGAGATGACAATCTCTCTCTCCCTCTCTCTCTCTCTCTGTCTCTCTCTCTCTCTCTCTCTGATGACACATACTGCCCTGCCACCCTCACTGGTGTTCTGCCACTGCAGGCGCGCCTGTCAGAGATGATGACCGAAGGCCTGCCGCTGCAGCTCATCCACGGGGACCTGCACTACGACAACGTGATGGTCGTCGGAGACACGGTCAGCGCATGGGCGCGGGCGCGCCGCATGGATGAGGCCGTGCAGCTCCCCTCGTCGCCATGTGTGCAATCACCCCCCCCCCCACCCCAGCTAAGCACCGTCATGTCACCTCGCCCTCACTCCCAGGTCTCCGGCCTGCTCGACTTTGAGTTCTGCTCCTACGACTTCCGCACGATGGAGCTAGCTGTCGCGCTCAGTAAATACGTCGGCGAGGCCGAGCCGCTCTCGCTGTGCGAGCGATTCGTGAGCGGCTACGTGGAGAAGGTGGGACACGACGCGCCCGTGAGGGGTGCAGGCAGGGGCAAGACCAGGTCAGGGGGGGGGCGAGCTGCTCCACGCAATTCCTTGATCACATGAGGGAGGGAGGGAGGGAGGGAGGGAGGGAGGGAGGGAGAGGAGCTGGCTGTTTTCCACCTCGTCTGGGTGGTCTGGTCCACCACCGGCACGCATGCATGCCCACCATGCAGGGACAGCTGTCGCCTGGCGAGATCGACGCGCTGCCTGACCTCATCAACCTGCGCATCTTCTCCAACACCGTGTACTTCACCGGACGGGCGATCGCGGGCGAGGACTCGCTCGATTCGCTCACGTCGCGGGCGCCTGCGTACGCAAAGCGAGTCAAGTGGGTCAACGCCAACCGCGGGGCATCAAGGCTGCGATTACGGAGCGCATGAAGGTGACCGCGGCCGTGTGAGGACGCTGCCGGCTGCTGCGCAGAAGTTGGGCGATGCAGAGAGGCAGAGATAAGCACAAGTGCAATGTAGGGAGGGGAGAGAGCTTACAGTAGAGAGAGAGTAGAAGAGTAAGAGAGTAAGAGAAAGTTGAGTGGAAGTTGAGTAGTTGCATACAAAAGTATGCCGACCGTCCCATCAGCTGCCTGCCTGTCTCCCCCTGCCTCCCCCCATCCCGCCACTATCACCGCCGCCACCCCCATACCCCTGCCACTGTGGAGCTGTGCCCCAGCAGCCAACCGCGCGTGGTGCCGCTCACGCGCAGAGCCAGCGGCGCACGCCCCTGCCCGGCCGTGCTGCCTGTGCCCCGCGGCAGGCGCTTGCGCGCGTGCGAGCCGCCTGCCGCCGCCGCTGCGAAGTCTGCCTCGTGCACAGGCCTCGTGGAGACATGCGCAGCTGCAGCGGCAGCGGGCGCGGCAGTGGAGACGGTGGCTGGCACAGCACTGGTGGCGAACTGCCGCGCGTGGGCACTCGCTGCCATCGGAGGCTGCGGCTGCTGCGCGGTGTGCCGCGCGGGCGGGCTTGGCGCACCTGCCGGCTGTCCCTGCCCCTGGCGCGGCAGTGGGAGCATCAGTTACAGCGCCAGCGCCAGCGCCACCGGCAGCAGCAGCAACAGCGCCAGCGCCAGCAGCAGCAGCAGCAGCAGCAGCAGCGTCACCGGCAGCAGCGGCGCCAGCGGCAGCGCCACCGGCAACAGCAGCAGCGCCAACGCCAGCGCCAGCGCCAGTGCCAGCTGCCGCCCACGGCGCAGCCAGCTGCGCGCTGCCATGCGCCGCAAGCACCAGCTGGTTGAGGTCGCTCGAGATGTCAAGCGGGCTGAACGGCGCGAGCGTGCACGCGGCGAGGGGGGCGACAGCAGGCACAGCATCGCCACCGTCAGCGGCCGTGGCCTCGCCATCTGTGCACACCACACCGCCGTTGCCTCGCGGCAGCACGCAGCCCGGCAGCGCCGCGAGCGCATGCTCTGCTACCGCCAGCTCCTCGCGGCTCGGGGCGTCGGCGGGCGGCAGCGCAGGCAGCGGCAGCAGCTGCTCGCGGCACGTGATGTGCTTCGCGAGGAAGCAGGGGAGTGTCCCACTGGCGGCCCGGGATGAAGAGTTGGCAGCGCTATAGCTACCGCCAGTGCCAGCCGGGCTGTCAACCAGGGTACCGGCCGCCTGCCCTCCAGCAGGCTCCCCGGCTGTGCTTGTCGGCACCAGCGAGCACCACTGCTTGACGAGCGTGGAGTGGCCGGTGTCGAGGTCGACAGACACACTTGCTATGAGCGCGCCGCCACTCTTCTGGAGAACCTGCAGGGTGGGGAGTTAGGCAGGTGGGGAGACTAGTTGCGAGGGAGAGAGAGGGAGAGAGTCAAGTGCGCACGTATCACCCCAGTCTCACTATGCACAGCGCACATACAGCACGCTGGTTGTCGGCCGCCTCATCGTCCGTTTCCAGGTCGACGTCGCACGGCAGCAGCATGTGCGGACGCCCATACGTATAGCCCTTGCTCAGGCTGCCGCCGTCCACCACGCGCTCCGCCACCAGCTCGACTGAGCGGCTTCTCGCCAGCGCTGTGCTGCCCCAGGGGCTGGTGCCCAGTGGCAGCCTCAGCGCATGGTGCGCACCAACGCCCACCACCTCTGCATCGGCGACGGTCGTGGCGGGGTCGAGCCAAGAGGCATCGGCGCGGCACGCGACCGCGGTGCCAGCGCTGCCGGCACAGCAGACGGGCAGCCGTGTCAGGGGCACAGCACACGCCTGCCCAGCTGGGGGTGCGTGGGTGCCAGCTGCGACGCCAGCTGCAGGTGCAGCACGTGGCTGCGGCTGGAGGGCGCGCTTGGCGGTGAAGCCACAACAGGCTGCTGCTGCTGCGGCCCCAGCTGGGGTCCCGCCCCATCAGCGAGCTGCCGCAGCAGGCGCAGCGAGCACGAGCGCACGGGCGCCGGCAGTAGCTCGTGCAGCCACTCGCCGCACGTGCGCTCCGCAGTGAGCGGCTCTGCGGCCACCACGTTGACGCGGCTGGTCTCGTGCACGGCCAGGTCCGCCATGAATGCGGCCAGCGCTGGCGACAGCTGCACGATCACACCACCAGCCATCCAGGGCAGCAGCGTGCTTTGCGGCTCAGCTGCTGCGCCGAGCGCCGCTGCCAAAGGTGGCTCCCCGAGGCTCAGGGGCGCGACCGCAGGTGCGGGCATGATCGCAGTGAAGCGGCATTGGATGCCGAGCTGCGCCGCTGCCTCGACCGCGGCGTGCAGCTGCGGGCACGGGTGGAACGAGTGCGCGAGCACGTGCACGATGCGCACGCCTTGGCTGGACGGCGGCAGCGGTGGATCGTTCGCCATCAGCGTGACCAGGCTCCTCAGGCTCAGTGCTGCGTGTGCATGCGTGTGGCACAGGGGCGGAGGCACAGCATGCACGGCACGCTCAGCGCAGGTGCAGGCATGCCATGCGGGCAGTTGAGTGGACGGGGTATTAAGCATGCACCCATGCACCATGCGCCATGCAGGCGTGCTGGGCAGCGCATGAGCCGTTTATCTCACCCAGCTTCTTCGTCTCCACCAGCTCCGCCGCGTCCGGGTGCGCCTGCAGTTTGCTCTGCAGCGCATGGAGCCACTCGCGCAGCGCAAACTGCGCCGGGCGGCACACGATGCGCAGCTGCACCTCCTTGTTGCGGGCGGACCGCCGAGCCACGTACAGGCCCAGCTGGATGCGGGCCCCTGGGGCCTCGCCAAGCGCGACCGCCACAGCGAGACGCTCCAGCGCGTCGCGCACCCATGCAGCGCGCTCCTCGTCGAGCGCGTCGACCAGCAGGAGAGGGAGGCTGTCGTTGCTATCTGGCTCAATCTGGGCACGTCGCTGGGAGTGCAGGGAGGGGCGCAGCCAAACAAGACAGCCAGCGCCAGGTGTGGCGACGCTGCGACTCCCCACTTCTCCCCGCTTCATTCATTCATCATGCAGCACCCCCAACAACAGCCTGTGCCTGAAGAAGAGCCTGTCACCGGCCTGGAGGACATGGTGCGCGAGCTGTGGCCGTGCCTGGACCCAAAAGCTCAGGCCATTCGCGTCCTGCGGTCGTGCTGCACGCTCCTCCGCGACGCCGTGGACGCCCACATCAGCGGCCTGGACGAGCCGATCAACGAGGAAGCGCTTGTGCTGTCTGCCGCCGCGTGCGCGAGGCTGGGCGGCGTGCACACGATGACGCTGAGGTCGATGGCGTGCCTTCGTGGCATGCAGCTGGTCGCACCGCATCCCCAGCCGCACCCCTTCTCACGGCTGAAGTCGCCACCTTCCACGCAGCCGCGCCCGGAGCGCATGGGGTGCACATGCATAGATGCCTGCGGCTGCAGCTGGGTTCAACCCAAGTTGCATGCATGGATGCCCCTGGTGCATGGTGTGCTTATGTGGCGCCTGGCTTGATTGGTCGTGCTCACCGCTAAACCACCCATGCATGCGACCGTGTGCGCAGGAGGGAGCTCCTGCAATCAAGGCCGCCGCAGACTACGAGGCCATCGCAAGGACCGCTCCTTGGCTCACCCAGCTGAGCCACCGCTCTGCCGCAGCAGATGGCGTCGCTGCTATCAGCATGCAGCAAGCTGGAGGACCTGACACTGGACTCATCAGACGATGAGACGGTAATGCCACCCGTGTCAAGTCTTGTGGACGTGGATGCGCTGGCAGCGGGCACCCAGCTGCTGCATCTCCGGCTGCCCAGCTGCTCCAGTCTGCTCAACCTGGCACCGCTTCGCGGCCTGGTGAACCTGCAGAGCCTCGACATCAGTCGATGCAGAAAGGTGTCTGATCTGGCGCCCCTTGGAGCCTTGGTGAACCTGCAGAGCCTCAACATCAGTGGATGCGCTGGCAGCGGGCACCCAGCTGCTGCATCTCCGGCTGCCCAGCTGCTCCAGTCTGCTCAACCTGGCACTGCTTCGCGGCCTGGTGAACCTGCAGAGCCTCGACATCAGTCAATGCAGAAAGGTATCTGATCTGGCACCCCTTGGAGCCCTGCTGAGCCTGCAGAACCTCAGCATCAGAAGCTGCAATGTGTCTGATCTGGAGCCATTGACAGCCCTGAGTCTTGAGTCTGCAGGGCTTGGATATGGAAAGCTGCTGCAATGTGTCTGATGTGGCGCCCCTTGGAGGTCTGCTGAGCCTGCAGCGCCTCAACATCAGCAGGTGCTACATCGTGATCTGGCGCCCCTAGGAGCCCTCGTGAACCTGCAGAGTCTCAAAATCAGTTACTGCTATGATGATGATGGATGTTACAGTCAGGGACACCTCTAAAGGCGTATAAGACCGTGCTCGGCGCGTATGGCCCGAGCACCTTACTGAGATGGCTGGCTGTTGGTGGTAGGGAACCCCAACTCTGTAAAGAGCGTGGGCGCACCCCTAGGTCCCCTACCGCAGCGACAGCAAACGCTTGTTGAAGAACGCATGTGGGGAAACGGAAACGCGAGGCAAGTAAATCGCAATCGCCAAATAGGTGTGTTCCTTGAATTTATACTATGTGACTGCGCAGGCCGCAGGTGTGCCTTATGCTAGTCCCCGCCGCCGCCGTGCCCGAAGCAATCTTCATGCAGGCTCCCTTCCAGCAGCCGCAGGCTCCGCAACATTAGCTCCAGTAGCTCCGCTCCAATTGCATCGTCAACTCCCCAACGAATCAACGCTGTGCTGGCGCGAGGCCCGGCCCCTGTGCTGTGCTGGCGCGAGGCCCGGCCCGCACCCTGTGCTGTGCTGGCGCGAGGCCCGGCCCCCCGGCCCGTGCTGTGCTGGCGCGAGGCCCGGCCCGCACCCTGCTGTGCTGGCGCGAGGCCCGGCCCCTGTGCTGTGCTGGCGAGGCCCGGCCCGCACCCTCCGCTGTGCTGGCGCGAGGCCCGGCCCCTGTGCTGTGCTGGCGCGAGGCCCGGCCCGCTGGCGCGAGGCCTTCCGCTGTGCTGGCGCGAGGCCCGGCCCCTGTGCTGTGCTGGCGCGAGGCCCGGCCCGCACCCTCCGATGTGCTGGCGCGAGGCCCGGCCCCTGTGCTGTGCTGGCGCGAGGCCCGGCCCGCACCCTGTGCTGTGCTGGCGCGAGGCCCGGCCCGCACCCTGTGCTGTGCTGGCGCGCGGCCCGCACCCCCGCTGCGCTCCATGCATGCGCAACGCTCTTTCCTCCATGCACGTCGCCCATGCGACTCGTCAGCAAATCTCCCCCCCCCCGCTGTCTCACCATGGGCATGCTGCCCATACTGCCGCCCTCGTTGCATTCCTGGCCATCTGCTCTGCATGCATGGCCGTCAGGGTCGTCATGGTGGCGGCTGTTCCCCCCGGTGTCCGCATGCCCCCGCCTGACGCCGCCCCCGATAGCGCTCCCCAGACCGTTGCATGGTCGGGGGTGCAGCGCGCACGGGGGTTGAGGGTTCGGGCACCACGATGGCGGCTGCCTTCTCCGCTGTCGCTGTCGCTGTCGCCCCGCTGCTGTGCCTGGTGCTGGTCTGCGCATCAAACATTTCCCGCATATCTGCCCGCATGGCCTGCATCTCTCCCCGCATGGCCTGCATCCCTGCACGCATGGCCTCCATCTCTGCACGCATCCCCTTCACGAGATCCCCCCCCTCTCGCTGCCCTCTCCGCTGCCGCTGCCTCCCCGCTGCCTGGCTGCTGCCCGCCCGCTGCCTCGCCGCCGATCGGTCCGCTGTGGGCGGCGAGGGCGGCGGCTTTCCTGATGGACGCTCTTGTAGGCGGAGGCTGTCGCGCCATCGCCATCGCTTGTTATTTAGAACTGAGCATTCGGGGCGGCAGTCTCGTACACAGGTCTTCTGCACGGCTCGCCCATGTGTATGCCGACGATTTATGTTTGTTCTCGCGTGACCCAGCTCAGTTGGCGCTTATGCTGAGTTGGCGCTTATGCTGAGTTGGCGCTTATGCTATTAAGTGTTTAATCTGACGCCCCTTGGAGCCCTGGTGAATCTCGAGTGCCTCGACATCAGCGGCTGCGACAAGGTGTCTGATCTAGCTCCCCTCAGAGCCCTGGTGAACCTGGAGAGCCACGACATCAGCGGCTGCAACACGTTTGATCTGGAGCCCCTTGGAGCCTTGGTGCACCTGCAGAGCCTCAGCATTGTCCGCTGCGGTGCGAATCTCGCGCCCCTTGGAGCCATGGTGAACCTGCAGAGCCTCAACATTAGCAATGATGAGAGTTTTACAATCCACTTCTGGCGGTCACACGTACGGTTCCAAAGCTCCATTGGGACTTAGAGAAACAAGGCTCAAGGCCCACAAAAGGTCAAGCTACAGATAGCCCACGGTAACGCCATCCACACTTGGTGGCGGGCGCCAAGCAAGCAGCACCACTGTGCAGGCTGCACACCCAGCCCCTCAAATGGCCAGAGGGCGGACCCAAGGTATAAAACCATGAAGGGACCAAAAAGCCCTCCCCCAGACCACCGGAAGCGGGGCTAGTAGCACACCCGCCGCAGCACTCTACTCAGCGACCACACCGCACCCGCCACCGCACGCGTGTGGCGCCACCTCCCCTTCAAAAACACCCCCAGAGGGAATGCCATCTAGCAAGCAGGTGCAGGCACCCGCTCGCCGTCAACGACGAGGCGCGCGCGGTGGAACTGCGCTCGCTTCCCCGCAACCTTGGCGGCGAGGAAAGCGGGCCACAGCGCCTGGTGCTGCGCCTCCTCGCGGTCACTGAGGACGTCGAAGACTGCAGTCGAGTCCACGCAGCGGCGCAGCTCGTGGCGCCAGCGCACGACAGTGTCGGCCACGGCGTCAGACGCCACGGTGAAGAGCACACGCAGCACACCGCCCCCGCGTGGCTCCACGCCGATGCCCCCGACGGCAGGCTTGGCGTTGAGGAGCGACGCGGACACGACGCCACCATCAGCCGGCTCCCGCCGGCCGGTGCCGCCGTAGAGGAAGCGCACGACATCCGTAGCCAGGCGGACGGGCAGGCTGGTGCCGTCCTCGGCAGCTGCAGCGATCCGCTCTGCCGCCGCCGCCGTCGCCTCCTCTTCATCCATCCGCCTGCCACCGCCCGCGAGGAACCAGTTGGCGCCGCGTGCCACCGGGATGGACAGCACGAAGCTGCGGCGCAGCGACGTGTCGCCCACACGCGCAGGCAGCCCCCCCCGGCGGGAGGGGCCGCGCGCAGATGTGGCACGCGTGGCGCCCGACGCAGGCCGCTCCGTCGCCAGCCCCCCCCCCACCGACGCCACAGGGGCGGCAGCAGCAGCGGGCCGGGCAGGCTGAGCAGCCTCGGCAGCAGGCGCAGGAGAGAGGTGGGTAGACAACAGTGTAATGTAGGGGGAGAAAGTACAGACTGTAGAGAGAGAGAGAGAGAGAGAGAGAGGGTAAAGGAGAGAGAGAGACATCATCTAGGACCTTTTGTGGGCCTTGAGCCTTGTTTCTCTAAGTCCCACTGGAGCTTTGGAACCGTACGTGTGACCGCTAGAAGTGGATTGTAAAACTCTCATCATCATCTAGGAGATCAGCATGCATCATTGAAGTTGAGTAGCCAGGTGTGGCTGAGTATGTGTGACCTTCCAAACCCCTGCCATTCATCATCGTAACCATCAGCACCCCCACCAGCCTGTCCCCGCCCATGAGGACGTGGTGCGCGAGCTGTGGCCGAGCCTGGACTCACAGGCCATTGCGCCCTGCGTGTGTGCTGCACACGACCCTCCGCGACGCCGTGGAAGCCCACATCAGCGGCCTGGACGGGCCGAGCAATGACAACGCGACCGTGCTGTCAGCCGCCGCGTGCGCGAGGCTGTGCGGCGTGCACACGATGACCCTGAGGTCGATGGCGTGCCTTCGTGGCATGCAGCCGAAGCTGGTCGCACCGCACCCCCAGCCGCACTCCTTCCCTCGGCTGACGTCGCTGAGCGTGCTGATCGACAAGGTGGGACGCTCGCTCGGGGGCAGGTATGCACCAGGGGGGGCATGCACACCCGCCATGCGCCACCTGCATGCATCCCCAGCTACCGCGCGGCGTGACGCCCAGGGGGGGCAGGCACCTGCATGCGCATGCCCGCACAGCTTGATCGCTCGTGCTCACCACTGAAGCGACCACCCACGCGACCGTGTGCGCAGGAGGGAGCTGCTGCGATCGAGGATGCTGCAGACTACGAGGTCATCACCATGACCGCTCCCTGGCTCGCCCAGCTGAGCCTCAGACTTCCACGCAGCGCCGCCGCTCTGCCAAAGCAGTTAGCTTCGCTGCTGTCGGCGTGCAGCAAGCTGGAGGACCTGACACTGCGCGCATATGATGAGGCGGTACCAACGTACATGCCACCCGTGTCGAATCTTGTGGATGTAGATGCGTTGGCAGCCGGCACCCAGCTGCTGCATCTCCGGCTGCCCTGCTGCTCCAGTCTGCTCAACCTGGCACCGCTCCAACGCCTGCTGAACCTGAAGAGCCTTGACATCAGTCGCTGCTACAAAGTACCTGATCTTGCGCCCCTTGGAGCCTTGGTGAACCTGCAGAGCCTCGACATCAGTGGCTGCTACAGGGTTTCTGATCTGACCCCCCTTAAAGCTCTGTTGAGCCTGCAGAGCCTCAAACTCAAAGTCTGCCACAAGCTGTCTGATCTGGCGCCCCTTGGAGCCCTGGTGAACCTGCAGAGCCTCTACATCTGTAACTGCCGCCAGGTGTCTGATCTGGCGCCCCTTGGAGCCCTGGTGAACCTGCTGTGCCTCAACATCAGTGACTGCCACCAGGTGTCTGATCTGGCGCTCCTTGGAACGCTGGTGAACCTGCAGAGCCTGGGTTTAGGCTACTGCAAAAAGGTGTCGGATCTAGCGCCCCTCAGAGCCCTGCTGAACCTGCAGGCACTTGTAGTTAGAAAAGGCCAGGGGGACATAGTGGCGCCGCTTCGGAATCGCGTTGACTGCTGGGCACTCCAGGTTGTCTACTACGGTTGATACCAATTCCAACCACGTGTGCCGTGCTGTCTGTCTGTTTCACTCAGATCCTGTCATTGTGGTGTGCGGATGTCCGCGGCCATCAGCCAAACGAGCGGTGGCGGCCCAGCTTTCCATCCTTTCAGGCCACTTGTTGGCCACTCTCCTCTTTGGGGATCTTGGCCACTCTGCCCATGGGGGATCTTTGCCTTGGCGGTTGGCGATGCCCCACTGGCTGCTCACTGGCCCCTCGCTTCCTTTTCATATGCGCACACCTTCAACAAGCATTTGCTGCCGTTGCGGCAGGGGACCTGGGGGGGGCACCCACGCTCTTTGCAGTGTGGGGGTCCCCTACCGACAGTAGCCAGCCATCTCAGTAAGGTGCTCGGGCTCAGCGCGCCGAGCACGGTTGGATACGCCTCTCCTTTAGAGGTGTCCCTGATTGTAACATCCATCATCATCTAGATGCGACGACGCGCCATGACGTGCCGTCTGTGGCGCAAGGTGATAGTACGCATTCACTCGCTGGACATGAGACGTTGCAGATAATCTCCTCCAAAAAGTAAGACCGTCATAACGTCCACGGAATCTACATCTGCCCTGTGTGCTGCTGCCCCGCCCCCCGCTCACGCTCGTTCCTGCTGCCCCGCCCGCCGCGCGCGACTGGCGCCGCCCCGCCCATGAGTGCCTCTGTCGCTCGCGCAAGCGCCTCCTCCTCCGCCCTCTGAGCCAGCGCCACGGGCGACACGCCGCTGCCGCCGCCGCCTGTACGCCTCGCGGCCGCCACCTCCCGCGCCAGCGCTATCGCTCCCGCCGCCTCCGCCTCCGCCTTGGACTGCCCCGACCGCACAGCTGCCGCCTGGCGCAGCGCAAACCTCTTCGCCAGCGGGGGCTCAAAGCTGGAGAGCTGAATGGCAGTCGCGCGCGCCTGCGACAGCGCCGTGTGCACGTGTGCATGTGTGTGCGTTCGTCAGAGCAGCGGCAGGCAGCGGTGCCACACGGGCACTGGGCCTCAGGCACAGCCCCAAACTGGTACTGGCAGGCTGGCGTGCTGCGTGGCCTTGCGGGCTCTCCTAGTAAAGCCCCCCTCGAAGTGTGGTCTAGGCCTTAGCTCACGCCTCGGGGTCCTCCGGTAACGCGTACGTGTAAAACCTAAAAAAAATACTGCCCCAAACCGGCATGCGCACGCTCGTGTGGGCAGGGCGGCAGCGTCGGGAGGGAGGGGGCATCACCACAGCCAGGAAACACCCACCAGCGAGTTTTTAGCCGCAAACGAAGACGCCATCTTGCCCTCTGGAAACTGCACTCGCAGCGTCTCAGCACTGCGGTTCAGCTTCAGCTCCTCGGTGCGGTAGCTGCACGCCGTGGGTGGCGGGCGCGTGCAGCGAGGGTCGGTCGGGTGGTGCGTGCCGGCATGTGTGTGCGCGTGCGTGTGCATGTGTGTGCGTGTGCGTGTGTGCGTGTGTGCGCGCGCGTGTGTGCATGTGTGTTAGTTAGGGCTTCCCTCTGAAGGGGACACGGTGGCAGGGCACGGAGGCGCTGCTGAAGGCCCGTTTTGGATCACATTGAAGTTTTACGAGGGACCATTTTGTGTGTGTGTGTGTGTGTAGAAGAGTAGCCTGCTTAGCTGGAACCCCCGTGTTACTTGTTACTTGTGTGTGTGTGTTGCCATGCGTGTGCATTTCCATGCGTGCGTGTGTTGTCGCACGACAGAATTGCGGCCAGCTGAATTTCAGGCTCCCGAGTGTGTGTGTGTGTGTGTGTGTGTGTGTGTGTGTCCAGTGTGATGCGGTGGTGGCGGGCTCCATGGTTGATTCGGCCATGCAGGCGCGCCTCCATGCATGCATGCGCACCGCATGGGCCCCCATCTCACCGCGAGAACACGTCGTGGGAGCGCGGCGTGGCGTACACCCCGCTCTCCAGCGCGCGCAGGAAGCGGCGCATGAGTCCTGCCTGCCGTGGGCGCTTCACGAGCTCAAAAATAACGGAGGACATTTCGGCGCTAAAACTTTGGTCTACAGAAGCGCCTCCACGGTCGATGCTGGTCAGGCGAAGCCCGCTGGTTTGCCTGGGCAATCGTTTGCACAGCCAGGCGTCTGATGCGTGTGCTTTACCTAAATGTGTTAGGCCACACATGTGCACACACTGATCCCCTCACACGCCCCCCCACCCTTCCCCCCCTGCTGCAGCCACACGTTCGCCCCGCACCAGACACACGCAATAACACACACACACACCACACGCTCTGAACACACGCGCAGGTGCTCGTGGGTGCCGTGCGCCTGCTCACCAGCAGTGCAGTTGACTGGCCGACTAGAGGTATGATGAACACATGTGGTGTGTGCCATGAGTGAGCCCTTTCTTCTTTGTGGTTACAATGATTATTCGCTCGTTGTTGCGCATTACTCGGGCATCATGGCACAATCGTGGGAGGGAGTTGCGGTCGGGTCGATAACTGTTGCTCCCCGCCCGCATAACTCCAGGTTGGAAATACAGTTGCATCAGGAGATATGTTGGTGTTGAATTTTGCAAATATTGCGCAAGGAAACAAGAGGGGGGTGCCGGCATCATGATGCCCTCAGGACCCTGGCTAGACACCCGAGCGACGACACCGACCAGCCGACCGGCCGGCCGTTGAAAAAAAGCTTCTTCGTACAGACCAACCCGCAGGGGTCACAAGAAAGGGACCCGCAGGTCACAAGAAAGGGGTCGCCGTCGCAGTGTACTAGCGGTGGCGGCAGTTTACCAGCGATAGGTGCGTCCATGGGTGATTGTGGCCACAATGTGTGAGACCCGCCACACCCATCCACCAGACCACGCCCCCGCCTACATGAGCACCGCGCCTGCGATCGCGGTGGTGGTGTGTGTGCGTGGGGTGCGGTGTGTGGGGGGGGCCTGTGGCCTTATATGGTGGTCTGATACATCAGATTACGCTGCTCGCCACACTAGAACCGCGCCCACGCCCGCATCCGCGGAGTATTGGTGGGGTGGGGTGTGTTGAGTTGAGGTGGGGCTGATAAACCAGCAGTGGGCCTTCACAGCCATCTTCGCACTAAGATGGCTGTGAAGGCCGACTGCTGGTTGATCAGCGTCACCTAAATTCAACAGGGTGCGCGTGTGTGTGCATATGTAGGGGGGGGCATCAGGAGCAGGCTCCATCACCATAAAACATGGCCATGAGAAAGTGCCGCTCGCCACAAACTGCGCCCGCGATCATAGTGGCGGTGGCGTGGGTGTGCGACAAGGCCCAGTGTGGCCGTCGAGTGGGCTCCATCAGATCACGCCCCTGGCCATGAGAACCGCGCCCGCAATCGCGGTGGTACCGGCGTGGGAGGGTGTGCGGGGAGGTATAGTGTGGGCTGGGATGAGCACCACGCCCGCGCCGAGAGCGCCCCGGAGTCAGCTCGTAACACGCCCCCCGCCATCAGCACCGCGCCCGCGAGCGCGGCCGCGAGCGCCACTAGAGTCAGCTCAGAACACGCCCCTCGCCACAACACCGCACCCGCGCCCGCGATCGCGGCCGAGAGCGCTGAGAGCGCCAGAGTCAGCTCAAAATACGCCCCTCGCCATGAGCACTGCGCCCGCGCCCGCAATCGCAGCCGATAGCGCCGCAAGCGCTGCCTGCTGCCCCTCAACTGACTGCACGCCGCGGCGGCCCACGGCGCTCATGAGCGCGTTGGTGACGGCGTTGGGCTCGAGGCCATCCTGCATGCGTGCGTGTTGATTTATGCGTGAGATGTGTGCATGTGTTTGTGAGATGGAGAGGGAGGACTGTGGGCATGTGCGTGTGTGTGTGTGTGTGTGATGTGCGTGTGTGCGTGTTGTGTGAGTGTGTGTGTGTGTGTTTGGTGTGCTCATGAGTGCGTTGGTGATGGCGTTGGGCTCCAGGAGCACGCGCATGGTGTGGCGCCTAGGTAGGGCGTCGAACACCAGCGCGTCGAACAATCGCGCCTTGCTCATGGTTGCCAGCAGCTTCAGGCCCGTCTCCCACCAACCTGCACCCCAACCTTGTACGGTCAAAACAGCACCAGTCGGCCACACTGGATGGCCAGTCGCTTGAGGCCAGTCGCACTAAAACCCTCGACCTTGACGCTGCCCCTCCCCCCAAATCATGGCCGCACCTTGCTCATGGTTGCCAGCAGCTTCAGGCCCGTCTCGGCACGCCCGCCGCGCTCGCACGCCGCGAGGAGCGCGTTGTAGACGTGGATGGACGCCTGCGGTGGTGGTGGCGGTGGGATCACGGGTGGGTGGGATGGGGTGGGGAGGGCTACACTCGAGGCGTGCACCTGTGCGGCGGCCTGGCGCATCGCTCGAGCGCGGTCAGAGCTTTGCGGACCGGCACACACCCACACACACACACACACACACACGCAGCTGGCCACCGCCCGAGCGCACGCGCACGCGCGCGCAGCACGCACACAGACACAGACACAGGCTCAACTACGCCGACGACGGACTGTGCAACCGACCACACGCACCTGGCCACCGCCCGAGCCGCACGCCGCAGAACCGCGAGCGCACCCTGTGTCGCTCTTGCAACCCCCCCCCCCAAACACGCCCCCCCAAACACGCCCAAAACAGACACACTCACACACACACCACACACAGCCACCCACTTGGCCGCCGCCCGAGCGCACGCGCCGCAGAACCGCGAGCGCGCCCTCAGTGTCGTCCTTGCACCCCCCCCCAAACACACCCAAACACACGCACGCCCCCCCCCACACAACCCCACATACGCACCTGGCCGCCGCCCGAGCGCACGCGCCGCAGCACCGCCAGTGCGCCCTCAGTGTCGCCAGCTAGAGAGTACGCAGCAATCAGACCGCAGTACGCATAGTCACGCGGCTGGAAGCCGGACCGCGACATGCGGCGCAGCGCTGCCTCGGCCTGCGTACAGGGTACAGCAGGGTGCGTGGGGATACGTTTGGATGTCATCGTGTTGGGGAGCGACCCTGCCCGGGCTGCCCACAACCTAGTCATGGAGCAGATTCAGCTTGCAGGGGAGATAGTAGACAGCAGAACTGCAACAACTTTGTTCCTCACCTTCGTCGGCTGTCCGCACAGCCCGTACGCAGCGATCAGGCTCTCGTGCGTGACCCCGTCCGGGCGGCGCACGCGCGCGAAGAGCGACTCTGCCAGCTCGAGCTGTCCCGCCTTCCCGGCCGCAGAGATCGCGGTATTGTACATGACCACGTTGGGCTGAAGGCCGAGCGCCTGTGGGGGAGAGAATATGTGCGTGTATTTGTGTGTGTGTGTGGGGGGGGGGGGAGTGCATGTGTGCAGGGGGGTGAGGCACGAGAGGGGTGGGGTGTTGTACAAGGCCACGTTGGGCTGTAGGTCACACAGGCACAGGCGCTTGCCTGTGTGTGTGCATGTGAGCGTGGACGGGAAGGGTGTGTGGGTGTCAGGGTGGGGGAAGTGGTGCGGAGATAGCAGTGTTGTACATGACCACGCTGGGCTGTAGGCCGAGCGCCTGTGCATGCGAGCGCGAGCGGGCAGGGGCGGGCGCGTAGGGGCGGGCGCGAGCGGGCAGGGGCGAGCAGAGTGAAGCGCAAGTGGTTGCCATGTTGTGCATGACGCGTGGCCGTGCGCCGCGAGGGGGGAGTCCAGATCGAGGCCGTTTCCATGCGGGGGCGGAGCCTAAACCGCTGCGGTGGTTGTACACCCCAAACACAAACACGGTGTCACACAGACTGTGAAACTCACCATGAGACCCTAAAACCTGCCGCGGTCGCCCCCAATCCCCACCTGGATGCACAAAGCCATAAGGCAGGGTCTCGTGAATGAGGATTTGCAGAGCTGGATAAGGAATCAATAAGGAATCCTCAACAAACAAAGTCGCCGCAAGGCAGGCTGCCTTGGCGGGACCACTGAAACCAAATCCCCACCTGGCTGCGCGACAGCACGCCGATGCACTCGGCCCACATCCCGGCGCGCTCGTACGCTGTCATCAGCGCGCCGCACACGACCTCGTTCACGACTGCGTCGTCGCCGCTGGCGCTGGCGGCGCTGCCGCTCGCGCCGCCGCCGCCGGGGAGCTGCTGCTGTCCCGGCGCAATTGCCACGCTACCGCCTGTGCTCCCGCCACGCACCGCGGCAGAGCCGCTGTCGACACCGCCGGGCGCCGGCGCCTGGCCAGCGGCTGCGGGCGCTTGCCGCGCGGCCGGGCGCGCGATGGGCGCGGGCGGCGCGCGCGGGGTCGGCGGCGCGCGCAGCGCGACCGCGAGCCCTGAGAGCGCGCCGCCCGGGGTGAAAGCGCCGCCGCCGGGCGCGCGGAGCGGCGGCGGCATCGCGCCCGCGGGGCCACCGCTGGCGGGCGCACAGAGGCCGCCGCCGCTGACTCCGATGCCCCCGAAGCCTCCATACCCGCCTGCGCCCCCTCCTCCGCCGATGATGCCGCCGCCGAAGCCACCGAAGCCGCTGATCTGGGGGTCGAGCGTCGGATTGTGCGCGTCGCTGCCGGCGGCGGCGCCGCCGGCGATGGCCGTGGGTATGTCGAGCTCGATACCGTTGAGCAGCGACGCCGACGCCCACGCGGGCGCGCGCGGCGCGGCCTCCGCCTGCAGCTGCGCTGCGCCGCCGCCGGCGCCGGCCGGCCACGCGCCGCCGCCACTGTGGGCGGCGGGCGCTCCGTACGCACCGCCCCCGCCGCCGAAGCCGGACGTGGTCGCGTCAGCGGAGGACGTCGCACGCAGGGCGAGCACCGACTGCTCGACCGAGGCAAACACGGCCTCTGCGAGCTGCCAGTACCCATTGTCGCCGAGGGCCTTTATGAGAACCGAGTAGGTGTACGCGTTCGGGGAGACGCTGCCCCACTCGGGCAGCTGCATCTTGTAGAGCACCTCCACGGCGCGCGTGCATTGCTTGGCGGACGCCATTGCCGACATGAGCGCGGTGTACGTACGCACGTTGGGGCGCAGCCCCGTGCGCAGCATCCACTGGACGACGGCCTCGGCCTTGTCTGCCTCTCCACCTGTGTGAGACAGAGTGCGAGTGTCAGTGTGTGTGTGTGCGTGTGCACGCAGCATCCACTGAACGACGGCCTCGGCCGTGTCTGCCTCTCCACATGCGAGGGTGGATGGGTTGGGGCGCAGGTGTGGGGTGTGAAAACCGTGTAAGCTGTGTGTGTGCGCACACGCTGGGCAGCAGCTGCCCCTGCTTTCACTCAAACAGACCGGCAGCCGAGCAAGCAAACTTAACTACCGCCTTACCAATGCCAGCGCCGACGCCAGCGCTGTGCGCCCCCCCCCACCCACACAGTCCGGCAGCAGCAGTGATTTCCTTTTCGGCTCTGCACAGCCATTCAGCTGTATGCCAGCTGTATTCTGACCTTGCACAGAGCTCGACCCATCCAGTGGTTAGTTTGTCTGACAAGCCTGCCAGACAGAGCACGTCAACAGCTTTCAAATGACTTATGTATGAGGACAAACAGTCAACGGGAGGTCAACCTTAACGCGGTCAAAGCAAAATCCGGCTGTGGAATAATTAATTAAAAAACCTGAAAAGGAAATCACTGGGCAGCAGCGCGGGCGCACCCACCAGACACGAGCGCCGAAACCAGCGCCGTGCATGACACCACGTCAGGCGTGATCCCAGCGGCCGACATCTTCTCGAAGAGCGACACTCACACACACACAAACACACACACACACATGACCAACAGCAGCGCGGGCGCACCCACCAGATGCGAGCGCCGAAACCAGCGCCGTGCATGACACCACGTCAGGCGTGATCCCCGCGGCCGACATCTCCTCAAAGAGCGCGACCGCGCGCTGCCACGCGCGCCCGCACGCGCACGCAGAGATGACCGCGGCGTACGCGTGCGCGGTCGGGACGCACGCCGCCTCGCGCATGTCATGCCAGATGTCGAGGGCCTGAGGGAGGGGGGGCACGTGTGTGTGTGCATGCGTGTGTGGGGGGGGGAGGGGGCGTGCATGTGTGCATTTGTGTGTGTGTGTGTGTGTGTGTGTGTGTGTGAGCAATCGAGGAGCAGGCCGCCTCTCGCGTGTCGCGCCAGATGTGGAGGGCCTGAGGGAGGGGGGCGTGCGTGTGTGTGTGTGTGTGAGAGAGCGGTCGGGATGCCGCCGCGTGCATGTCAATTCAGATGTCGAGGGCTGGAGTGGGGCATAGGGAGGAGGACACGTGTGCGCGCGTGACTGCTGCTGGTGGTGGGAAGTCACCACAGAGCAGGTCCACGCATGCCCCCCCCCCTTCCACTTTCCAGATTGTTGCATAAATAACGGCAATATTGTCCCAGAGGTCTGCATGAGGTCGTGTCCTGTCAATGAAAGGTGACACTCGCCCCCTTCCCCCCCCCCCCCCCCACACGCCCCATCTTGGCCCAGCGCCCACCCTCCGACACCGCGCGCATCGCGGCCGTGTACGCGTGCACGGTCGGCGCGCACGGCGCGCGCGGGGGCCCCGCGCGCAACACTGCGCCACTTGTCCCCCCCCCACTCACACTCACGTACACACACACAAGCCCCACCTTGGCCCAGCGCCCGCCCTCTGACGCCGCGCGCATCGCGGCGGTGTACACGTGCACGGTCGGCGCGCACGGCGCGCGCGGGGGCCCCGCGCGCATCGCCGCGCCACTCGCCCCTCTCCCCGCCCCCCCACTCACACTCACGCACTCAGGCACAAGCCCCACCTTGGCCCAGCGCCTGCCCTCCGACGCCGCGCGCATCGCGGCGGTGTACGCGTGCACGGTCGGCGCGCACGGCGCACGCGGGGGCCCCGCGCGCATCGCCGCGTACATCCCGAGTGCGCGGTCCGTCTGCCCCAGCCGGGCGCAGACCTCCATGAAAATGACGCACAGGCGCGAGTCCGGCCGGATGCCGCACGCCTGCGTGCGGGTGTGCGTGAGCGTGTGTGTGTGTTTGGTGGTGGAGGGGGGTAATTTTGCAGCACGGCGGTGCTCTTCTGCGTCACGACGTCGCATAGTCCCACACACACGCACGCATACGCACCACACACGCCCATTGCGCGCTCAAGCAGCGCTCAACCCCCCCCCCCCCACCACCACCACACACACGCACATTCCTACCCACACACCACCCATTGACCCAACACAACACACGCACACGCACGCACAAACACACACACACACACCACGCCACATGCACACGCACCTGCGCGTCATCCCACACGCCCATCGCGCGCTCGAGCAGCGCCCCGTTGAGCGCGGCGCGCATCACCGCCGTGTACGTGAACACCGTCGGGCGCAGGTCGCCGCCGCCAACAGATCCCGGTGCACGCATCCACTCGTAGACTGGGGATGGCAGACGGGGGAAAGGGGGGGGCACAGAGATGGGGGGGAGCTCGTGTCAGAATGTTTGCGCGTGTGCGCCCGTGCGTGTGCGTCGTGGGCACCCGCTGAGCCTGGCGCGAATTCACGTGTACACTGGGGAGGGCAGGCCGGGGGGGGGGGGGGCACGGAGATGGGGAAGAGCTCGTGTCAGAATGTTTGCGCGTGTGCGCTCGTGCGTCGTGGGCACCCGCTGAGCCTGGCGCGCATTCAGGGGGAGGGTAGACAGGGGGGGGGGGCGCGGAGAGGTGAGGAGCTCAGAATGAGTGCGCGTTGGTGCGTGTGTGCGCTCGTGGGTGTGTTGCGTGTGTGCACGTTGGTGTGTTGCGTGTGTGCGCGTTGGTGCGTTGCGTTGCGTGCGTGTGTGTGTGTGTGTGTGTGCATGCGCCTGTGCGTGCGTGTGCGCCTGGCACTGCGCGCAAACGGTGGCCGCGCGAGAAGCGGCGCAGCCCCTCCACCCCCTCCACTCCCCCCCCCTCCACCGCCGCACCGCCACCCACCTGCGAGCGCCGTCATCGCGTCGCGCTGGTCAGCGCACATCCGAATCAGCGTCGTACACAGGCGGTCGTCCAGCTTGTGGCCGGAGTCCTGCGTGAGCGGCGTGCGCACGTGCGAGTGGGCACCAGTGTTTCCATTAGGCAACCCGCATCCCGACAAAGTGCTCGTTCGGGTTGATGTTTGCCGATTGGGGCTGGCATGTTGGGTTGAGATTGCGCGAATTTCGACCCAAAAAGTGGGAAATCTTCATTTTCACACTTTTCCCGCCAGAAATTGTCTGTCGGGTTAAGATTGGCGGAATGAGCGAGAAGCCCGGGTTGCGCCGTCATTTCCACAAGATCGTTAGCGGAACCACTGGTGGGCACCAGAGGTTTCCTAGCCGATCGGATTCCAATGAGCACACAACCCAACGGGCGGTTCGCCAGTGGGGAGCCGGAAAAGCCGGAAAAGAGCGGGGGTCCAGGGGCGCAGCCCCCTTGAAAATATGTCACTCTGGAGAGCGCACAGGGAGCTTTGCCAGAAACCCGCAGTCTGGGAGGCCCTCTCCAGGAAAACCGACAGCCTGGCAACCCCTGGTGTGTACGTGCGACGCGGTGAGTGGGCGGGGCAGGTACGCGCGTGCAGTGGCGTGCGGGCAGGGCAGAGGGCCCCCCCAACCGGTTGCGCTCCCTTGGAGACACAAGCACTTGACCACGCACGCGCACATGCACGCCTCCCTCCACAGCCCCCACACACCTTCAACCACTCATACAGCACGAGGGCCCGGCGCCACGTCGCCTTGCTCTTCCCCAGCTGCGACACGAGCTTGTCGAGCTTCCAGTTGTCGAGACGGCGGCCGGTGGTGGCGCCGGGCTGCGGCAACGCCACGCGCGCAGACGGGTCCAGCAGCGCGTACAGCTCTTGGGGCAGGTCATCTGCGAGCACAGAGCGGGCATGCAGGGTGTTCAGGGTCACCCCAGAAGGGTTACGGTAGAGTAGCGGAAGAGTAGCCTGCTTAGCTGGAAACCCCATGTTACTGTTACTGTGAGCGGGTCATGCAAGCTGCATGCATGCATGGTGGCCACACGCCGCCATGCATCCCCTACCTTCCAGTTCCGTCAGGTGCAGCGGCAGCGTGAGTCCCTGCGTGCGTGCGGGTGGTGGGTGCGTGTGGTGGGCGTGCAGCACGGGCGTGGATGGGGTGATGCCACGGGGGACGTCATGGGAAGGCCATGCGACACAACACCGCTTTTGGCTGACCAGGCTCACCTCCAAATTGTGCCCCTGCCTATCGAGCGACACACGCCCACTCGTGCTCTCTGTAGCCCTCTCCGCAGCTGCGGCTGCGCTAGTGGAGACACGGCGCTGCCGGGAGCACGCGGAAAGTACTCTCCCATGCTGCTCAACAGCTCCACGAGCAGCGCTGTGACGCTGCACTTCACGCTTCACGCCCGCCTTGGCCAGCTTGCCAGAGGCCCCGGCAGACGCCGCCGGAGCGCCCGACGTCAGAAGCAGAGGCAGAGGCATTGTCTAATTACTGGTGGCTGCCTGTGCGTGTGGATGTGGTGCAGTAGTTACAAGGCTCTGCACCAGGCCTTTGCACCGTCTGTGGGGTGCGATGATACCAATCAGCAGTCCCTAGTAGATTAGGAAGCAGTGGTAGCGGCTGTGGACAATATACAGGGACAAGATAGACAGTGTGGCCCACACAAGACGCCAGACTGTCCTTCTTGTGCAT
Organism: Chlamydomonas sp. UWO 241; assembly: GCA_016618255.1. Classification (NCBI taxonomy): domain Eukaryota; kingdom Viridiplantae; phylum Chlorophyta; class Chlorophyceae; order Chlamydomonadales; family Chlamydomonadaceae; genus Chlamydomonas; species Chlamydomonas priscui. The sequence goes on along the minus strand of VFSX01000158.1, from coordinate 202,298 downwards.
TGTCTGGCACTCTCTTGATGCTCTCTCATTGTACTGCTGGTGCTGGTGCACCAGCAGTGGCTTGCAGCCGGTTGCTAACGGGTGGGGCGCACCTGGGCGTTCGGCACCTGTGCTTGGCGACAGAGGTGGGTGCATGCATGCACGTGGCGATATCACTTTGTGGCGGTGCATGCGGACATGCTGCTGCGCTTGGGAGCGGCGCGATGGTGTGCTGCGGCCTCATCCCCATTCCTCTCTCGCACAGGTCCACAGCAGCGCTGAGCTGAGGCAGTCTGGGGAGGCATCCACGTCATACGATGGCCCAGGACACCACGCGTCGCAGTCGCATGGCCGAGGGCGCCGCCATGCAGCAACAGCAGAGACACACCAACATGCATGGGCCGCTGGCTACTCTGATGCCGCACACCCGCACACCGTCAAGTACCTGGACATGGACGCCGTGAGGGCTGTGTACGAGGTGCGCAGGCGGTGCAGTGCATGGTGTGTGTTTGACGCTCATCATCTGCAACCGTGGGCGGTGCATGGGTGCGACGGGGACATGCATGCACCCAACTCAACCCACGCACTCGTGCGCGCGTGCATAGGAGGCGGTGTTTCTCGAGGAGCGCTGCGCAACAGGCTCGTGCGTGCTGCCGTCTGCACAGCACGCTCAGCTGGCAGCCACGCTGGGCGACTACTCGAGCGCAGCGGCTGTGTGTGCCCTCGTGGAGGCGCACGGGGTGCACACCATGGACCGCGGGTGCGTGCTGCTCGCGATGGGTGTGCTCGCGAAGCGTATGCACGCGGAGGTGGCCGCACGGGGGGAGTCTCTGCAGCAGCAGCAGGCACAGCAGCAGCAGGCGCAGCAACAGCAGCAGCAGCAGGCAGATGCACCCGCCGCCGCATGTGCCACGCTGCTGCTCGCACTCCTAGCGCGCCTGGCAGAGGGCTACGCCGCGTCGCCGGGGGGTGCGCGCGTCGGCGACGTGGCGGACGCACTGGCGGCGCTCCGCTCCGCGCGCGTGCGCGTGGCCCCGTCGGACGAGCGCGCGTGCGCGTCGCTGCGCGCCCTTCTCTCCGCCGCCCAGCCGCACCTCTTCCTCGCATCGCCGCGCGAGCTCGCCATGCTCGCTCAGTGTGTTGGTGCGCTGCGTCCGCCACCGTCTGCGCTGCCCCCGAGGTGGGCGCCCGCGCTATGCGTCGCGTCTGCCCCCAAGATGCGCGCCATGGGGCCGCGCGCGCTGTCTGGGCTCGCGTGGGGCGTCGCCGCCACCATGGGCCAGGGCCCCCACGCCACCGCGGCCGGAGCTGTGCCAGAGCCGGAGTGGGTAGCAGCGCTGCTGTGCGCGAGCCGCGCGGCCGTGCGCGCGGCGCGCGTGTCCGACCTCTCGCGCACTGCGTGGGCGGTGTTGCAGTTTGACAAGGCAACGGCGGGTGATAGGCGCTGGCGCGCGCGACTCGCGGGGGCGTCGGCGCTCGGGGGGAGCGGGCTGCCGGAGCTGGTGGGAACCAGCTGGGGGGGAGGTGCCGCGGCAGCAAGCGCACACGCGCTGCCGTCGGTCGCTGCTGCTGCCGCTGCTGCCCAGAGGCAGGGCGGTGGGAGCGGAGCAGCGGGAGGGGTGGGTGGCGGCAGCGGCGGCGGTGGTGCATCGTGGCCGAGCATTGCCGGTGCCGCGTGCGAGGACTGGGCAGACGCGGTGTGGGACGCGGCCGGGCCGCAGCTGGCAATGGCCCCGCCATCGGAGGTCGTCGCGCTCGCGCACGCGATGTCATTCCTGGGGCCGGCCCCGCGCGAGGGCGTGACGCAGCAGCTGTACGCGGCGCTGCAGGCGGCCGCGCCGCGCCTGTCCCCTGCGCACGACTGCCACGCGCTCGGCGCCCTCGCGCGCTGGCGCGCACGCCCGCCACCGGCGCTCCTCGCGTCGCTGGCGTCGTGCGTCCAGCGCCGGCTGCCGTCGTACGGCCACGCCGACCTGCACCTGCTGCTGCGCGCGCTCTCGCGGCTGGGCTTCCTGCCACCGCGGCCGTGGCTGGCCGCGTGGCTCACGGTCGCGCGTGCGCGCCTGCGCGGGTTTGGCCCCGCGGGCGTCGTATCGGTGCTGCGCGCGTTTGTCGGGTGGAGGCTCGTGCCGCCAAAGGTGCGGTGCATGCATGTCAGTGGTGTCATTAAGGTATCCAAGAATGTCCTGTTTGCCCCCGCAACATAGGAGGGAACGTGCCGAATTGCATCTGCAGGAGGCGTGTTTTCGCGGGAAAGTGTGAGAATTGTCGAATTTCACAATTTGGGGGGCGAATTCCCGCGATTCGCCCTCGCAGTTTCTCCCGAATGTACCGGTTTGCCCCCCGCAGCGGAGTCTGCGGGGGCTGCGGGGGCGCTAATGACGCCACTGATGCATGTCGTGTAGGCGGCTGGTGCTCTCCTTTCTCCCCTCGTCCCCCCCTCCTCTCCTGTCACGGCCCCCTACACAGCCCACGGCCGAGTGCACCCATCACCCCCAACAACCCCACTACAGTCCCCCACGCGTGCCAAACTGACGACGCTCCCCGCCCCTCCCCACCGTCCCCACGACACCAGGAGTTCACTCAGGACGTGCTTGAGTGCACCCATCACCCCCCAGCAACCCCACTACAGTCCCCCGCGCGTGCCAAACTGACGACGCTCCCCGCCCCTCCCCACCGTCCCCACGACACCAGGAGTTCACTCAGGACGTGCTTGAGTGCACCCATCACCCCCCAGCAACCCCACTACAGTCCCCCGCGCGTGCCAAACTGACGACGCTCCCCGCCCCTCCCCACCGTCCCCATGACACCAGGAGTTCACTCAGGACGTGCTTGAGTGCACCCATCACCCCCCAGCAACCCCACTACGGTCCCCCGCGCGTGCCAAACTGACGACGCTCCCCGCCCCTCCCCACCGTCCCCATGACACCAGGAGTTCACTCAGGACGTGCTTGAGTGCACCCATCACCCCCCAGCAACCCCACTACAGTCCCCCGCGCGTGCCAAAATGACGGCGCTCCCCGCCCCTCCCGTCCCGCCCCGCGACACACCAGGAGTTCACTCAGGACGTGCTCGAGGTCGCGGCCGGCCTCGCGCGAGCAAGAGAGTTCTCGCCGCGCCAGCTCTCGACCGTGATGCGCTGCGTCGTCGCGCTGCGGCTCGAGCTGCCGAGCGAGCTGGGCCGCCCGCCGCGCTGGTCGCGCGAGGTGGGTGGGGTGTGCGTGCATGTCAGTGGTGCGGAACGCCGTTACGCGGATACGTGCGTCACATGGGAGGGTCGTTTGGCAGGACCTTCGCGTCACGCCAGAGCGACGCTTTTTTTGTGTGAAAATTGTGAAAATCGGGGATTTCACACTTTCGCGTCACAAGATCGACCCCAATCGCTACGAAACGATCCTGCGGGGCGTGTTCCGCGTCACGTCAAGAACGCCATCATGCCGAAAACTTTCTGCACCACTGGTGCATGTGTGTGTACGGGTGTGCGTGCCCCTCGCTCTATTGTCCGTCAGTCTCTCTCCTCTCCTTCCTTGCTCCCTCACCCCCCCTCCCTCCCCTCGTCCTTCCCTCTCTCTCTTCTCACGTTTCTCCTCTCTCCTCTCTCCCTCTCCCCTCTCTCTCTCCCTCTTCTCTCCCTCCCTCCTCCCCCCCCGTGTTTCCGCATCATGTGCACCACCTTCATCCGGGCCTGCATCACCTCACACACACACACACACGCACACACACACACACAGGTGCTCCTAGTGTACGCCGGCATCGCCACACAGCAGCAGGACCCATCCGACCTAGCGTCCGTGCTCGCGTGCCTTCCGCGCCTGCTCGTCGTGCGTGCGCCCAGCGCGGTCTCGCTCACCGCCGCGCCGCCCGGGGCGAGCGGCGCACAGCAGGCGCAGCAGCAGGGGACGCCCGCGGGCACGGACGTGGAGGGCGCCTCCTCGGCAGGGAGTGCTGGCGTGGATGCAGGCGTGGTGGAGGGCGGCGGCGCCTTCGACGCGCCCTCCCTCCCGGGAACGGCACCGCGCCTCCCCCGGCGTTCGCCGCCCGCGCTCGACCCTCACGTGCTCCCGTCGATCGCTGGCATCGTGGACGCGGCCGTGCCGCTGCTGGGCGCCATGACCGGGCCGCAGCTCGTGCGCGTGGCGGGCGGGCTCGCTGGCGTCGGCTTCCCCGCGAGCGCGGCGCTGCTCGACGCACACGCGTGCGCGGCAGCGGCGCGCGGCCACGAGCTGTCCGAGCGCCAGGTCGACGCGCTCGACAAGGCGTACGCGCGCATGCGGGCGTCGGCCAAGGCGCTGCGAGGGGCAGTAGCAGAGCAGCGCGGCGGCGCGTCTACGCAACCACAGGAATTCTAGTGCGCCTGAATTCCAGGCGCGTGCTCGCGTGGGTCCACAACCAGTTGTTACCTCGTGGTCTCGATACCTACACTGAGACTGTGTGTTTGCGGTGCGTTGTGGTGCACCTGCCGCCAGGGGCTGCCTGCCACCGAGGTGTGACCCCGCAGCCACAAATTGGGCGTTGCGTATCCAACACACACACTTGCCTGAGCCAGGTACCAGGACTCGGGGGCACCAGCTGCTGCGTGCCTGCTCACACGACGACCTAGTGTCAGCGGCGAGGCGCTGCTGAGCACCAATAACAAAATATGTTGCGCTCGTCCGTTGCTCCGCTCGCTGCTGGACTCCGCTCAGGGTGAGTGACCAAGTGGGCAAGTGAGACGTTCGTGACGCCGCCTTGGCTTGCATGCAAGGGGGGTAGATGCTGTAATGAAGAGCGTTTGGGGACATCGTTCCGAGGAAGGACAGACACGGTTGCTGGTGCAGCCCCTGGTGCTGGTCAGTTGGCAAGAGCAGGGTGACGTGCAGCGTGACGCGGTGTCCATCGGCATCAGCGCTGAGTGAAGGAGAAAGGAGCGTGTGTCGGGTCCCGTTGGTGCACAGCTATCACTCCCCTCACTGCGGCGAGGGCCTTTCGGGCGTTGATTAGACGTGGCCATGCGGCGCGTGGGGCGTTGCGGTGGGGCAGTGCAGGTCCATGCGACAATCACTGAGTCACTCACCCTCTCTGCAGGGTGCTGAGGGCGTTCTCCACTGCGCCTTCTCCTCCCGCGGCCGCGTCCGCCGCACCAGCCGCGCCAGCCACGCCTGTCGCGCCTGCTGCGACAGCGCCCCCGCCTGTGCCGGAGAGGACCTCGTTCGGCGGCCTCAGGGACGAGGACCGCATTTTTACCAACATCTACGGGCGCCATGACCCCTTCATCAAGGTGCGTCTGGCATGGGATGGGCGAGGCTCGCTTATTGGCGTACGGCAGGGGCTTCATGTGCGGGGGAGCTCGCGCACAGGCGATGCATCTCATGCACGCGACTCGGCAGCGCACTCGGCACTAGCTTGGCTGCGACACGTGGACACGCGTGCGTATGGCATGGTGGCGTTTGATCTACTGATCAACTGGAGGGAGCCGGTGTTCACGAACATTGGGGTGCATAGGTGCATGGCAGGCCGCATGCATGCATGGGCTCGCGCGTCCATGCGGCCGTGCAGGCGGCGCGTGCGGGACTCCCCCCTCGCACACGTGTGCTTACCCGGCCACCTACGTGTGCACACTGGCCTTGCCACCTCACACGCGCCCAACACGCACGTGCCGGCTCTCCCACCTCGCCTGCAGGGCGCTGAGAAGCGCGGCGACTGGCACCGCACAAAGGACATCATGGTTAAGGGCGCCGACTGGATCGTGGACCAGATGAAGAAGTCGGGCCTGCGCGGCCGCGGCGGAGCTGGCTTCCCCTCGGGGATGAAATGGTCGTTCATGCCCAAGGTGTCCGACGGGCGCCCGTCCTACCTGGTCGTCAACGGCGACGAGTCCGAGCCAGGCACGTGCAAGGACCGCGAGATCATGCGCCATGAGCCGCACAAGCTCGTCGAGGGCTGCCTGATTGCCGGCACCGCGATGCGTGCGCGCGCCGGCTACATCTACATCCGCGGCGAGTTTGTCGCGGAGCGCAAGGCCGTCGAGCGCGCGATCGACGAGGCGTACAAGGCGGGGTACCTCGGCAAGAACGCGTGCGGGTCGGGCGTCGACTTTGACCTGTATGTGCACTACGGCGCGGGTGCGTACATCTGCGGCGAGGAGACCGCGATGATTGAGTCGCTGGAGGGCAAGCAGGGCAAGCCGCGCCTCAAGCCGCCGTTCCCGGCTGCGGTCGGACTGTATGGCTGCCCCACGACGGTGACCAACGTGGAGACGTTGTCGGTGGCGCCAACGATCCTGCGCCGTGGCCCTGAGTGGTTTTCCAGCTTTGGCCGCAAGGGCAACGCCGGCACCAAGCTGTTCTGCATCTCTGGCCACGTCAACAGGCCGTGCACGGTCGAGGAGGAGATGTCCATCCCGCTGAGGCAGCTGATTGACACGCACTGCGGCGGCGTGCGCGGCGGCTGGGACAACCTGCTCGCCATCATCCCTGGAGGCTCGTCGGTGCCCCTGCTGCCCAGGAAGATCTGCGACGACGTTCTGATGGACTTCGACGCGCTCAAGGCCGTGCAGTCTGGCCTCGGCACGGCCGCCGTCATCGTGATGGACAAGACCACCGACCCCATCGACGCGATCGCGCGCCTGTCCTACTTCTACAAGCACGAGTCGTGCGGGCAGTGCACGCCCTGCAGGGAGGGCACCGGCTGGCTGTACGACATCATGACGCGCATGACCAAGGGCGACGCCCACCTCGAGGAGATCGACATGCTGTGGGAGATCACCAAGCAGATCGAGGGCCACACCATCTGCGCGCTGGGAGACGCCGCTGCGTGGCCGGTGCAGGGCCTCATCCGCCACTTCCGCCACGAGATGGAGGCGCGCATCAACCAGGGCAAGCAGGCGGCGATCGGCGCGCACTAGAGCCGCGCGTCCCGCCTCGACCCCGATTGATGGCCAGCGTGCGACCGCTGCTGCGCCTACTAGCTTGTGCACCGGTAGTAGTAGTGATTCTGACAGGATTAGAGACCATGGTAGACAGCTGACGTGTGTAATTCGAGTGCAAGCGACAAGCAAGGCGTTCTCAGCTAGGAGAGCGGATTTCCGCATCACCGCAGCTACTCACTCAGCTCTGCTACTACAGAATCCCGCTTTACCTCAGCCATGACCCACCAGCCAAATCAGTTGAAAGATGGTCCCACAAGTTCAACAGCATCAACAGCTACAGGTGGAGCACAAAGCTCCAAAAAGGACGAAGTGTGGGGGGAGAACTGACAGGAGTGCTGACAAGCCCGCTCCATAATTCCCTCTTTCAACTTGCTGCTTTGCACGAGCTCCATCCCACGCGCTTGGCCATCTGCACGCAGCCGCAGCCATGACCGGTGCGCGGAGCTGTCGCATGCATGCGCACTAGCTACGTCGCGCATGTCATGCAAGCGAGCGAGACCATCGCCATGCCCCCGCGCAGGCAGCCTGATGGGTTCTATCTAGGAGGAAGAGAACATGAATTGGATGGGGAGCGCCGCTGCTGATGGCGCGAAGGCAGGGCAGGCTGTGCTGCAGGCGAAGCTTGCAGGGTGAGCCCCATGCGGCCTGATCATTCCGCCTTGAACCCACCAGTGCCCATGGTGCTGCTTGACCCTCGTGCGCTTGCACCATGCGGCCTGCTCCTCCCTGGTTGCCTCCTCCATAACCCACCAGTGCCCATGCCGCGCTGCTTGAGCCTCGTGCGCTTGTACCACATCCCCTTGACTGCAGCAGCAGCATCGTGGCCAAGGCCACGCCCAGTCTGGGACCAAAGAAGAAAAGCAAAAGCCAAGGTGCGCGGCACATGGTTCCTGCCGCCCCGCCTCCTGACTGCCCTCACCTGCTCCGTTCCGCCCTCTGCACTCACGCTTGCTGCCTGCCATCTCCCATCACGCACGCGCAGTGGAGGAACTGCTATCTGGCACAGACGACTTCTTTTCTAGCTTCCAGCTAGATCTCGATGACGACGACGCTGAGGCTCCTGCTGCCGCTGCGCCGCCGAGACTTCCGTCCTCGCCCGTACCTTCTGGTGCTGCCGAGACTGGCGCAGCTGATGCAGTAGGTGAGGAGCAGCCAGAGGAGCAGAGCACGCAGCCGGAGGAGCAGGCGTACGGCGTACCAGAGGCGCAGCAGGCGTACGGTGTGCCAGAGGAGCAGGCGTGCGGCGTGCCAGAGGAGCAGGCGTGCGGCGTGCCAGAGGAGCAGGCGAACGGCGTGCCTGAGGAGCAGGCGGACGGCGTGCCAGAGGAGCAGGCGAACGGCATGCCCGACTCTGATGTAACCGACCTGCACCCGAGCAGCGCAGCCGCGCTGGCTGCAGCAGGCACGCCTGGCGAGGGGCCTGGGGAGTTTGGTGTGCCGGCAGCCACCATCGCCTGCCCTGACACCACCGCCGACTCAGTGCCTGCTGCATCTACCGAGCCGGCGCCCCAGGCCGCCGCTGCACCCAAGCCGCAGCCACCACAGTCGCAGAAGTCACACGGCGGTGCTGCCGACATTGGACTGAGCGGCGGCGGTGGCGGGCCCTCTGATGCAAGCGCCAAGATCTCAAAGCCGTCCAAGCGCCATGGCCTGCCCAAGCCGAGCAAGAAGGTGCTGCCAGCACAGCCAGAGAGGTCTGCCGAGCTGGCTTCCAACAAGGGCCCTCCGCTGCTGCTTGCCTCCAAGCCACCGTCCACTGGTGAGCTGTCCAAGCGTGCTGCCGGCCCCAAGGCGGCACTTGGCATCCTGGGAAGCCAGGTGCCTCGCCAGCGAGAGCAGCCACTGCCGACGCCACCGCAGCAGCGGCAGCGCCAGGTGATGCTGCCTCAGCAGCAGCAGCGCCAGCTGATGCCGCCGCCTCAGCAGCAGCAGCAGCAGCAGCAGCAACCATCCCTGCAGCAGCAGCAGCAGCAGCTCATGCTGCCACCGCCGCCTCAGCAGCAGCAGCAGCAGCAGCAGCAGCAGCAGCAGCAGCAGCAGCGCCAGCTGATGCTGCCGCCTCAGCAGCAGCAGCAGCAGCAACCATCTCTGCAGCAGCAGCAGCAGCAGCAGCAGCACCTGATGCTGCCACCGCCGCCTCGGCAGCAGCAGCAGCAGCAGAAGTCGCCCCCGCCTCAGCAGCTGGCGCGACAGCTGGTGCCGCCGCCTCAGCTGCAGCACCTGATGTCGCCCCCGCCTCAGCCAACGCCGCCTCAGCCGACGCCGCCTCAGCAGCACAAGCAGCAGCAGCAGCAGCAGCCGATGCAGCCGATGCAGCAGCAGCAGCAGCAGCAGCAGCGTGTCACTGCCCAGCAGACCGTGGCCGCCGACCAGGTGATGCGCGAGGCATCCGACGTGCCGGAGGTTGACCTGCCGATGGCATCAGCTCCCATGGCAGCACCTCCACCTGCGCGCCCAGCAGTGTCCGTGCCTGCCTCCTCCCGTGCCCCTGCCGAGCAAGCGGCAGCACCTGCTCAAGCTGGAAAGCGCGTGCTGCAGCACATGGAGTCTGCCGCAAAGCGTGGTGCACCGCGGCTGCCTGCTGCTGCACCACGTCTCCCTGCTGCTGCACCGCGGCTCCCTGCGGCTGCACCGCAGATGCCTGTGGCTACTGATGCACAGGCCACTGAGCCTCACGCCCCAGTGGCGGGCGATGCTGCTCCGCCTGAGCGTGCGCCGGCCCAGCGTCGCAGCGCCGTCGTCTCCACCGTGGAGGTGCTTGTGGTTGCAGTGCAGGAGCCTGTGCACGCCGCTGCCACAGTCGCAGCCACATGCGTCGACCGCATCAGCGGCGCACAGGAGCTGGAGGTGGCAGCTGTGCCTGCGGCGCCAGCAGCCCAGCCGCACGCGGCCGCTGTGGACGCTGCACTGTCGCCCGAGTACGGCGCGCCCGACGCCGACGCTGACGCCGAGATGGCCGACACCAACTACCTGCAGCTCATCCGCCGCCTGGAGCTGGTGAGCCAGGCCCATGAGTCGCATTGCTGCTGATTCAGCGTGCATGCATGCGTGTGTGCCCCACCGCCTTCCCGTGTGTGCGCGCGCGCTCTGCCTGCTGCCTCCCTGAAACCGCCCTGCCTACCTCCCTGCACATCCTGCGACACAGAGCAACGCAGAGTCTGCAAGGCGGCGCGCCGAGGTGCAGGAGCTGCGCGTGGCGGCGGCGATCACCAGCAACCGGCTCGCCATGATCGACAACCCGAGCTTGCGCACCACGCTCCAGCAGCTGCGCGCCAAGGCTGACGCCATGCTCGCGCACACCGCCGGCTGCGCGCCTACTGTGGCTGCGAAGTAGTCGCCCAGCAGAGCTAATCTGATGGCTCCTGGCAGCAAGCCCAGCTTTAGTGGCTGGGGGGTGAGAGACGAAGGGAGGGAGGGCGGCGGTGGTGGCGGTGGGTGGGTGGAGAGACCAGCGGCTGGTGCCACTCAATATCACCGGGTGCTTCTTTCTGGCAGCAAGCCTGTGTAGATTTGTACTGCTCAGCAGCTGGGTGAGGGGAGGAAGTCAGAGGGGTGGAGGGGGTGGGTGGAGAACAGTCAGTGTGCCTGGGGGCACTGGGGTTTAGGGCAGGCTTTGGCGATGCTCACAGGGGGCGACGCGCAGAGTGGGAGAGGTGGGAAAGGGAATCACTAGTGGTGATTGCTGGTGTCTGTAAACACGTGTGCCCCCTCGACCGTCTCTGCTGTGCCCACACACGACTCAAGCCTGCACTACGTCTCCTCACATGCACGCACTCCCGTCCTCGCCCGTATCCGCTGGTGATGCCGAGACTGGTGACCTGATGCAGCAGGTGAGGAGCAACCAGAGGAGCATCCTGAGTAGCAGGCACACGGCGTGCGCAACTCTGATGTGCCCTGCCTGCCTGCACCCGAGCAGCGCAGCCGCGCTGGCTGCAGCAGGCAGGCCTGGCGAGGGGAGTCTGGTGCACCGGCGATGGCAACGCATTCACAGTGCCTGCTGCATCTACCGAACCGGCGCCCAATGCCGCTGCTGCACCCAAGCCGCAGCCACCACAGTCACAGAAGCCAAACGGCAGTGTTGCTGACAGTGGACTGAGCGGCGGCGGTGGCGGGCCCTCTGATGCGAGCGTCCAGAGCACAATCAAGTCCAAGTGCCTTGGCATGCCTAGCTGAGAAAGAAGCCTGATTTGCAGCTGGAAGCAGAGCCAGGTCTTTGAGAGGGGTGTTCGAAAGCCCCCCCTCCCTCCGCGCACTGGCAAAGTCCATGTCGCGCATGTCATGCAACCGAGCGAGACCATCGCTATGCCCCCGCGCAGGCAGCCTGATGGATTCTATCTAGGAGGAAGAGAACATGAATTGGATGGGGAGCGCCGCTGCTGATGGCGCGAAGGCAGGGCAGGCTGTGCTGCAGGCGAAGCTTGCAGGGTGAGCCCCATGCGGCCTGATCATTCCGCCTTGAACCCACCAGTGCCCATGCCGCGCTGCTTGAGCCTCGTGCGCTTGTACCACCTCCCCTTGACTGCAGCAGCAGCATCGTCGCCAAGGCCACGCCCAGTCTGGGACCAGTCTGGGACCAAAGAAGAAAAGCAAAAGCTAAGATGCGCGGCACATGGTTCCTCCCGCCCCCCGCCTCCTGACTGTCCCCACCTGCTCCGTTCCGCCCTCTGCACTCAGGCTTGCTGCCTGCCATCTCCCATCACGCACGCGCAGTGGAGGAACTGCTGTCTGGCACAGTCGACTTCTTTTCTAGCTTCCAGCTGGATCTCGATGACGACGACGCTGAGGCTCCTGCTGCCGCCGCGCAGATGAGGCTCCCATCCTTGCTCATATCTGCTGGTGCTGCCGAGACTGGCGCAGCTGATGCAGCAGGTGAGGATCAGCCAGAGGAGCAGAATGCGCAGCCAAAGGAGCAGGCGGGCGGCGTGCGCAACTCTGATGTGCCCAAACTGCACCCAAGCAGCGCAGCCACGCTGGCTGCAGCAGGCAGGCCTGGTGAGGGGAGGTGGTGCACCGACAATCACAACGCAGTCACAGTGCCTGCTGCATCTTCCGAGCCGGCGCCCAAGGCCGCCGCTGCATCCAAGCCGCAGCCACCACAATCACAGAAGCCAAACGGCGGTGTTGCTGACAGTGGACACGGCGGCGGCGGTAGCAGGCCCTCTACTGCGAGCGCCAAGAGCTCAGATAAGTCAAGCGCCATGGTATGCCCAAACCTAGCAAGAAGCCGGATCCGCAGCCAGGTCTTTAAAAGTAGGCGCGTGCTGTCAGCAAGGAACCTATTCGGCAGCCACCGCACCGCGAGCAGCCACCACACCAGCATCATGAAGACAGTCTATCTAGCTCTGCTTCTGGGGTGGGTGGAGGGCAGAAGAGGGGGGGAGGGAGAGGAGGAGGTGCGCTGGGGTTTAGGGTGCAGAGACACACGCGGAATACCCTAAACACGCGGAGACTCGAGGGAGTCACGGGTGATGAGAGCTGGTGCCTGTAGACACGCGCGCCCCCTCGATCGTCGTTTCTGCGCGCTGCACACGCGACCCACGCTTGCAATCGTTCCGTTTCCTCGCTCCTCTCCTCGCCGCGCACACAGCATGCCTGAGGGCTCAGCAGGAGTGAACGGCGAGCCCGAGGCTTCGCCGTCGTCACAGCGATCCGGGGAGGAGAGCTCCCTGAGCCTGGAGGAGATCAAGTGAGGGCGTGTGTTGGGCATGGGCGCATGGCGATTTTGGTACTCGCATGGGCCAACACACACACGCGCCGCACCGCGCCTCCCTTCCTCCCACCCACGCACACACACACGCCGCCCCAACCCGCACACGCACCACACACACACACACACACACACCCCACACACACACGCACGCCACAAACACACACGCACGCGCCATGCGTGTGCGAGTCGCGTTGCCATGACAAGATGCCGCCGCCTGCCACACAGGCTCCGGCTGCGCACGTTTGCGCGCGAACGTGACTGGGACCAGTTCCACACGCCCCGCAATCTCGTGCTGGCGCTCGTGGGCGAGGTGGGGGGCTAAGAGCCAGCTTGCTTGCAAATGCTTGCTTGCTTGCTTGCAAATGCGTCCTTGCAAATGCTGGAGCACTGGAAACTTCGTCGTTAGGCACCACGTCGGGGACTCACTGCGTACGTGCCGGACGTGGATGTGCCAGGTGGGCGAGCTGGCCGAGTGCTTCCAGTGGAAAGGCGAGGTCGCCGACGGGCTGCCAGAGTTCACTGAAAAGGAGAAGGTGGGTGGGCGCGCCTGCGGACGACCTCAACCGGGCAATCCGCACGCCGTGTCACTTTGCAGATGGACGGACGATCGACGGTCTGTGTGCTGCACCTGGCATGCAGCAGCGCAACGTCACTGATGGGCCCCCCTCCCCCCCTGGTGCCTGCTGGCCTCTCCAGGTGCATGTGGCGGAGGAGCTGTCGGACTGTCTAATGTACCTCCTCAGGTTATCGGAGTAAGTAGGGGGGGGGGGCAAGTGGGGAGGCAGCTGGACTGGTTGGTGGCTGTTCCAACACAGCCGCCTGTCACCGGCTGTCGCGTGTTGCTCTCATCCGGCCCGCAGCACAGCGCCCTGTCAGCCATGCAAGCCGCGCACACTTAACACGCCGCCACCTGGAGATTGGTATAACCGATCGAACCCCAACTAGGAGGACCATCCTCCCTGTGACCCCCCCTCCTAGCCTAAAGCACCCGCCTGCCCGCAGCCTATCGATCGTGCCACCGCTCGTGTGTCAGCCACCAACCCCAGCCACTGACTCGCCCACCTGGCACGCTGCCCGCAGCAAGTGCGGCGTTGACTTGGCCCGCTCGGTTACGGACAAGATGGACAAGAACGCCACAAAATACCCTGCCGACGTGGTGCGCGGCAGCTCAAAAAAATACACCGAGTACAAGCAGGCAGCGCGAGCAGCCTCGCCATCGCGGGAGGAGGCCGCGCCGTGACGAGGGAGGAGAGGATGCGAACTCGGTGGGCACGTGTCGCACCAGGCATTGCAACAAGAAGGGGCTAATCTGTGCCGGCACAACGGCCGTCCGAACTAGCAAAATCCTAGGCGTGACCGCATGACTTCTACGCTGGGAGCCGTATCTCTGTATCCTACTTGATCACTGCGTCATAGGTACAGCAGATTATTTGATGGCCTGACTCGGCATGCCACAACGAGTGTTCTGCGTGCTAGTGGTGCTGCGTGATGGCTCCAGGGGTCACGCTGCAGCCAACACAGCAGGCACACAGCAGACACTCGTCTGTGGTTCCGGGATGGATCGATGGGCGAGCTGGTCGCGGGGCTCTGATGAAGTCACGCGTGCTCGCCATCCGTGTGCACGCGCGGTGAGCCGCGGTGCTCCTTTGTTTGGCGGTGCGACCACTTCAGCACCTGGTCCTGAATCCACGCCTGCCCCACGTTGACCACCACAGGGATTGCAACCATCACTGTGAACAGGAAGACCTCTGGGTGCCCCTCGAAGTGGTCGTCCAGCGCGTCCGTGACGATGCTGAGGACTGGGATGGAGCTCACGACAATGCAACCGACAATCACCCGGGCGGTCACGACGCAGCTCATCCAGAACACGACCTGGATCATCCACCGCCGCACTTGGGGAGGGTCCCCGTAGTTGCCGATCTCAACCAGCGCATCCCACCACGCGGCGGCGTGGCCCTTGTCGCCGGCCAGCTGGGCAGTGAGCCGCCCGTGCGCTGCGAGCCCGGTGAACACCTTGTGGAAGGTGATGGCCAAGGCGAGGCCAATGGTGCAGTCCGCAAAGTAGACGACGAAATACCTGGGCGCGCGTTGAAGAGGAACGTGTGTGCGTGTTGGTGTGTGTGTGTTCACAAGCGCCCGCGTTTCATGCAAGCGAGGGGTCGTGGCCTGCATGGCCTGCATGCCGCACCATGGTGGTGCGGTGGCAGTTCAAGTGCACGCGGTCTGCGCTACCACTCACCAGCCACACTCGCTGGCTCCCTTTGAGTAGATGTGCGCCAAGATGGCGACCGTCATGCCCACAGCATGCCCCGCGCCTCCGCTGCACGCCTGCTTAGAGATGTCCATCCCCCATACGTTCCATGGCCGCCGCGGCCGCTCGCGGAACCTGCACGCCGCACCGACCACGCGCGTGGGGTCACCATAAGACCACACAGGGGGTGCAGGGGGCGCACGCATGCGCACGCATGGGCACATGGCGCGCACGCATGGGCACATGGCGCGCACGCATGGGCGCATGGTGCTCACCGCTTAAACAGGAGCGCACTGGCGACCACGAACAGCAGCACTAACTGCGCGCTCATCGCCACCGGTCCAACGATGAGCGAGCACTCTCTAACAGCAGGAGGAGGTAGCCAGTTCGCGGCGGTGCCATTTCCTGCTGCAGTCGCCAACAGCGCCGACGGACTCGGCAGCGCGCCCAGCGGTGGTGGTGGAGGCGACGACGCTGTCGCCCCCTCCCCACCGCCGGGGGCAGAGGAGAAATCCAGCGCGGCACGCAATTCACATGGGCATCAGCACAGGATTTGGCAGGATTCAGCTCGCCTACCCCTACTCCCCTACCCTACTCCAGACGGAGGCACTGTAGAATCGCAGTGGATGGGGACGAAGGGATGGCGGAAACTATGGTGAGAAGGCGTTATGCGTTACATGAGGTGTGGGTGTGCGTGTGTGTGTGTGCGTGCGTGTGTGTGCGTGCGTGTGTTATCGCCTATTACCCCTAGTTCGTCGTCAGCTGCTGCAGCTGTTGCATCGTTCCTCCCAGCCTCGCTGTTGTAGCAAGCCCAGCTCCTTCCCGCGTGCGCTGCCTACACCAGTGGCGCACGGAAAGTCCACAACCTGCGGTCAGCGAGGTCTGTCCACAGGGGACAGACCTAGTCGTGGCGGCAGGCGCGGCGTGCGTGGCGCTTTGGCTCACTGAACCTCTACATCATGTCCGCATTTATATACAAGCTTGCGCTGGCATTCCTCGGTAGGCACGGTGCAGGACTGAGGGGCGTGGGGTCGCACAGGGAGCCATGTCGTGCACGCGCATGGTGCCACGCGATTGGAGCACACAACCCGCTTGCCACCTCGGATTGTTCGCACGCACCTGTCGGTTTTCACACGGAACGCATGCGGGGAGGGGAAGATGAGCAGGGTGCGTGCAGGTCTTACTGAGGGCATTGTAACATTCTGTGCTCCATGCAGCACACCGCATGCATGGGCAGCTTCTGCATGACCAGCCGTGCCACATGCGTGCTCTCCCGTGCGCAGAGTACAAGAAGAAAGAGGTGGGAGGGAAAGAGGGGGTGCAGACCACTGAGCCGGCACACGTCGGGTCGGCGCAGCAGGGGCTTGAGGCAGGGACCAGCGGACGCGCGGGGGACGAGCCTGTGGCGCCAGTCGGGAGCGAGCAGTTCAAGCAGGAGTCGTTGGCGACGTATTTAAAGGTAAGAAGCAGAACTCCTGTGGAGCTGGGCTCCATATGATGGACTTTGTGACGGCTGTCAACACGAGGGGTGACCGCGT
Source organism: Chlamydomonas sp. UWO 241 (assembly GCA_016618255.1). Taxonomy (NCBI): domain Eukaryota; kingdom Viridiplantae; phylum Chlorophyta; class Chlorophyceae; order Chlamydomonadales; family Chlamydomonadaceae; genus Chlamydomonas; species Chlamydomonas priscui. The sequence continues at coordinate 185,913 of VFSX01000158.1, read as the reverse complement.
GTGCGTGTATGCAGGACCCACATGCGCCATCCGCGTTGACCCCCACTGACTGCCCCAAATGCCGCGCAGTGGCTGCGCTGCTCGCGCAAGGGGCCCCAGCTGTCGCACGGGTTTGTTGTGCGAGACGAGCTGCTGCTGCTCAGGTGGATGCCGGCACGTGCACGCGTTGAGCATGCACGCAGACACGCACACCCACACCCACACACGCACCCCCCCCCCCACACACACCCGCACACACACACACAAACACACACTCACGAACATGAGCATGCACGGCACACACGCACGCAGTGCCTGCAGCGATGCGCATGCCCTCGTGTGCGTAGTAGGCGCGTGCGAGCGACTCATCCATGCCGCCTCAGTGTTTCTCGAGTGTGGACATGGGCTCGCATTCCCGCACTTGGCTCTCAGAACTGTGTGGGGTAGTAGTTCTTTGCGGTTCGCTATAACGGGGTACTGTGCTGGGGGGCTTGTGTGTGATCGCCTCGCTGGCTGTAGCCTTTTTTGGTTGTGTTTTTACTCAGGGTCGAGGCGTCCCGTTGTGTTACGCTGTCGACAATGACGACGACTCATCCATGCATGTGATGCCCGGGGTGTGCAGGTGTGAGCACTGGCTGGAGGCAGCGGACGACAAGCACAGATACGGGAGCAACCTGCGGCCGTACTTTGACTTTTGGGTGAGAGCGCGTCCCGTAACCCCAAGCCCTAAAAGTAAACCCCAAGCCCTTTAACCCTTAACCCTCAACCCTTAACCCTAAACGAGCAACCTGCGGCCGTACTTCGACTTCTGGGTGAGAGCGCGTACGCGTGCGCGGTGCCTGCGTGCGCGTACGTACGCATACCGTAGTGCTACGTGTACTTCACGTCCCACTTCACATCAGGGTGACGTGCACTGAGACGTGCAGCAGGGTCAGACGCAGAGATCGGCGTGAACTCCGTGTTTTCTCAGAAAAGTGTGAAGTGTGGGACAACCCCCCCCCCAGCCGCCGCCCTTTGTTGCGCCTAGGCCCATCCCTTGGAGCAGACATGACCGAGCCTCGGCGCCTTCTCCCCCTCTTGGGTGGGTGGGTGGGTGTGGGGGAGCCAGGGTGACCCACAGCTGCCTCAGGGGATGGAGCTCATGATCGTCTCTCCTCGCGCGACCACCGTCGGTACTCGCGCTCCCCTGCGCTGCGCTCTGGCAGCGTGAGCAACGTCAGGTCGCCTCTTCGGAGGGTCAGCACGATGCTCTATAGCCCGGCGCCGAAGGGCTTTGTGAGGAGCTTCTTACCTGTGGCACCCAAGCCCCCACCACCACCACGCACAGCAGCAGGCCCAGCAGCAGCAGGGCCAGCAGCAGGCCCAGCAACAGCAGCAGCAGCAGCAGGCACAGCAGAAGGCCCAGTCCCTGGCACACCTGTGCGACCTCACTGCAGCTGCAACTGAGCTGAGAAGCGCGGTCCGCGCATTATTTTTTTGCGAGACGTGAAGTGGGTGACGTGAGGGGTTCTAGCGCCGACGGCCAACGTGAACACTGTGTCACGAGAAGGCCATGGACAGCCATTTTCGAGACGTGAACTACACTTGACGTGAAGTACACGTAGCACTACGGTAGTGCGTGCCCGTGGCTGCCCCCTCAACCCCACCCTGCCCGCCCGTGCGCCTGCGTGCGTGCGCGTGCATGCCCGCTCGGCTGCCCCCTCAAACCCCACCCCGCCCGCGCGCCGCACACCACGCGAACCGCGCGCCTGCCCCGCCACCCTGTACGCACGAGCCCCAGTTAAACCCTAAACCCTTAACCTCCCATTCTAAACCCTTAACCTTAAACCCTTTATCCTACACCCTAAACCCTGAACCAGGTCAAGCTGTACAATCAGGAGGAGGCGTGCGCGGCCGACTCGGACACGGGGACGCTGTCCCCAGCAGCGGTCGCGGCGGCGGTGCCCGGGCCCGCCGCGCCGCCCCCGCCCTCGTTCCGCGGCTTTGACTTCGCGCTGGCGTCGGCGCCGCCGCTGTCGCCGCCACGCATCAGGCAGCTGTCGGCCCCGGCCGGCCCAGCCGCGGAATACGCCCCCGCCGCGGGCCGGGGGGCGCGCGGACCCGCGCCCGGGCCGGGGCCGCCGCCGGCCGACGCGATACAGCTCGCATGCCTGAACGCCGCCGCCGGCGGTGGCGGCGGCGGGAGCAGCAGCTTTTCGGCGTTCGAGTTCGAGCCGCACGCGTCGGCGGGCCCCACGGGCGCTTCCGGGCGCGGGAGCGGGGGCGGGGGCGGGCACCTCGGCGGCGACGCGGCGGCGGCCGCGGCGGCCGTGGCGCAGCTGCTGGAGGCGTCTTGCACGGCGCTGTCTCTCGCGGGTGTGTGCGTGTGTGTGCGCGTGTGTGTGGTTGGGGAAGTGGGGGGGGGGGGCGTGCACAGCCGCCGCCACTCATGCCTCCGCGTGACACACACACACGCATCAGCACACACGCATAAGCACACGCACACACACACACGCATAAGCACACACACACACGCACAACCCACCCACCGACCCCCTCCCCCCACCACACACACACACAGACGCACACGCACGCACCCGACGGCCTCGCCGCGACAATCATCGAGGAGGTCGCGGCCGAGGCCGCTCGCTTTCACACACACACACACACACTCACATGCACACACACACGCACGCACCCACACACGCACGCACAACCCATCCCCCCACCCCCTCCTCCCACCACACGCACACGCACGCACCAGACGACCTCGCGGCGACAATCATCGAGGAGGTCGCGGCCGAGGCCGCTCGCTTTCACACACACACGCACACACACACACACGCACACACGCACGCACCAGACGGCCTCGCGGCGACAATCATCGAGGAGGTCGCGGCAGAGGCCGCGGCAGCGCGATCACACTCGCCGCCACCGCTCTCCCTCGTGGCGTCAGCCGACGAGCCAGCAACACCGGGCGCATCGGCGGCGGCAGCATCGGCGGCGACGGTGCGCACACGCACGCACGCGCGCATGCTCACACACGTACATGGCACATGAATGACACATGCACACACGCATGACACCTGCACACACTCACACGCGCACGCATGCACGCACACAGGCACGCACGCACACATGCACACACGCATGCACAGGCACGGCCACACATGCACACGGCAGACGCATGACACATGCGCACACACACACACGCATGCATGCACACACGCACGTACACACGCACGCACGCACACACGCCCACACACGCCCTCGCCTACTCACACCCACCCAGCCACGCCTCTCACCCACATCACACGTCCCGTCACACATGTCACAGATCGGACTGGGCAGCGTGACGAACCTTCGCGAGGACTCTCAGTGGCTCTCGCACATGCACCCACCCCCACCACCCCACCCACCCACACACCCCTGCCTCCTCACCCACCCAGCCACGCCTCTCACTCACATCACACGTCCCGTCACACATGTGACACAGGTTGTGCTGGGCAGTGTGACCAACCTTCGCAAGGCCTCCCAGTGTCTCTCGCACATGCACCCACCCCCCACCACCCCACCCACACATGTCCCTACCCACCCGCACAGCCACGCTTCTCACCCACATCACACGTCCCGTCACACACATCACAGGCCGTGCTGAGCAGTGTGACCATCCTTCGCGAGGCGCCGCCGCTGCCGGCGGCGCGCGTGGTGGGGGACGGGCCTGGGGCAAAGGACGCCTGGAACGCGGTGCTCGCGCCCACGCACACGCACGCGGCGCAACCCAAGGCTGCGGCGGGGGCGGGGGCAAGCCTGCCCGTCGTGCCTGCTGCTGGCGGGAAGGGAGAGCCGGCTGGCGGGTGGCAGAAGGTGCTTGAGGTGAGCTGAGGTGGTTTGCGGGATTTCGTTCGTCAAGGCGTATGCACTGTTTAGGCAGGGTTGCGGGTGAGAGGTGTAGGGTGTAGGGCACCAGGGTGCCTGCTGCCGGCGGGAAGGGCAAGCTGGCCGGCGGGTGGCAAAAGGCGCTCGAGTGCTAGAGGTGGTGCACGCAGTGATTTCCTTTTCGGCTCTCCACAGCCATTTGCCTGTATTCTGGCTGAACTTTGACACTGCATCCAGCTCAACCCATCCAGTGGATTGCTAGTCTGACAAGCTTGCCAGACAGAGCACGTCAACAGCTTTCAAACTGCCTTTCTATGAGGACACACGATCAACAGGTGGTCAACGGTCAACGCAGTAAAAGCAAAATCCGGCTGTGGAATAATTAATTAAAATTCCTGAAAAGAAAATCACTGGGTGCACGGGATTTTGTCCTTCGGGTTTTCGGGTTCTAAAAGCAGAGGTTACAGTTACATCAACTTTTCAGCAAAGACTACCTCTAGTCCTAGTACCACCGCCTAGACCCACGTCCAGTTCTGGCCCTAACAATTACTTGTGAGGGGCGGTAGCCACCAGCCGGCTGCCTGCCAACGTGTAGTCCCAGATCAAAAAGAAGAGCTATTCTGCAACGCCTCCAAATAGGTCCTAACTGCTTCCAGGGGATAGGGGGTCAAGTGGTGCTTTCGGGTTTACGGGTTCCAAAGCAGGGGTACGGGTCAGGTATGGCTTTGGTGTTCAGGGTTACGGGTGTCCGCTGCTGGAAGGGTGAGCCGACTTGCGAGTGGCAAAAGGTGCTCCAGGTGAGAGTTGAGGTGGCCCCCAGTGCGCGGGATTCCGTTTGTTAGGTTTAGGGTCAAGGCACAGTTTAGGGTTTAGGGTTTAGTTTTGGGGTTTTAGGGTTTAGGGTTTAGGTCAAGGGTTAGGGTTTAGGGTTTTAGGGTTTAGGGTTTAGGGTTTAGGTCAAGGCACAGTTTAGGCAGGGTTGTGGGGAAGGGGTGTAGGGTGCCCAGGGTGCCCGCTGCCGGCGGGAAGGGTGAGCCGGCCAGCGGGTGGCAAAAGGTGCTCCAGGTGAGTTGAGGTGGCCTCCAGTGCGCGGGATTCCGTTAATTAGGTTTAGGGTTAAGGCACAGTTTAGGGTTTAGGGTTAAGGGTTTTAGGGGTTAGGGTTTAGGTCAAGGCACAGTTTAGGCAGGGTTGTGGGGAAGGGGTGTAGGGTGGAGGGTGCCCGCTGCGGGCAGGAAGGGCGAGCCGGCCGGCGGGTGGCAGAAGGTGCTCGAGGTGAGTGCTTTTGGGTGATTCGTGATTCATTCGTAGTGTCAAGGGTCGTGGGTTGTGTGTTTTGGGTCAAGGCCTGCAGCTGCGGGCATGAAGGGCTCGCCGGCCGGTGGGTGGCAGAAGGTGCTTGAGGTGAGCTGAGGTGGTTTGCGGGATTTCGTTTGTCAAGGCGTATGCACTGTTTAGGCAGGGTTGCGGGTGAGGGGTGTAGGGTGTAGGGTGTAGGGCACCAGGGTGCCTGCTGCCGGCGGGAAGGGCAAGCCGGCCGGCGGGTGGCAGAAGGTGCTCGAGGTGAGTGCTTTCGGGTGGTCCGTGATTCATTCGTTGTGTCAAGGGTTTAGAGTTGAGAAGGGGTTCGTGTTGAGGGTTTAGGGTTTAGGGTGTTAGCTGCCGGCATGAGGGGCGAGCCGGCCCGTCGTGCCCCCCCCCCTCCACACACACACACACACCAGGTCGTGGCCGCTGCAGCGTCGAGCGTGTGAACGGCACGCACACACACACACACACACACACACAAACACGTGCGCGCACACACACACACACACACACACACACACACACCAGGTCGTGGCCGCGAATGCGCTGCAGCGTCACGCGTTTGGACGGCCCCCCCCCCCCCCACACACACACGCATGCATGCACACACACACACACACACACACACACCAGGTCGTGGCCGCGACTGCGCTGCAGCGTCGCGCGTTTGGACGGCGCAGATCGGCAGGCTTTGGAGGACACCACAACCTCAGGTACACACTCATCTGTGACTGCTGCATCCATTCTCTTACTGCTGTGCCCCTCCCCCCTCCCCATCTACTCACTCACTTGTGTGCTCGAAGATTCACTGCAACAAACAACGCACACACACACACATACGCAAACGCATGCATACATGCATGCCCGCCGCAACGGCAGCGCGCTGCACCCCATGTGCACGCATCTGTGCGTGCTGCATCCATCCCCGTAGTGCTCTGCTTCCACCCCTCCCACCACCCCCATGCATGCGTGCATGCATGCATTCCACAACAGCAGCACGCTGCACCTCACTGAGTCAGGTACACTCATCTTGGCGTGCTGCAGTTACAGTTACAACGGCTTTCCAGCAAAGACTACCTCTAGTCCTAGTACCACCGCCTAGACCCAAGTCCAGTTCTGGCCCTAACAATTACTTGCGAGGGGCGGTAGCCATCAGCCGGCTGCCTGCCAACGTGTAGTCCTACCCACCCAGGTGTATCCCCGTACTGCTCTGCTCCAACCCCTATCCTCATCCCTCCCTCGCTCCCCATCTACTTGCTCATGTGTGCGCTCGACGATCCAATGCAACCAACGCACACATGCATGCATGCCGCAACAGCTTTGCGCGCTGCATCTCCTTGCACCTGCTCTCCTCTTCCCCATGTCTACAACCGTGCAGCCACCACAGCAACGAGCACACACACGCGCGCACACACACACACACACACACACGCACGCACACGCACACACGCACACCCATAGACACGTGTGCGCACACACGCGCACACACACGCACGTGCACACACACGCACACACACACGTGCACACACGCACACGCACAAGCACACACACACACACACGCACACACGCACACAGCCGCCACAGCAGCAGCAGCGCGATGGCCGTCGGCTCCGCGCCGGTCACGCCCGAGGGCGGCGCGTGCGGGGGTCCCGGCGCGTGCCACCCCCACCTCCACCGCGGAAGCGTCGGAAACCGGCTCGGTGGCGGCGAGTGCGACGCACGCGCGCCGGGCAGCGCCCCGCAGCGCGGCTGCAGCGGCCACCTCGAGGACTGCCACCGCCGGCAGCACCGCGGGGCAGGCGGGCTGCGGCCGCTGCGGCACGAGCGCGCGTGCACCGGGGGCGGCGGCGGCGGGGATGGGCTCGCGCGCGGCGGCCGGGGAGGAGGCGGGGTAGGGGCGTCGGGGGAGGGCACGCCGGGGGGGGCGGCGGGCGGGGCGGTGAGCGGGGCGCTCGGAGGAGGGTGGCATCAGTACTCGTGCCCGGATCTGCAGCTCGCGGGTAACAGGTGTGTGGGTGTGGATGCGTGTCTAGGGTTTAGGGCGCAGGGTTTGTGTGTGTGCGTGTGCGTGTGTGCATGTGTGTTTGCGTGTGCGTGTGTCACCAGTTCTCAAGTGGCTGTCTGACATGGACGAGCGTTGGTCGCCCCTTCTCGGGGACGAGGACCCTTCTCTTGACTGCCCCCCACCCCCACCCCCTCACCACGCACATACATATGCACACACACACACACACACACGCGCGCCCAGGCGCCTCGAGGACGAGTGGCTGTCTGGCATGGACAAACGCTGGTCGCCCCTCCTCGAAGACGAGGACCCCTCCCTCGACCGCCCCCCCCCACACACATACACCACCACAAACACATACGAACACACGCTCACACATACGCGCACACAAATCGGCGCCCCGAGGACGAGTGGCTGTCCGAAGTGGACAAACGCTGGTCGCACACGCACACACACACACACACACACACACAAACACGCACAAACACGCACACACACACACGCACACATGCCCAGGCGCCCCGAGGACAAGTGGCTGTCCGACATGGACGAGCGTTAGTCACCCCTCCTCGAGGACGAGGACCCCTCCCCCGACCGCCCCCACACACCCCCACCACACACACACACACACACGTACACACGCACACTCACACATTCAGGCGCCCCGAGGACGAGTGGCCGTCCGACATGGACGAACGCTGGTCGCCCCTCCTCGAAGACGAGGAGCCCTCCCTCGACCGCGGCCCACCCCCGCCCACTCCGCACCGCTCCCTCCACCCCGACGCTGGCGGCGGCTGCGGGGCCGCGCGCCCGCCGCGCACGCCCGCACCGACGCCGGTTGCAGGCAGCTCTGCCGCGCACACACCCGCGGGGGGAGGCTGCTCTGCCGCGCACACGCCAATGAAGGGAGGCTGCTCTGGGGCGCACACGCCCGTACTGGCGAGCTGTGGCGGTGGGAGGGAGGACGAACGGCACAGCCTGTCGCTGGAGGTGCCAGGTGTGTGTGTGTGTGTGTGTGTGTGTGTGTGTGTGCGTGTGTGTGGCTGCTCTGGAGCGCACATGCCCGTATTGGCGGGCGGTGGCGGTGGGAGGGGGGACGAACGGCACAGGCTGTCGCTGGAGGTGCCAGGTGTGTGTGTGTTGTGTGTGTATGTGTATGTGTGTGAGTGTGTGTGTAGCGGGAGGGGGGGGACACACACACACACACACACACACACACACACACACACACGCACAGGCACAGGCAGTCACACCCACAGCAGGCACCCGCAGTCTCTCATACACACACACACTCACACGCACACACACGCACGCAGGCAGCGCCCAGAGCTGGCGCCAGTGGCGCCCGCAGTCGCAGGCGAGCGCCCCCGGCTTCGGAGGGTCGCCCGATGGGCACTCTGACACACACACACACACACACACATGCCCTCCCCCCCATACACGCAGGCAGCATCCAGAGCTGGCGCCAGTGGCGCCCGCAGTCGCAGGCGAGCGCCCCCGGCTTCGGAGGGTCGCCCGATGGGCACTCTGACAGGGGGGAGAGCGAGTTCGGAGACTCGCAGTGCGACGAGAGGTTTGGTGGTGATGGGTACGAAGACAATGACGAGTTTTCGTGGGCGTCGCCAGACACCCCACCCTGCTCAGGTGCGTGTGTGGGGGGGTGGTGCATGTGTGTGTGTGTGTGTGTGTAGGAGAATGTGGGTGTGTGGGTGCACGTGTGGGAGTGTGTGCGCGTGCGTGTGTGTGTGTGTGTGTGTGTGCATGTTTGTTTGTGTGCGTGTGTGTGTGTGTGTGTGTATATATCCAACCCACACTCTCTCCCACACTGTCTCGCACCTCAAACCAAACAGAGAACGACGCCCACGGGCCCTACGACCTCAAGTCCCTCTCTCGCACACTGTCTCTCTCCCAAACTCTCTCACACTCTCCCACTCTCTCCCCCCCTCCCACTCCACATACGCACTCACACAGAGAACGACGCGCACGGTCCTTACGACCTCAAGACCCTCTCCCGCAACAACTTCTTCATGTGGCTCGACCTTGGGGACGGCACCGAGCTGGACCTGGACTCGGAGGGCGTGGCGCGGGAGAAGCTTGAGAGCCAACGGGTGGGTGTCTGTTTGTATCCCAAACAGAGACACACACACAGCACCCTCTCAAACTGTCTGCCTTTCTCTCTCTCTCACGCACACATGCACGGGACCTGGACTCAGAGGGAGTGGCATGGGTAAAGCTGGAGAGCCAACGGGGTGGGTCACATACCTAGTCACATAAAATAGCATTCTCTCTCTTTCTCTCTGTCTCTCTTTCTATTTATCTTTTCCTGTCTCTCTTTCTATCTCTCTCTCTCTTCTCTCTCTCGCTCTTCTCTCTCTCTCTCCCCTCTCTCTCTCTTTCCGTCTCTCTTTCTCACAAACACACAAATAACACTCAGGTTCGGTCTGTCTCTCTTCTCTCTCTCTTCTGCTCTCTCTGCTCTCTTCTCTTCTGCCTCTTCTGTCTCTCCATCTCCCTGTCTCTCTCTCTCTCTCTGTCTCACTCAATTTCTCACACGCACACACATGCACACACACACACACACACACACACACACACACGCGCAGGTGCGCTACTTGACTGCCGAGGAGCTGCCCCACTACGAGGTGGTCGTCAATGCAGAAACCGGTGCGTGAAAAGGGGGGGGGGCACACACACACACAAACAAGCATGCTTGCATACACACACACGCAGAAACACGCATGCTCACACACACGCGCACACACGCGCACAAACCTGCATGCTCACATACACACACACGCCCATGTACACACGCAGGGCTGCTCTCCCACAAGCTCACCGGCGCACTCCTGCACACGTTTGCACCGGGGTGTGAGCCACCAGCCGAGGCAAGTGGCACTGGCGGCTGCGCGTCATCGAAGCCCCCCCGGGCGTGCGCTGATGGCGCGTGCGGCGGGGAGGTTGACGGCGCGTGCGTGGGTATGAACGCGTGTGCGGGCGGCGGCGCACCGTCGGGGCCCGCGCGTGCGTGCGCTGAGTGCGAATGCAGCGCGCACGGGGAGGCTGGGGGCGCGTGCGTGAGTATGAACGCGTGTGCGGGCGGCGGCGTGCCATCCGGACGCGCGCGGGCGTGCACTGAGTGCGAATGCAGCACGCACGAAGAGGCTGGGGGCGCGTGCACAGGTGTGGGTGCGGGCGATGGCTGCGCTGCTTCTACTGACGTCACTGGGCGGGGCAGCGGGGGAGGAGGCAGCGGGCACGCGGGGGGTGCTGCGCGCTCGGGCGGCGACACCGGGCGGCCATCAGCGCAGGAACAGCAGAGCAGAAGTGGCTGCGGTGGGGGCAGCGGAGGCGGCAGCGGCGGCGGCACCGGGCGGCCTCCAGTGCAGGAGCAGGCGCAGGAACAGAGCAGCAGTGGCGGCGGCGGCGGCGAGGCGGCGCATCAGAGCTCGGGCGGCACCGGGCGGCCCCCAGCGCAGGAGCAGGCGAAGGAGCAGGCGCAGGAGCAGGCGCAGGCGCAGGAGCAGGGCAGCAGTGGCGGCGGCGGCGGTGAGGCGGCACATCAGAGCTCGGGCGGCAGCAGGCGGCCACCAACGCAGCAGCAGGCAGAGGGCGGTGGCGACGGCGAGGCGGCGGACCAGAGCTCCTCGCGTAAGGGCGCCGTCGGGGCGCCTGACGCCGCCGCCGCCAGCGCCACTACGGGGGAGGCGGGCGAGAAGAAATCCGAGCAGGTGCGGGCGGTGGTGGAGCGTGCCTTTCAAAGTGTTTTGCTTTGAGCGGTGCCTCCCTCAAACCCCTCAAACCCCTCGAACCCCCAAACCCCCAAATCCACGATCCTCAGTCCTCACCCACTCAATCACTCAAACCCTGAACCCTGTACCCTCACACCCTCATCGCAGAAGTGGATCTGGATCGTTGACCCCGCGGGGCGGTTGTACGTCGCGGCCAAGATCCGCGGACAGTTCCACCACTCGTCGTTCCTGTGAGTGAACGAACGTTACCGATATGATAGTAACTGCCAACGAGGTCGGTTGGGCTTTGAACGGCACACAGAAATCCCTTGCAAGGGCCCTTCACCTCCACCATGAACCTGTAGTCAATAGACGATGTCCGCCGCTGCCAAGATCCACGGGCAGGTTCCAATCAGATCAGACGGCTGAAGGGTGAAGGGCTCATGTACGCCCCTTATGCCGTACATGTGTGCCTGGTATTTGCGGAGCAAAGTCTTTGACTCATCCCCCCCACCCTCCCACCCACACACTCCTCACCCTCCCCCGTTGCAACCCCCCCCCGCGCAGCCGCGGCTCTGCCGTCATGGCCGCCGGCAACCTGCTCGCCACCCGCGGGCGCCTGATCAAGCTCAATGCAGACAGCGGGCACTACTGGCCAAAGCCAGACCACTTCAGGGTGAGGGAAGGGGCTAGGATCAGATTGCTGGTCGGGCATTTGGGGCGGGTGCGGAGGTGGGGATGGGGCTAGGGAGGGAGGTGGGATGTGTTGCATCACTCAAGCCGCCTGTGGACGCGTGCATGCCGCCTCCTGCCTGTGTCGCCTCTCCTCCACTCCAACCGACGACCCTGCTGCTGCTGCTGCTGCTGCTGCTGCTGCCAGTGGGCGTACGACCACCTCGCCGCCCAGGGCGCAGACCTGACCGGCCTGGAGGGCCTCGAGTTCAAGACCAAGCACGGCGTCTGAGATGAAAGCCCCTCTTACGTGCACCCACAGACGGCATAGGGTATGCCCCGTCCCCGCCCTGCCACGTGCTCATCTACCGCCGGGCCCACGTTTCGCATCGGGCCAGGGACATTTACGTGTACTATCATATTTGACGGATCAAGTCGCGGCGGGCTCTGCGCTCCCTGCTTGTTGGCAATGTGGCGACACACGGTTGTGAGGCAGCTGGAGAGGTACATGGTTTGTGCTGCACCACATGTCCGTTAACGGAACATTCCTATTTTTTTTTGACAGAGGGACACGGTTGTGTAATCACCGGCACTGCTGTTGAGTGCTGTGAGTCCCTTGTCTGTAACGTAGTGAGGGCGTGGCGCCACTCCCGTCCCTGGGAGCTGTCATGCGAGTCTCCCGCACCCCGAGCAACAGCAGATGGAGTAGGAGCACATGGGCTCAGGCGATTCAGTTTATTCCAGATCAGAGCGGTTAGGCCATCAGTGCGGTTGTTTCAAGTGGGGGTGGTTCAACCTTGGCGTTTGGAAACAGGAACTTTGCTGCAGAGCTGGGAGACTAAAGGAGGGAGAGCAAAGACGTGGGTTTGACAGGGCGCACGTAGACGTACGCGCCAGCGGGCTGTTGACCTTACAGTGCACGTGCTCGCTCTAGAGTCCAAACGGTGTTTTGGCCAGGTTGTGTATGAATGCGGACGACCAGCAAAAGTGCTTAAACGGCACATGTCACGTGGCATGCCTTATGGAGATGGGCATGTCTCGCGCGCACCACCAGCTAGGGAACGCGCTGGGAGGATACACTGTTAGTCATCCTCTCTAGCTAGGGGGTGTAAATCTCATCTCATCTTTGCAAATGTGCAGGCCAAACCACCACTCGTTTGGATGATGGCCCCCAACATCCTCATCAACGCCACAATGATAAGAACTGAGTGACGCAGACACACGACACCACTAATTGTGGTTGGAATTGGCTATCAACCTAAGTAGACAACCTGCAGTGCCCCACAGCCGACGCGATTCTGAAGGGGCGCCACTTTGTCCTCGTATTTTTTGCTCACCACAAGTTTCTGAAGGTTCGGCAGGGCTCTGAGGGGCGCTAGATCCGTCACCTTTTTGCAGAAGCCCATGCCAAGGCTCTGCAGGTTCACCAGGGATCCAAGGGGGGCCAGATCATACACATTGTTGCAGGCACTGATGTTGAGGCTCTGCAGGTTCACCAGGGATCCAAGGGGCGCCAGATCAGACAGCTGGCGGCAGTTACAGATGTAGAGGCTCTGCAGGTTCACCAGGGCTCCAAGGGGCGCCAGATCAGACAGCTTGTGGCAGACTTTGAGTTTGAGGCTCCGCAGGCTCACGAGAGCTCCAAGGGGCGCCAGATCAGACACATCTGAAAAGCTGATTTCCTGGCTCTGCAGGTTCACCAGGGCTCCAAGGGGCGCCAGATCAGACACCTTTCTGCATTGACTGATGTCGAGGCTCTGCAGGTTCACCAGGCCGCGGAGCGGTGCCAGGTTGAGCAGACTGGAGCAGCAGGGCAGCCGGAGATGCAGCAGCTGGATGCCGGCTGCCAGCGCATCTACATGCACAAGATTCGACACGGGTGGCATGTACGTTGGTACCGCCTCATCATATGCGTGCAGTGTCAGGTCTTCCAGCTTGCTGCATGCCGATAGCAGCGACGCCATCTGCTGCGGCAGAGCGGCGGCGCTGTGTGGAAGTCTGAGGCTCAGCTGGGTGAGCCAGGGAGCGATCTTGGTGATGGCCTCGTAGTCTGCGGCGGCCTCAATCGCAGGAGCTCCCCTCTGCGCACACGGTCGGTCGCACACGGTCGCGTGGGTGGTCGCTTCAGTGGAGAGATCAAGCGATCAAGCTGTGGGGGCGTGCGCATGCAGGTGCCTGCCCCCCTGGGCGCCAGGCCGCGGGGTGGCTGGGGATGCATGCAAGGCGCCGCATGCATGGCGGGTGCATGGGGATTGGCGCATGCATGCCCTGGTGCATATCTGCCCCCGAACGAGCGCCCCACCTCGTCGATCAGCATGCGCAGCGACGTCAGCCGTGGGAAGGGGTCCGGCTGGGCGTGCGGTGCGACCAGTTGCATGCCACGAAGGCACGCCATCGACCTCAGGGTCATCGTGTGCACGCCGTTCAGCCTCGCGCACGCGGCGGCTGACAGCACGGGCGCGTCGTCGTTGATCGGCCCGACCAGGCCGCTGATGTGGGCGTCAACGGCGTCGCGGAGGGGCGTGCAGCACAAACGCATGGCGCGAATGGCCTGTGTGTCCAGGCACGGCCACAGCTCACGCACCACGTCCTCCAGAACGAGGACAGGCTCTTCAAGCGCAGGCGGATGGTGGGGGTGCTGCATGGTTGCGATGTTGAATGGTGGGGGGCAAATCAAGATCACACACATGCTCAGCCACACCAGGCTACTCAACTTCAATTCGCCTCTCATTTGCCTGTTGCCTCTCTACTGTATCTCTCTCACCTGTCTACTTTACTCTCTCTATAAACTGTAATCTACCCCCCTACATAGCACTGTTGCCCACCTCTCTTCAGTCCCGCTGGAACTTTGGAACTGATTGTGACCGCCGGCAGTGGATGTGTAACACTACTCTCTCTCTCTCTCTTTCCCTGCATCGCCCAAACTGTTGCGGCCTTTATCGCCCCACTGGGGCGCGCGGTTTGATGGGGACAGCCCTGGGCCAGGGCTGTCCCCATCAAACCGCGCGTGTGGGTGGGGCGTAAGAGTGTGTGTGCGTGTGAGCGTCTGCATGTGTGTGTGCACGCGGGCGCGCACGCGTACTTACGCGCGAGAGAGATCTACGCAATCAAGCAAGCAACAAGATTTCACAGTCACCAGCTTGACACGCTTCGCTACAATGGTGCTTGCGACGTGAGCAAATCTGGGTGATCACCTGTCCGGTGATGTGGTGCAAATCAGGGCAATCACCTGTCTGGTGACGCGCACCTTTGGGGCGTGGTGTGTGTGTGCATGTGTGTATGTGTGTGTGTGTGTGTCTGTTTGTGTGTGTGTGTGTGCGGGTGTGTAAGCGTGGGGTTGAGGGCACAGTGCAAAGGAGTGAGCCAGTGAGCTTGTAGGACAGTAGCCCTGCGCAGGCAAGGCCACAGGAGGGGAGGCAAGAGCGGGCTGCTCAACACACAAGACACACACACACACACACACACACACACACACACATGCGCACACAAACACACACACACATACACACAGACACACACATACACGCACACACATACATACACGTGCACACATACACACAGATACACACATACACGCACACACATACATACACATGCACACAGACACACAAATACACACACACACACACACACACAGGGCTGCTCTCCTGCAAGCTCACTGGCGTGCTCCTCCACACGTTTGCACCGGGGTGTGAGCCACCAGCCGAGGCAAGTGGCGTTGACGGCGGTGCGCAATCAGGGTGCGCACGGGCGTGCGCTGACAGCGCGTGCGGCGGCAGGGAAGGTAGTGGCGTGTGCGAGTGTACGGATGCGCATGCTGCGGCGGAGCGCCATCAGGGTGAGTGCAGGCGTGTGCTGATGGCGCTTGCGGTGGCGCGCCATCAGGGCGTGCACGCGGCAGCGCGCCATCGGGGCGCGGGCGGGCGTGTGCTGAGGGCGTGTGCGGCGGCGCGCTATCAGAGCGCGGATGGGCGTTAGCTGAAGGCGTGCACGGCGGGGAGGCCGAGGGCGCGTGCGTGGGTACAGATGCGTGTGCAGGCGGTGGCACACCCATCGGGGCGCGTGCGGGTGTGCGCTGACGGTGCAGTGCACACGGAGAGGCTGATCTGCAACGAGGGCGCGTGCGCGAGGGGTGTGTGTGGGCGATGGCTGAGCTGCTTCTCCTGACGCCACCGGGCGGGGAAGCGGGGGGTGCTGCGCGCTCGGGCGGCAACATATGGCGGCCATCAGTGCAGGAGCAGGCGCGGGAGCAGGGCAGCCGTGGCGGCGTCAGCAACGGTCGCGAGCTGACGGGGGACCCGGACAAGGGCGCGGCCGTGCCGCATGACGCCGCAGCCGCGGGGGAGGCGGGCGAGAAGGAGGCCGAGCAGGTGCGAGGGGTGGCGGAGCGTGCTTAAGAGTGGTGCATTTAGCTTGCGTGAAATCACTGTCACTGCTGTTGAGTGCTGGGCCGTACACGTGGGAGTCCAGAGGGAAGCGCTCAGCGCTGGAGTTGTCCAGCTAGTGAATGAGACGACCAGCAAAAGTGCACAGACGGCATGCCGCTGCGGGATTGTGGGTAATGGACACGCACAGCTTGCACGAGTTGGCAGGGAGGTTAACGGCATGCCCCGGGTCCCTGTGACAACTGTGAGCCTATCCTGTCCTAGTTAGGGAGAGCTAGCGCCGGGCGCACCGACTGTCTGCCACCCGCCCTAGGGGTGTGCGGGCACCGCCCTATCTCTCCGCAAATGTGCAGGCACCGCCACCACTCATTTCGATGATGACCAACAACAACCCAATTTACGCCGAGCTCGCAGCACGCCGATGATGACGGTAACTTGTGAAGAAGACGGACGGCACCACTGCCATTTGGGGTGGAACTGGCTATCAACTGAAGCCAACCTGAAGTAGTGCATTGCAGTCGACGCGGTTCTAAAGGGGCACTACTTTGACCTTGTTGCCTCTACCCACCAAGCGTTTCTGCAGATTTGCCAGGGCTGCAAGGGGTGCCAGATCAGAAACCTTTGTGCAGTACTTCATGTCGAGGCACTGCAGGTTCGCCAGGGCACCAAGGGGGGCCAGATCAGACACCTCTTTGCAGCCACTGATTTTGAGGCTCTGCAGGCTCACCATGGCTCCAAGTGGCGTCAGTTCAGACACACCGTAGCAGCTGGTGATGTCCAGGCTCTGCAGGTTCACGAGAGCTCCAAGGGGCGCCAGATCAGACACCCCGTGGCAGCCACTGATGTTGAGGCTCTGCAGGCTCAGCAGGGCTCCAAGGGGCGCCAGATCAGACACCTCGTAGCAGCCACTGATGTCGAGGCTCTGCAGGTTCACCAGGCCTCGGAGCGGTGCCAGGTTGAGCAGACTGGAGCAGCTGGGCAGCCGGAGATGCAGCAGCTGGGTACCGGCTGCCAGCGCATCCACATCCACAAGTCTCGACACGGGTGCCATCCACGCATATCTCGCTCTGTATGCGTGCAGCGTCAGGTCCTCCAGCTTGCTGCATGCCGATAGCAGCAACGCCATCTGCTGTGGCAGAGCGGTGGCGCTGGCTGGAAGTTTGAGGCTCAGCTGGGTGAGCCATGGAGCTGTCTTGGTGATGGCGTCGTAGTCTGCGGCGGCCTCGATCGTAGCAGCTCCTTGCGTGCACAGTTGCATGCATGGGTGGTGGTGATGGTTCAGCGGTGAGCATGATCAAGGCATAAAACCCAGCTGCAGGCACCCCAGCTGCAGGCATCCATGTGCACCCTGCAGGTTCGGCTGCGTGGAAAGTGACGCATGCATGATGGGACCCCCCCCCAGCCAGCTGCCTCAGCCGACCCGCCTTTTCGAGCAGCACGCGCAGCGACGTCAGTCGTGGGAAAGGGTGCGGTTGGGGAGGCGGTGCGACCAGCTGCATGCCACGAAGGCACGCCATCGACCTCAGGGTCATCGTGTGCACGCCGCACAGCCTCGCGCACGCGGCAACGGACAGCGCAGGCGCGTCCTCAGGCCGATGACGTGGGCGTCCACGGCGTCGCGGAGGGGCGTGCAGCACACACGCAGAGCGCGAATGGCCTGTGTGTCCAGGCACGGCCACAGCTCGTGCACCACGTCCTCAAGGGCGGGCACTGGCTGCTGTTTGGGGTGCTGCATGGATAAAGGGGTGGATATAGGATGGTACGGCTGGGAGAGAGAACACACTGATCCTGAACCCTAACCTGACTGTCCAACTGTCCATCTTCTTTCACACTCTGAGCCCCTTCCCACCCAGCCGAGTCGGCAGTTTGGGTCGGCAAGGCTCGGCAGTTCGGGAGAGCCGAACTCCCAAACCTGTGTTCCACCGGCGATGGATTGGTAGATTCCTATAATGGCCAGGCCAGGGCCTCAGGCTGCATGCCCATGGGCTGCCGCATGCCCGTGGTCTGCTGCATGCCCATGGGCTGCTACTGCAGCCCATGGGCTGCTGCTGCTACATGCCCATGCGCTGCTGCATGCCCATGGGTTGTTGCTACATGCCCTGCTGCATGCTGCTTGCGGGGCCTACGCAGCGTCTGGGCATGGCAAGGCTTTTAGCAGCAGGGGAGGATGGGGAGTGCCGCGCGGGACACGTCGGAGAGGTGGGGGCAAACAGCCGAACTGCCGACACCTATTTTACCACTCGGCAGCTCGGCAGTCCACAGCCGATATTCGGCTGATTCCGCCCGCCATAAACAGCCGATTTTCGGCTAGGTGGGAACGCAAAAACTGCCGAAACAGTCGAAAACTTCCGATTTCGGCTGGGTGGGAAGGGGCCCTCTGCCTCATCATTGCCATTCACATTTGACTTCTGTTGCACTTTTGCTTCCCTCTCTGCTTTGTTTTTACCATTTTTACATGCCCGGAGGACCCCGGGGCGTGAGTTAAGGCCTAGACTACACGTCTGGGGAGCTCTACTAGTAGAGCCCGCAAGGCCACGCAGCGCGCCAGCCTACCAGCTCTCTGCTTTGCACCTTGTCTCCGCACCGCGCGCCCCGTACTTCTTGCCCCACTTGACCATCCCGTAAACTCTGAGTGTGAACAACGTGGGGCACCGTTGACCGCACCCATTCACACCTTCACGCGCGTTTTTACAAAGCCTTCAGTTACAGGGGGCTGGGGGCGTCCTTCACGTTGCGAGAGGTAAGGGGCTTCAGGTGGTTGAAGTCACGGGCTCCGCTAGTCCCCGCGCTGACGTCAATCATCTGATCATCTGCTTGCTTGCTCTCATCATCATCGTCATCATTGGTTGGTGCTGTCCCTCTCTCTCTCTGCACACATATGTGTCCCTAACATTGCCCCTCATGATGCACTCATTATCTCTGGAAGCAGATTTTAGAAAAGAGAGCTGCTGCTGGCTAACTGGCTGCAATGAGTGTCGTTTCTGCTGCTGCCGAAGGAATTGCTTGCGCTGTAGGGGACGAAGGTTGTACTCAGCACACAGCAAGCACTACAGGTTTGTCGTGATCTCCCCATACTCTGCGCTGTCCTCTACATCGCCCTCGCCCCCCAGTGAGTGCAGCACATGCGGCGTTGCCTGCAGGACCTGTGTTGCGTGCGTGTGTGTGTGTGTGTGTGTGTGCATGTTTGCGTGTGTGCATGTATGTGCACGCGTGTATGCACGTGTATGTATGTATGTGTGTGTGTGTGTGTGTGTGTGTCACACCCTGCCATGCGTGTGTGTGTGTGTGTGTGTGTGTGTGTTCATGAGGCATGTGCTTGCAGCCGTAACAATTGCACATGCAAACTCAAACTCACACACGGGCACACTCATGCCGCCCCCCCCCCCGCCATACCTGCAGCGGGTCCTGCGTCGGCATCGCCGCCTTGATCGCTCCGAGCGCCCGTGAGAGCGCCCCCGGCTCCAGAAGCTGCGGCACCGCACCGACAATCGCGCCTGGGTCGGGGAGCGACCGAAGCTGGTCTGCCACCTGCGTGTGCGCACGCACATGCAGCAAACACGTGCGTCAATGTGCGCAGGTTCTACAGTTTTTACATGTACGCGCCCGGAGGACCCCGGGGCGTGAGTTAAGGCCTAGACTACACGTCTAAGGGAGTCTACTAGTAGAGCCCGCAAGGCCACGCAGCGCGCCAGCCTACCATGGTCAATGTGTGCATGCAACACGATCACACGCACACCGTGCGCAGCACGCGTACGACGCACCATTCACCCCCCCCCCACACACACACACCACACACACACACCACACACAGGCACCCTGACCTGTCGAATATTACATAATGTTTTGTGCCGAGTGAGGAGGTAGATGAGAGGAAACACCCAAATCTAAGGGCAATAGACGATGAGATAACAAATATGAAAAACGAAACCAATGTGGCTGGCGCCGCAGGTTGATATTAAGCGAATTTCGACCCGAAAAGTGTGAAATTCACATTGTCGCACACGTGCGCAAAGAATCGCCTCCGGCGGGATAAGATTGACGGGGGCTGAGCCACAATTTTTTCCCAGGATCCTGAGCGGATCCACTGTCACACCTGCTGCGCGTCTCGTGTGATCGCCTCGGTCGTTCGGAGCAGCATCTTTGGCGACGAGGACACGATGTGAAAGGCGTTGGCCGTCGGGAACACCTTTTTTCGTTAGGGTGGGGGCGAGGTGTGTGTGGGGTGTGGGGGGGGATGCGGGCGATCGGTGCAACCTGAGCGGGGATGATTTGGAACGCGTTGGCTGTCGGGAACACACCTGTCATTGGGGAGCGCGCGCGGTGTGTGTGTGTGCGTGTGTGTGCGCATGTGAGTGATTGTGTGTGTGTGTGTGTGAATATGTGGCGGTGTGTGTGTGTGTGGGGGGGGGGGGGGGGCGATCGGTACAACCCGAGAGGGCATGATGTGGAGGCGTTGCCCGCCGGGAACACTTTTCAAAGTTGGGGATGGGACGAGGGGGGCACGTGTGTGTGTGTGTGGGGGGGGGGAAGGGGGCGATTGGTACAACTCGAAAGGGCATGCTGTGGAAGGCGTTGGCCGTCCTGAGCACCTTTTCGGGTTGGGGAGGGGGCGAGGGGGGGAAGTTCAAGGGGCATTGCCCATCGGAGGGTGCAGGGGATGTAGGCTTCAACAGGTTTTACATGTACGAGCCCGGCGAATCCCAAGGCGTGTGAGGTACGGCATAGACTAGAAGTCTAGGGAGGCTCTAGAAGGAGGCACCCGCAATGCCGAGAAAGCGCCAGTCACCAAACCACATGGGAATTCAGAAAGGGAGAGGGGGCGCACGTGTGTGTGTGTGTGTGTGTGTGCCATAGCTGCATCCACCATTTTAAGGGCAAGCTACGGGTCTACTGTTGGCAGCTGCCGGCCTCTTTGCTGGTGTGCGCAAGCACAGGCCTCATAGTACGCAAACATACGCGTCCGACAGACTGTTGAACAGACCACACACCCCTGACTTCCTTATCGCCTGTTTCGAGGCACGCACCGCGTGCACAGCAATCATGATGGCAGGTGGCATGCTAGGGGTCTCATTTTGACAGCTGTCGACCTCTTTCCTAGGGTCTAATGCGCCATCAACGGCGTCTGACGGACTGTAAAATCGACCACCCCAGCCCACCGTTTTCAGGGCCACCACCTTGGCCGCAACGCCGTCGACGTCCCGAAGCACAGTCACCCTGCATGGTCGGTGGCATTGTTTTCAGTACCGTAGGATGTGCTGAGCTGTAGTTCACAGCCTATCGTGCACCTCATTGATGCACACTATTGATCTGACTGATTGAGCGGAGCACTCGAGTGTTGTGCTAGGCAAAGGACATTACTGTTTATCGTGATGCTTTTCAGATGCCTTACCGAGAATCTTACTACACAGATGCCAGCATCTTTTGTGAGCCTTTATAAGCCAACACTCTTGACCACAGATTACTCTTAGAACGCTGTCTCTGTCTCTACTGACTCTCGACCTCTGCTCTGTTTGTCTGTCTGGTCAGGTGAGTGCTTTGCCCATCTATTGCCACAGCATGCATGTCCTGGGAGGAATGCATGCGTAGCCTGCTCTCTGTACAGAGAGCCCTGTAACTCTCAGAACGCTGTCTCTGTCTCTACTGACTCCAGACCGTTGCTCTGTTTGTCTGTCTGGTCAGTCCCTTATCCCTCAGCAGGAGGAGCGTGTGCCTTCATGAATACGTTTACGGTTTAGGGTTAGACCCTAAGCCCGTATTCCTTGGCGTTTTTATTAGACGCTGTCGACATCCCGCAGCATGGTCACCCTGCACATTCGGTGATGTTATTATTAGTTTTGTATGTGTGGGTGCACTGCACTGCACCGCACTGCACTGCACTGTAATACGACACAACATCACGACCGCACGGCCACCCTGCACGGCCAGTGGCATGTCCTCAGTTGCTTTTGCACTACATGCCAGATGCCAGATGCCAGATGCATGGTCGGTGATGCTGTTCTCGTTTTTTTTCTCACCAAAACCGGGCACACCACACCACATCACTGCACAGCACCCCGCCAGTCGGATGCCTTGCGCCTGTGGAGCCACTCCACACACATCCCACACCTCTTGCTGACTCACCCAGCCCAGGCACACCACAGCATTGCACACTGCAAATCCCATCAGTCAGACGCCTTGAGCCTGTGGAGTCACATCCACGCCGCAGAACTCCACAACTCCACAAATGCTGACTCACTAAGCCCAGGCACAGTACAGCACACCGCTACGAAGTTTAGGGTTTGGGTTTAGGGTTTTAGGGTTTTAGGGTTTTGAGGGTTTTACAGCAACACACCAGTCAGATGCCTTCAATTGGTGCACGCGCACGAGCCCTGGCATCAGATTTCATGGTTTAGGGTTTAGGGTTTAGGGTTTTAGGGCTTTGGGGTTTGGGGGTTTGGGGGTTTAAGAGTTTTAGTTTTAAAGGGGTTCACACAGTGATTTTGTTTCCGGTTGCACGCAGCCATATGGCTGTAATCCGGCTGTAAAGCATTAATTCGGGGGACGGCTGTGCAGCCGGAATGACCGAAAGTGTGAAAATTCGTGTTTGACCTTGGGCGTGCGAACGCGCATGGTAGTCGCAATGGCGGATCAGCCTACTGTCTACCAATGGGCCGCCGGCCTGAGCGCGCGCGGCGCCATCGCGGTGCCGACCCCTGCGGCGCGGAAAGGGCCAGGCCGCCCCCGAACGCTCCAGCCGCTGCTCCCCGCCGCTTGAAGACGTTCACATAGCTAGGCAGGCAGGAGAGAGAGAGATAGAGCGAGAGGGTCTGCCAACATGTAACCCGAAACGCGTGATTTCACAAGCAGAATTGAGTCGGAATTTGAGTGTAAAAGTGTGAAAGTATGAAATTTTCACACTTTCCGGCTGCATAATTCATTCAAAATCCTGTGAACAAAATCGCTGGGTTTACAGCAACACACCAGTCAGACGCCTTCAAACGGTGCAGGCTCATGAGCCCTGGCATCAGGCCCTCCAACCGAGAGAGTCCCTCCCTCACTGCCGCCTCGCTCAGCCCCTTTCGCACGCCAGCCTGCAGGTGCATGTGTGTGTGTGTGCGTGTGTGTGTGTGTTTGTGTCTTTGTGTGTTTGTGTGTTTATGTGTTTGTGATTGAGTGTGTGTGTGTGTGTGTGTTTGTGTGTTTGTGTGCTTGTGTGTGCTTGTGTGCTTGTGTGCTTGTGTGTTTGTGTGTGAGTGCGTGTGTGTGTGTGTGTGTGTGTGTGTGTGTGTGTGTGTGTGTGTGCTGGCTACCGCCCCTCACAAGTGATTGTTTTCAGGATTGGGGGTGAAACCCAAAACCAACTCTTAACCCTTTACTTCGAACCGTAAACCCTTGTTCAAGTTTAGGGTTTTAGGGTTTAGGTTCAAACCTAAACCCTAAAACCCCAAACCCCAAACTTTACCTCCACAATCTCCGTTGCCTCCCGTCGCCGCTGCCTCAAAACGTGCTCCTCTTGCGGGATCGGCGGTGGTCGCTCCAGGGCATACAGCTCACTGATGGACATTGCCTGCGTGTGTGTGTGTGTTTGTGGATGTGGATGTGTGTGTGTGGGGGGGGGGGCGTGTTCGCGTGTGCATGTTTGCGTTCGTGGATGTGTGTGTGGGTGTATGTGGGTGTGTGGATGTGGGTGTGGGTGTGGATGTCGGTGTGTGCGCATGCGTGTGTGTGTGTGTGTGTACATACATGCATGCGTGGCTGCATGCATGTGCGTGCGTGTGTGCGCGTGGATGCGTGCGTGTGTGTGCCGCCCACAGCGGCCCTCCCACATTATTGTAGGCCTCAGTGTAGCCATGGTTGGCGTACTCCTTCGACTCGCGCGCGCCGCGCGCGCGCACGTCGCCGCGCGCGCCCCGCGTGGCCACTGTGAGAGCATCGGAGGTCGGGCACGCGGGGGCGTGGGCTCGGTGCTGGTACGAGGGCTCGGGGCAGGCGGCGCGGGGCGACAGCGTCTGCGCGCGCCGTGGCGGGAGCAGCGGGGGCGCGCGCGCGCCCGCGGGGCGCCCGCGCGCGGCGCCCGTGCGGGCTGCTGGTGTTGCGAGCATCGCGTGGGCCCCTCGCTGCAGCTGTGCGGGCAGGCATCGGTGTGTGGGTGTGGGTGTGCGCGAGTGTGTGTGGTGTGTGTGTGCGAATGTGTGTGTGTGTCCTGTGGCTGCAAGGGTCGCGCGGCCCCGCTGCAGCTCTGCGGCAGGCATCCGCGTGTGTGCGTGTGTGTGTGTGTGTGCCATGCAAGACCAAGTGGCATGCACAAGCTCCATCAGCCAGCATTGGCCTTGCACCACCCGGCACAAATCGCTGCGTTGTACGTATCACTGGATACATGCATGCATCGTGATGGGCGAGCGGGCGACGCGGCGATTGGGGCGATCTTGATCGCCCCAAGCGCGTTATGAGCTTTGTGTGCAATCGTCACCTTCGCCTCGCGATGAATAACATCCGCAGCGCGACGATGCCCACGACCAGCGACGCTCGCCAGGTTCTTCACACAAGTGTGGATCTGGGAAGCCGGAGAGCCTCCACGGCAGCTAAGCGGCGTGTGTGCGTTCGTGCTGGCAGCAACCAGACAGGCAGCAGGCAGCAGGCAGCAGCCAAAACAAAACCGATCGGAGCTCTTACATCAATTGAAGAAGCACTGGTTGGCAAGCGAGTGTGGCAGGCGACGGTGGTGCGCAGAGGCTGTCGGCGACGGTGGTGCGCAGAGGAAAGCGGCAGACAGAGACGAGGCTGGGCCGCACAGTTGCGTCGGCTTGCTGTAGGAGAGGCGAGAGGTTGACCCCGAGACCACCGGCCGTGTGTGGGGCAAGCGTCAATCAACGCGGTAGACAGAGACGAGGCTGGGTAGGAGTCGGCTTGCTGTACAATAGGCGAGAACGTGGATTGGAGAAGAGAAGCTAAGGGCAAGAGACCTGAGCAGGCAGGTAGGTAGAGAGCAAGAGAGCAAGGGAGCGCGCTGGCGCGCGCAGGCGACCCGGCGACCACCGAGCGTGTGTGGAGCAACCGCGGATATCCAAATCACGCAAATTCCATGTAAACCCCCGCCTCGCAAAACTATGTAACGCCTATGACAGTTCATCTCTTACATGGTAGACAGTGGTTATTTTCGAAATGTGGACTATAATCAGCAAGGTGCACGCGGTGTCTATTGGGTGTAATGGAAACTCAAGCACACTCGCACACACTCTTCACGAGCAAACGCACACTCGCACACGGTGTAAATACAAGACCATGCCGCGGCTCTCCTGCTCCGTGCCAAACAAGTGCCGCAAATCTCTCTCCCTCCCTCTCTCTCTCTCTCTCTCTCTCCCCACCGTGTTTAATTATTCATCGCGGCGGCGTGCACGCTCCAGCTCGCGTAGCCTCAGGAGTGGCATAATCGGCGCACTGACA
Source organism: Chlamydomonas sp. UWO 241 (assembly GCA_016618255.1). Taxonomy (NCBI): domain Eukaryota; kingdom Viridiplantae; phylum Chlorophyta; class Chlorophyceae; order Chlamydomonadales; family Chlamydomonadaceae; genus Chlamydomonas; species Chlamydomonas priscui. The sequence continues at coordinate 160,555 of VFSX01000158.1, read as the reverse complement.
AGGGGTCGTGCCCGGAGTGACCCCAGCCTCCTTTCTGGCCCCAGGGCTGGTCATGAGTCAGACCCTCTTCAAGTCGCCCAGCTCCAGATCGCACGCCGCCACGTGCGCTTGGATCAACGGGTGCCCCGGCCGCCCGCCCCCTCGAGATCCCTCCCCTCCAGATCCCCTCCATCGTTCCTCGCGGCCACCGTGTGTTTCGCCGTGCCGACCCCCGCCCCGCCTGGCAGGCCTCCCCCGTGCGACCTGCCCAACTCGCCCCCCCTCGCAGACGCATCGCCCCCCTTGGTGGAGGCATCGCCCTCCCGAGCGAACGCATCACCCGCCCTCGCGGACGAGTCGCCCCATGCATCGCCCCCCTTTGTGGACGCATCTCCCCCTCTCGTGGACGTGCCTCCGCCCCTCCCTGATGCGTCGCCCTCCCTGTTGGACCACCGCTCGACAATGTCGGACAGGTCGGTGAATGAGCGCGAGCTGCGCAGCAGAATCTTGCCCTTGCGAATGTTCTCGACGCGGGAGAGCTGCACGGTGTGTGTGTGTGTGCGTGTGCGTGTGTGTGTGTGCGTGTGTGTGTGTGTGTGTTCGTGCGTGCGTGTGTGTGTGAGATAGACGGATAAGCAGATACAGAGGTACACAGATACAGACAGAGCAACAGAGCCATCGTGAAAAACAGCGACAAAGAGAGACAGACAGAGAGAGAGAGAGAGAGAGAGAGAGAGAGAGAGAGAGAAGCAGCAGCGCTTTGCTCTTGCAGATGTTCTCAATGCGGGAGAGCTGCGTGTGGGGGTGTGGGTGGGGCGTGGGTGCTTGTGTGTGCGCAAGAGAGACGGGGTGAAACAGATTCAGGGGGAGAAACAGAGAGAGACAGAGAAAGAAAGAGACACCGCAGCGCTTTGCTCTCGCGGTTGTTGGTTTTACAGGTTTTACACGTACGCGCCCAGAGGACCCCGGGGCGTCACATGCATGCACACACACACACACACACACACACCACACCTCTACGCTCCCAACAAACAGCACGTTGACGGCGCGCTCCTTTGCGGGCACGTGCCATGGGAGCTTGCTCTCTCACACACATGCAGACATATCACACACATACACACACACACACACACACACACACACACACACACACACACACACACACCACACCTCGATGCTCCCAACGAATAGCGCGTTGACGGCACGCTCCTTTGCTGACACGTGACACACACACACACACACACACACAAAACACACACACGCACGCACGCACACACAAACGCACGCAACCACAAGCGCACAATCACACCTCCACGCTCCCAACGAACAGCGCGTTGACGGCGCGCCCCTTTGCTGCCACGTCACCCACACACCCACACACCCACACCCACACCCACACACGCACACGCACACGCACACACACCACACCTCCACGCTCCCAACGTGCGCCGTCAACATGGTAACCCATGTTGACGGCGCTCTCCTTTCCTGACATTTGCCATGGGAGCTTGTACTCTCACACACATGCACACACACACACACACATACACGCACACACGCACACACACACACACACCACACACCACACCTCTACGCTCCCAACTAACAGCGCGTTGACGGCGCGCTCCTTTGCTGACGAATAAAACACACACACACACACACACACCTCCACGCTCCCAACGAACAGCGCGTTAACGGCGCGCTCCTTTGCTGAAACGTGCCATGGGAGCTTGTGTGCGCGCAGCCACTGTGGGCAGGGGGTGGGGTGGGGGGGTGGAGAGGAGAGGATGGTGAGAGGGCAAATGCTGTGGTTGAGAGAGCACGCCCAACGGAACGGCTGGAAGTCTTTGACGCCCAGCGGCAGCGGCAGCGGCGGCGGCAGCGGCGGCGGCAGCGGCAGCGGCAGCGGCAGCGGCAGCGGCAGTGGCAGCGGCAACGGCAGCGGCAGCGGCAGCGGCAGCGGCAGCTCCCCTACCCTTGCACTTCACACACCATTAGCCTGAAGCCTAAGGGTGTGTTCCCACTCGGACTCTTAGACGTTTTCTAGAAAACTTATAGGTTTTATAGTCGCGCTAGAGGGCCTCCGAGCGGCCCCCTAGTCAATCTAGAAGAAGTGTTTTTTCTTCTAGACACAGCCGACGTTCAGTCAACGTCGCTAGCGTCTCCGACGTCGAGAACGCTCCAGTCAAAGTCGCTTCCCACCCTTCTTCCAGTCTAGACGAAACTTCTAGGTCGTGAGTGGGAACACACTCTAAGGATAGGTTCCACCAAGCCCTTGCCTGTCGGTAGAAAGGCCGGCCGGAGGTCAGCTCCTTGATGCCCGGAGGCAGCGGTTGCGTGTCCTGCTCTGCTCGCCATGCCTGCAGGCGGCAGCAGCAGCAGCAGCAGCAGCAGCGTGTGTGTGTGTGTATGTGTGTGTGCATGTGCGTGTGTGTTTGTGTGCATCGGCAGTGGTTGCGTGCCCTGCTCTGCTCGCCATGCCTGCAGGCGGCAGCAGCAGCAGCAGTATGTGTGTGTGTGCGTGTGTGTGTGTGCATGTGTGTGTGTGTGCATGTGTGAGTGTGTGTGTGTGTGTGTGTATATGCGTGTGTGTGCAAATGTGCGTGTGCATGTGTGCGTGTGTGTGTGTTTGCATTGGCAGCGGTTGCGTGTCCTGCTGTGTTTTCCATGCCTGCAGGTGGCAGCAGCAGCAGCAGTGTGTGGTGTGTGTATGTGTGTGTGTGTGTCGGCAGCGGCTGCACGACCTGATGCGCACGCATGCCTGGAAACAGCAGCAGCAGCAGTGTGTGTGACACACACACACACACATACACACATGCACACACACGCACGTGCACACACACACACACACACACGCACACACATGCACCTCTTCCTACTTCTGTGCGACCGCTCTCTGCAGAGTGCACACACACACACACACGCACACACACACACATGCATGCACACGCACGCACGCACGCACATACACACACCTGTACTTCCGCATACTGCTGCGCGACCCCCCCCTTCAGCGTTTGCTTAAACAGACTCTCGATCGTGCCCTGCATGGGATTCAAGTTGAGAATGAGAAGTG
>VFSX01000158.1:150000-152500 GCA_016618255.1 Chlamydomonas sp. UWO 241 | reverse complement strand
GCCCCACCAGCGGGCGGGCACCATAATGGAGATGGCGGTTAAGAACGGGGAATGAGGCTACAGGGAGAGGATACGGGTTACAGATGCCAAAGGGGACGGCGGAACAAGGATCAGCCATAGGTGTCACGGGGAATGGCTAAAGAACGGGAATGAGGCGGGTGGTACGGGTGCTGGCGCGCATGGAGCGCGGCGCGGCGCATGGAGATCGCATGGCGGCGCCCATGCATGGACGAGATTGCTGGCGGGCATACAGGAGATTGCTGGCGGGCATGGAGGAGATTGCTGGCGGGGCATACAGGAGATTGCTGGCGGGCGTGGAGGAGATTGCTGGCGGGCATGGAGGAGATTGCTGGAGCCAATGGCGGCGGCGGGACTAGTAGTAGAACACAGGCGCACACCAACAATGCGTTGCTGTCACTACCTGGGTGGTATAGGGTGGATCTGGGGGCCCAGTGTCCTGTCTAGGTCCAGTGCGTGCGCGCGTGTGGGGGTTTACCCTCACCCCTACCAGGTAGCCAGCCAGTTTCCCACTGAAACTGAGTTTAAGGTGTTGGGCGCTAGCGCCGACACCGGTCTTATACATCATTACTGATGTCACACAGACTGTAAGATCCATCATCATCATCATCATCACCGACACCTAGTTTAAACTCAGTCGAGGCGGATTGACGAACACAGCCGTCAATGACCCGCCGCTGCCCCTTTCCCCCACTGCTTTACGAATGAGGTTGTTCACCCTCTTGCTGGCGCACGGTTGGTCTCCCGCTTTCAAACGGAATCTCCTCAATTGATGACTAGAAACAGCCTATCTAGGTCTGCCGTGCAGAGCTCTCTGTAACGATATCTCTCTCTGTGTCAGAGAGAGAAAGAGAGACAGAGAGGGAGAGAGAAAGAGGGAGGGAGGTGTATAAGTGTATAAGTGTAACAGTATATACGTGAGAGAGAGAGGAGAGAGACAGAAGAGAGAGAGACAGAGAGAGGGATATAGGGAGGGAGATACAGAGAGAGGGAGAAGAAGAAGAGAAAGAGAGAAAGAGAAGGAGAGAGAGAGGGAGAGGGAGAGGTTTGTGCATGGCTGGGGCTATCTACAGACAGCTCGTAATAGCAACTGCCGTCAGCCACGACCATCTGGATGGGTCCGTCATCATCATCAGCAGCAGTAGCATCAGCATAAGCATCACATTCAAACACCCACCCACCTTCATGATCAGTGCACCAGGCACGGAACCAAACAGCGTCAGCATGCAGAAGTCGTTGGCGAACGAACCCGGGGAGACGTGCCATGTGACGGGCAGGCCGCGGTACAAACTGATGCAGTTAACTGCGTGGCATGGTTGTGTGTGCATGTGCGTTTGTGTGTGTGCATGTGTGTGTGTGTGTTTGTTTGTGTGTTTGTGTGTGTGTGTGTGTGTGTGTGCGTGTGCATGTGCGTGTGCGTGTGCGTGTGCGTGTGCGTGTGCGTGTGCATGTGTATGTCTGGAAGGGGGGGGCACACACCGCCCTATGCACTAGTACCGGTCACCTCATGGCATACATCACACACACACACACACACACAACACTCACTCACTCAATCACTCACACACACACACACTCACACGCACACAGACACACACACACATACCCACACACACGGCGCACCTTGGCCCCCCAGCACCATGTAGTACCGGTTCCCGATGCCCATATCGTCCCCCACCTCGTCGCCTGAGGGACAGCAGATAAGAGGTCAGAGGGTGGGAAGGCCGCGGGTTTTAGGGTTTGGACACGCCGGGCAAGGGTTTCGGGTAGGGGTAAGCCGGGTTTGGGTAAGGAGGGCAGGGGTTTAGGGTTTCCACAGCTGGGGAGCTGCTTCCCTTCCCCCGCACGGACAAACGGGGTTTGGGTAATCCGGGCAGGGGTTTAGGGTTCGCACAGCTGGGGAGCTGCTCCCCTTCTCCCGCGTGGACGAACGAGCCGGCAGAATGAGCACACACAGACATGGCACACCCGCGGCACGGCACAGCGCACGCACCTGCCGCGCTGCCGATACACAGGTCTCATGCATCATTACTGGTGTCACACAGACTGTGAACAATCCATCATCAACATCACCGCGTGCACCGCGTGCACAACCATGATGGCAGATGGCGTGCTAGGGGTCTAATTTCGACAGCTGCCGGCCTTTCTCCAAGGGTCTTTTATGCCATCAAACGCGCCCAGGCATCCAACAGACTGTAAAATCGGCCATCACAAACTCGCACCCGACATGCTGGGAAGCACCTCCCCCGCCCCCGCGCGCACGAACGTGCCGGATTGCAGAATGAGCGTGAAGTCCGCGCGTGACACGCCGGTGCGTTGGAACCATGCACGCCACATGGCCTCGGCTGTGGGCAACCACTGGGAGCAGAGGGGGTGTGTGGAGGGAGGTCGAGGGGGAGGGGGGGGGAATGAGGTGTGTGCGTGTGTGTGTGTGGTGGGAGGGGGGGGGCACGCCGGTGCGTTGGAACCACGGGCGCCACAT
>VFSX01000158.1:142500-145000 GCA_016618255.1 Chlamydomonas sp. UWO 241 | reverse complement strand
CGGAGCCTTAACCTGCGCGAATGCGGTGTGTCGGATCTGACACCCCTCACGGCCATGGTGAACCTGCAGAGCCTCAACGTGCGCAACTGCAACTCAGTGTCTGATCTGATGCCTTCACAGCCCTGGTGAACCTGCAGAGCCTCGACATCTTTGAATGGAGCGGGGTGTCTGATCTGTCGCCCCTGTCATCTCTGGTGGACCTGCAGAGCCTCACCATGCGCTACTGCTCCTCGGTGTATGACCTGGCGCCTCTCTCAGCCATGGTGAACCTACAGCGCCTGGACGTGAGTGAGTGCCCTGCCATTTCTGATTTGTCACCTCTCTCGGCCATGGCGAACCTGCAGAGCCTCGACATCAGCTGCTGCCCCAATGTGTCTGATCTGACGCCCCTTGGAGCTCTGGTGAACCTGCAGAAACTCGTAGTGAGCAAAGGCGACGCGGACAAAGTGGCGCCCCTTCAGCGTCGCGTCGACTGCGGGGCACTGCGAATAGTCTACGGGTGTTAACCAACTCCAGCCCCCGTGGTGCTGTTTGTCTTCTTACCATCATCGGCGTGGCGTAATGCGAGCGCGGCGTGGATTGGGACGTTGACGGCCATCATCCAAACGAGTTGCTGCGGTGCTCGTTTGCGAAGACGAGATGTGCACCCCAGAGAGAGTGACAGACACGGTTGCACCATTCGACATTCGATGGGCATCGAATGTTGAATGATCGAATGCGTATGTCGAATGTCGTATATACGCATACGAACACCATTCGACGACGAGTTCACACTTTTCACACTTTCTTTTTAACTTCGAACCAAAGCTTTTCGAACGATTCCGAAAACTATATGCATCAGCGTGACACCAGGTATCCAGAACTTCCTTCAGAAGTGAAATCCACTCAGGTTTACGATGAGAAAATCGAGGCCAAAGTAGGGAAAACAAACGTCGGATGTCGAATATCGAATGACCTCTTGAAAAACGTTGAATATCGTATGTCGAATGACGAATGTCGCATGGATCGAATGTCGAATGGTGCAACCCTGGTGACAGACAGTCAGTGTGCGTGTCTTGAGCGTCGAGGGCGCACTCTAGCTAGCTAGTGGTGCGAGCTGCGCGTGTCCATGGACATTCCCCCTCTATCGGGGGCCTGCCACATGACGTGTGCTGTGTCGTCTGTGCACTTTTGCTGATGGTTCTCATGCACTAGCTGGGGGGCGGGGGGTAACAGACGGGCAACACGCTCACAATGGCTTGCTCGCTGAAGCATCAAGGGCCGAGCTTGTGCTGTGGCTGCGCACCTAGCATGGTCTTACTGTAGTACCGCTTTGCCTTGCCGCCACTTTTGTAATTGTTTAGAATTTGATTCCCTTGAAGGTGAAGGTGAATGCCTTGCCACGGGTTTTGTCTTGTCCCCCCCCCGTTTTTCCCGTTTGTTCCCGTTTTGACGTCACTTTTGGCATTCTTTGACTTTTATCAGCAATAATTTATAGAAATCGACCTTGCCGGCACGCCCTCGGAAATATTTAATCGGCAAGGCATTTGAAGCGGTACTACAGCATATATGCCTTAAGAGGCGTCCCTGAATAACACAGATGTGACACAATTCTTCAGCAAAATCGCCAGCAGGCGCTCTCCATAGTAAATCTGCTGCCAAGCCCCCAGCAGAGTGCGGGCCCTGCTATCGCTTAGACGGGAGAAGGTCTGGTTGGTGCGGTAGCCAGAGGGGGGCAGCTGCGAGTGGCGGATGATGCGGCGGACGACGCCGCGCATGAGCAGCGCCGCCTGTTGCGTCGGCGCAAAGCCAGATGATGTCGTCGTCGGTCTGGATCTCGAACGACCCCGGCCCGCAGAGGCGAGGTCAGTGGGCAGGGGACCAGCTGCAGACCATGTCGGTAGGCGCCCGCAGTGTGGACAAGGCTTTGCCCACCAGCATCAGCTGGCTCCACGGTTGCAACACCAACGACACGTTTCCTATCTTCTTCCCAAACAGCCTCAATCCAAGGGAATCCAAGACAACCCCCGGGTCTTCGGCCTGCCCGAGTTTTGAGTTGCAACCCCACAACTTCCGTGCGATGGAACTTGCGGTCGCACTGCGAAAGTATGTCGACGAGGCCGAGCGTTGCGTGCGCGTCCTCGTGGAACGCCCTCGTGGGGCGCGCCTATGAGGTCTGCATGAAGGGCCAGAACCAGGTAGGGGGGGGGGCGAGAGCGGGCTGATTGACACGCTGCTCGTCGCGCTGAGGAGGGCAGTCCTACCACCAAGCAGCGGCAGGTGTCGCCCGGCGAGATCGACGCGCTGCCCGACCTCATCAACTCTCACACACACACGCGTATGCACACACACTTAAACGCCCCGCACACACGCGCACGCCGGTCGGCAAAAAATGTGCTATATCCTCTAACGGAACGAGTGAAGAGAGAGAGGGAGCACGACAGACAAGAGGGGAGAGTGCAGCCACCAATTGGCGGGGCAGATGCGCAGCCGGCGTCAGGTGGCTGACTGAGTCTCTTCC
>VFSX01000158.1:125000-137500 GCA_016618255.1 Chlamydomonas sp. UWO 241 | reverse complement strand
TTAGATAGACCCTTTGCCCTAAACCCTAAGCCTTTAGATAAACCCTTTACCCTAAACCCTAAGCCCCTTGGTTTGGAAACCTTTCACTCTCAACCTGCGATCAGGACCGAGTCAAACTCAAGCTCGCGCATATCGTCCTCCCCGCCTTGGCACCGCCAACGGGGCGGGCGGGTGCTCTCTCTCTCTCTCTCTCTCTCTCTCTCTCTCTCTCTCTCTCTCTCTTACTCTCTCTCCCACTTACACATTCTCTCTCACTCTCTCTCCCACTTACACATTCTCTCTCACTCTCTCTCCCACTCTCTCTCACATGCACACATGCACACACACACACACACACAACTCTTGCGCGCACGCACACGCGCGCACACACAGGACCGAGTAAACCTAAAGCTCACGCATCTCGGCCTCGACATGTACACCGCCAACGGGGCGGGCGTGTGCGCACACACACACATACACACGCACACACACACTCACACACACACACACACACACACACATGCACACTCACATGCACACACACACACCTCTTGCACACCCTCACACGCACACACACACACACACACGCACACAAACACACACAAACACGCAGGACCGAGTGAACCTAAAGCTCACGCATCTCGGCCTCGACGTGTACACCGCCAACGGGGCGAGCGTGTGCCTGACGCTGGGTGGCAGCTGCCCCACGCTGCAGCAGTTTTGCTGGTCGGCCGCGGGGGGGAGCCGCGAGTGCACGTTCGCGCTCATGGACGACGCGCCTTGGGAGTGAGTGTGCACACACACACATACACACACATGCACGCACACACACACACGCACACACACACGCATGCACACACAAACACACGCACGCACCGAGACACACACACACACACACACGCGCACACAAGCGCACGCACGCACACACGCACGCACGCACACACACATGCCCCCCCCCCCCGACACACACACCTCAGGTGCTGCCCCCTCGTACGCATCTCCGGCCCTCCCCCCCCGAGCCCGCCCCGCGTCCGACCCCGGAGCCCGCCTCCTCCGATCAACCCGCCGCCCCCGCCGCCCCTCCCGCCGCGCCCCTCGCCCCCGCCGCGCCCGCCGCCTCCGCCGTCGCCGCCGCTGCCGCCGCCGCTGCCGCCGCCGACGCCGTCGCCGCCGCGCCCTCCGAGAAGGCAGGGGTTTCGGGATTGCTAGGGCTTTAAAGGGCTTGGGGCTTAGGACTTGGGGCTTAGAAGGGTTAATAGGTGGAGGGGTTTTAGGTTTTCTAGACCTAGTAAACCCTAACCCCTGAACCCCTGCTGCCGCCGCGCCCCTCGCCCCCGCCGCGCCCGCCACCCCCGCCGTCGCCGCCGCGCCCACCTAGGAGGTAAGGAGTTTAGGGGTTTAGGGTGGGTGGGGGGTCGGATTTCGGGCTTTTAAGCCCTAAGGTTCTAAAAAACATTACCAAGGTTCTATAACTTTAGGGTCTGTCCCTTGCTTGACCCAAACTTACCCCGCTGCCGTCCCTGCCGCCGCCGCGCCCTCCGAGGAAGTAAGGGCTTAGGATGTTTTTTTGTTAGGGCTTCTTAGGGCTTTTAGGGTTTAGTCTTAGGCCCTTCACACCTGCCCCCCCTCCCACACACACACACACACATGCCAAGTCGTAACACACACACTCTGCACTTCTGCACCCCCTACATACCCCCCCCCACACACGCACGCCCATCAGACGCCACGTCTACACACACACACACCGCCCCTCTGCACCCCCTCCATACCCCCACGTGCGCGCGCGACGGACCGCCGCCGCCGCCCACATCACGATGCACGATATGGGGCGTGCCGCCGCCGCCTCGCAAATCCCCCCCTCCCTCTCCCACCTGACAACCCCCTCCTCACCCCCCCCCTGCGCGTAACAGGCCGCCGCCCCCGCCCTTCACACCGCCACCGCCGCCGTCTCCGCCGCCACCACCGCCGCCGTCGCCGCCGCCACCATCGCCGCCGCCACCACCGCCCCCGTTCCTCACACCGCCCCCGCCGCCCCCACTGCCCGGTTCCCCGCCGCAGCCACCGCCGCCTTCCCCGCCGCCCCCGCTGCCGCCATCGCCGCCCCCACCACCGCCGCCGCTGCCTCCGCCACCACCGCCACAGCCGCCGTTGCCGCCTCCGCCTTCCCCGTTGCCGCCGCCCCCGCCGCCCCCTGATTCCCCCCACCGCCACACCCCTCCCCGCCGCCCCCCCAAGCACCCCAACCGCGACCCCCCGCCCCGGCGCCCGCCGCCCCGCCCACCCCCGCGGCCAAACCTGCCGCCCCTGCCGCCGCTGCCACCGCTGCCGCCGTTTCTTCCGGGCGCGCCGCTTGCGGCTCTCACGCCGCCAGCGTGCACGGTGCGCGCGACGCTCGTGTCGACCAACGGTGCGGCGGCTGGGGGGGCGACGTTAGTGACCGTGACGCTGTTGCTGCTCCACACTGTTGCTGTTCCACACTGTTGCTGCTCCACACTGCTGCTGCTCCACACTGTTGCTGTCCATCGCTCTGGGGGGGGGGGGAGCAACCTAGCATGCGGGCGAAAGTAGGGTTTGGGTGTGGCTAGCATGCGTCTGGGGGTATAATTTTTCCCATGCCAGCAGGGATGCACATGGCTGGGCCGCTCCGCTCGACCCGCCCCCCGGGCCATGGGTCCCCCCACATTTGCCCAGCTCGAGTCCAGAAGGGGGGCGCCGGGAACACAGCCAGGCAGCAGGGATCAGCTCCCAAGTAGAAAAAAACGTGCTCACTTGCCCCCGTGCTAATTTCCCCCAGGTGCTCCTATGGACGCGCGCTCGTGCGGGCAGTTTGCCGCCGCGGCGTGGATCCATTACGGGTGGCCAGACCTGGAGGTGCGCGCGTGCTGGCAGGGGCGAGAGGGGGGGAGGGGGGGGGGAGGGGCATCTGCTGCGTGTTCACGCTCACGCTCACTCGCGCGCACACGCGCACACATGCACACACACACGCACGCGCACGCGCACACGCACGTGCACGCGCACGCACACGCGCACGCACGCACAAACACACAGTTCAAGTGCGAGAGCTGGGCCAGCCAAGGCACGGTCATGGGCGCAGTCGCGGTCGTCCCCCACACCCACCCACCCACCCACCCCCACACACACGCACACCCACACACACACACACACAGTTCAAGTGCGAGAGCTGGGCAAGCCAAGGCACGGTCATGGGCGCAGTCGCGGTCGCACGCGGCGACTTAACGCAAGCCCTCACGGCTGCGCGCGAGTTCAGCGACACTGCCAAGGTGCGTGGCGTAACATTTTGAGGCATAGGAGCCTCCTCATAGCTCTTTTTTCCTCCGAGGACCACGCGTTGGCAGGCAGCCGGCTGGTCGCTACCGATGGATATTACAGTCTGTGTGACACCAGTTATGATGTATACGACGTGTGTCGGCGCTAGCGCCCGACACCTTGAACTCAGTTTCAGTGGGAAACTGGCTGGCTACCTGGTAGGGGTGAGGGTTAAACCCCCACATGTGCGTACGCACTGGACCTAGACAGGGCACTGGGCCGCCAGATCCACCCTATGTGGCATATTTCGAGGCGTCGCATAGGAGCCTCCTCATAGCTCTCCTTTGTTTCTCTAGGACCACGCGTGGCAGGCAGCCAGCTGGTGGCTACCGCCCCTCGCAAGTTTTGGGGAGGGCCAGAACTGGACTTGGGTCTAGGCGGTGGTGCTAGGACTGGAAGGTAGTCTTCGCTGGAAAGCCGATGTTACTGTTGCTGCCGAGGTGCGTGGTGATGGCCGACTGCACAGTCGGTGGTGAGACGCCTACGTACCAACCGGATAAGCCATCATCGATGTACAGCGGCCCTAAGACCGTTTGGCATCTCTCTCTCTCCCTTCTCGCTGTTCTCTCTTCTTGCCTTCTCCGATAGGATACACGCACACGCGTGTACGCACACACAGGGTCTAGTGTGCCATCAGAGGCGTCTGACGCACTGAAAAAATGACCTCACACGTGACACACACACACACATACACACACACACGCGCAGGCCGCCGCGCTCGGAGCGCTCTCCTTCGCATGCGGCCCCGGGACCGGCCTGCATTCTCTCTCTAATCTCTCTCTCTCTTTCTCTCTCTCTCTCTCTCTCTCTCTCTCTCTGTCTCTCTCTCTCTCTTTCTCCTCACACACACACGCACGCACACACATACACACACACACAGAGACACGGCCCCACAGGCCACCGCGCTCGGAGCGCTATTTTCCGCGTGCGGCCCCAGGACCGGCCTGCATTCTCTCTCTCTGGTCTCTCTCTTTCTCTCTCATTCTCTCTCTCTCTCTGTCTCTCTCTGTCTCTCCTCACACACACACACACACACCAGCACACACCAGCACACGCACACACGTACACGCACACACACACACACACTCTTACACAGGCCACGGCGCTGGGATGGCACTTTTCCGCGTGCGGCCCCGGAACTGGCCTGCAGCTCAACATCGCGTGCGTCGGTTACAAGCCACGCAGCAGCATGGGCGAGATACCGTGCGTGGCCGCGCCACCGCCAGCATAACGACAGACCTGCTCCAGCGCAAGCGCAAGCGCAAGCGTGGCTGCCGCGGCCACGCAGCAGGCGTGGCGTGAGCGAGGGTGCCGCTGCGTTGCCGCGCCACCGCCGGCATAACGACAGACCTGCTCCAGCGACAGCGACAGCGCGTGCGTCGGGTACAAGCCACACAGCAGCGTTGACGAGGGTGCCGCTGCGTGGCCGCGCCACCGCCGGCATAATGACGCACCTACTCCAGGACAAGCGCCAGCACCAGCACCAGCGCCAGCGCCAGCGCCAGCGTGGCTGCCACGGCCACGCAGCAGCTGCGTGGGCGAGGGTGCCGCTGCGTGGCCGTGCCATCGCCGGCATAATGACACACCTGCTCCAGTGCCAGCGCCAGCGCCAGCGTCATGCACGCCCGGCTGCCGCGGCCACGCAGCAGAGTGGGCGATGGTGCCGCTGCGATGGTGCCGCTGCAATGGTGCCGCTGCTCGGCAACAGGCGCGCGACCAAAGGCACAGGGACTGCAGCTCGACATTGCGTGCGTTGGCTACCGGCCACGCAGCAGCGTGGGCGAGGGTGCCGCTGCGTGGCCGCGCCACCACCGGCATAATGACGCACCCAGGTGGTGCGTTGCGCCGCCTGCTCGGCAACAGGCGCGCATCCAGAGGCACAGAGACTGCGGCTCGACATTGCGTGCGTCGGCTACTGGCCACGCAGCAGCGTGGGCGAGGGTGCCGCTGCGTGGCCGCGCCACCGCCGGCACAATGACGCACCCAGGTGGCGTGTTGCGACGCCTGCGTTGCAACAGGCGTGCGACCAGAGGCACACGGACTGCACCTCGACATTGTGTGCGTCGGTTACAAGCCACGCAGCAGCGTGGTCGAGATACCGTGCGTGGCCGCGCCACCGCCGGCGTAATGACGCACCCAGGTGGTGCGTTGCGGCGCCTGCTCGGCAACGGGCGCGCAGCCAACGGCACAGGGCTGCAGCTCGACATTGCGTGCGTCGGCTACCGGCCACGCAGCAGCGTGGGCGAGGGTGCCGCTGCATGGCCGCACCACCGCCGGCATAATGACGCACCCAGGTGGTGCGTTGCGCCGCCTGCTCGGCAACAGGCGCGCAGCCAGAGGCACAGAGACTGCAGCTCGACATTGCGTGCGTCGGCTACTGGCCACGCAGCAGCGTGGGCGAGGGTGCCGCTGCGTGGCCGCGCCACTGCCGGCATAACGACAGACCTGCCCCAGCGCCAGCGCCAGCGCGCCCGGCTGCCGCGGCCACGCAACAGCGTGGGCGAGGGTGCCGCTGCGTGGCCGCGCCATCGCCGGCACAATGACGCACCCAGGTGGTGCGTTGCGACGCCTGCTCAGCAACAGGCGCGCAAGCCAAAGGGACAGGGACTGCAGCTCGACATTGCGTGCGTCGGCTACCAGCCAGATTCCGTGTGTGGCCGCGCCACCGCCGGCGTGGCGCACGTGCTCCCCGACGCGAAAGCCCCTGCCCCCGACCGCCTCGGGCGTTACCCCTGACCGCCTGAGGCGCACCCCTGACAGCCTCAGGCGTTATGACCGCCTTCAGTTGCGCGCCGCGGGAGTTGGGATTGTGGTAGAGGACGACACCCCGCACACGCGCCGGCGGCACCCGTTGACAGCTTACAGCACGCACCCTCGGGGCGTGGGATTGAGGGAGCTGCTTTGCGAGGCTGGCGTCGGGATGGCGGCATCCGTGTGTTGCAACGCACATGTGGTGTGCAGCTTCCCAGCTCAAAAGCCTGGTATGCCGTGCCAGCTCACTGAGGGGTCGCGCGCGGCGTTGTTACTGACTTGGCCAGATGTGAGTCGGCCAGATGTGACTCGACCAGATGTCACAGGCCAGATGTCACAGGCCTGATGTGACGGGGGTCGGGCCAAGTCACACGCCCGACACACCGACGTGCACACCAGTCGTCCAGTGCGGCTGCCTTCACGACAACCAGTTCGACTGCCGCCACAAGAGTGCAGTCAAGAACATTCTTTTCGGGCGCTCACCCATGTGTGACTGGCCTAGCTCGGGAGCCAGGCCAGTCACACCGTAAGACCCCGGCTGCCACCACCTAGAACCACCTAGAACCTAGAACATATACATTGCCACTCCAACCTGCAGGATGTGACCACAAGACCCCCAATTGTTTGTACCACTGATCTCAATGAACACATTGCATTCGCACATATTGATGTGCACTCGACGCATTTGTCGCGGCAACTTTTGGTTTCAAGATCGTCGGCCACTCATGGGACACAACAACTCTTGACGACGAAGGTGGCTATTACATGACGCCTAGGCATTTCCGTTTATTCGTTTCTAGCGTCCGTGTCGGCGTAGCGTTCAAACAGACTGTAAAATTCAATGCCAAAACCATCGCGGCGCGTGAGCGCAAGCTTTGCTCCTCTTGACCAAGCCTCTGGAATCTACTGACGCGGCTCTTGCTCTACCTAGATCTGAAATTGAGAAACAATCTCTTTCAAGTTGCGAACACATGCGCAACGCTCGCGTCGCGTGTGTCTTGTCGGGGCAGAAGCACAGGCCGAGGCGGCCGGGCAGCGTGTAGGGGTGGGTGCGTGCGCTGTAGGTGCCGTCGCTGCGTGCTGCTGCTGCTGCTGCTGCTGCTGTGCTGTGGGTGTGGATGCCATTGCCTGCTGCTGCTGCTGCTGCTGCTGCGGTGCTGTGGGTGTCGGCGTCACCGCCTGCTGCTGCTGCTGCTGCTGTGCTGTGGGTGTCAACATCGACGCCTGCTGCTACTTCTGCTGCTTCTGCTTCTGCTGTGCTGTGGGTGCGGCTGCAGTGGGTGCCGACCCCATCGCCTGCTGCTGCTGCTGCTGCGGTGCCTGTGGGGACAGCCGCGGGGTCTGGCAGCATCCAGGAGACTGTGATGGGCCGCGACGCACTCGTCTGCAGCGGCCTTGTCTCCTGAGCCTCGCTCTGCTCCGCGTCATGCGCTGTATCGCTGCTTCTGGCTGGCTCACTCCATGCACGCGATTCAGCGTGGCACGGCTGGCTCAGCGGCCGCGCACCACCCTCGTTCGCGCCATGCGTTGGGCAGCTGCTTCCTCCATACGCGCTGCTCATGAGGTTGCTGCCCACGTTGCTCGACCCCTGGCCCGCAACCGCCGCTTCTTCTCCATGCGCTACCTCGCTCCTGGCGCATGGACGGCTCGCTCCATGCGCGCTGCTCATGTCCAGGTCACCGACTACCTCACTGCTCCTCAACATCCCCCAAAGAACCAGCGGTTGCTATCACACCTGCAGCGCACTGTGCTGGAGCAGGTGGTCCGTCGTGTGGAGTGTGGAGTGTGGAGTGTGGAAGTGTGGGGGTTGAGTTGAGAGCCATGGCGGCTCCGAGCCCTGACACAACGTCAACATGCGACTGCTGGTGAGCATGAAAGTGCCGGGCGATTCGCCTTCGGCTCCCCCCTCGCTTTGCAGCTTTGCCGTGGGCCCGGGCACTCCCCTCGTTCTCGCGAGCGATCTCCGCGCCCTCCTCACCGAGCGCATCACCGTTGCGAGTGGCCGCAAAGAGGCGCTGCTCGTGGATATGAGCGGGTATCAAATGCGCACGGACGCACAGCCGCAGACCATGGCAGGTTGCATGCTGCATGACGGGAACCTGGTTTCAGCGTGGATCGGCGCACACGCACGCAGCACGGGCAACGAGCCACTGGCAGCCATCGCCCTGGCGCAGCAGCTCAACGCGGTTCAGACGCCTCTGGTGGTAGAGATAAAGCGTGAGGAGGCTGTCCGCGATACGACTGGCCCGGCTCCTGCTAGACTGCCCCTCGGTGGAACACTTCAGGAGCGGCTTGCCCGGCGCTGCCATGGCTTGGCGAGTAGCCGTGGCGCTGCTGCGGCCCGTGCTGGGAGACGGCCCTTATCCTCCCCCCATGCAGGACGCCATGCGGCACCGATCTCGACGAGTTGATCGACGAGCGGAGGAGCTGGCGCCCGTCAATGCATGCTGGACATTGGTCAAGATGGCTGCCCGTGGAGGCGGGCTACCATCACGGCTTCAGCGGTGGCGACCGCCGAGGCAACACAGAGTAAATCCGCTTCACCAATCGCAGCGTTCGTCACCGCGCTCATCCTCGGGGTCGCTCGTCTGCCGGTGACTGGCGTCGGAAGGTCTTCAGGCAGCCTCCATGACAACTCTGTCGTCCATGCACCCCTGGAGGGTGGGACCTGGCCATGCATGAGGCATGGGGCGCCGGCTGAGCCCCATGCAAACGAGAGCTGGACAGCCATGCACTGCCAGGCGGGGACCGTTCCAGTCAGCGCCAGTCGGCTCTGCCGGCTTGACTGGCCACAAGGCCACTACTGTGACCCTGAGGAAGGTCCTCTCCTATATGCTCCTTGCCAGACATGTCTCTCAGAGACCGCTGTTTGGGGTAGTCTAGCCGGCGGGAGCGGTAGTCTATCGGCCGGGAGCCGGCGGTACTCTAGTACTGAAGTGTGCTGGAGTATCGGCGGGTGTCTCTAGTAGAAGAGTAGCCTGCTTACCTGGAAACCCCGTGTTACTGTTACTGAGGCTGTCCGCAACGCGGCCGAGGCCAAAGAGGCTGAGGGAGTGGCGCGGTTCAAACGCATGCACCAGGAGGCAAGGGAGAGCGGCTGGCGGCTGCAGGTTCGTGCATGGCCACGAACCGTTTGCTGCGCTGCTGTGCTGTGGCTGCTGGGACTGACGCGGCATGTGCCATGCACGCGGCATGCATGCACGCATGCTGCCGCTGCCGATACAGGTCCGACGTTCCAGGTCTTTGTCAACACGCTCAGCGGCATAAAAATCCTCAGTGTCACTTCGACCTCCCCCGTCACCGATGTGAAGATCATGCTCGAGGCCAGCGAGGGCATACCGCCTGACCAGCAGCGCCTCCTCACGAGCCGGCAGCTCGAGGACGGCCACTCGCTCGCTGACCACAACATCACCAAGTGCTCGTCGCTGCATCTCATGCTGCGCCTGAGGGGGGGGCATGTTCCACCAGACCAGCGGCCGGGCAGGTGACTACAACGCTGTGACGCGCACGCACCAGGTGACGGTGCTGCTGCCCTGCGGGCTCAAGTCCCAAACCTTCAACGTCCACGAGAGCGACACCGCACAGGTGAAGCCTCCGCCTGGCAACGCCTGGCCACTCACCTACCTTGACCACCGTGCGCACCATTTATCTAATCCTGGACTCAATCCCAGGGTCTCCCAGGGGTCCTCTGGGCGCACACATGTAAAACCTGTCAAACCCGCATCATCCACGGCCTACTCATGCCCGCTGCACGCACGCACGCACACGCAGACCTTCAAGCAGCGCGTGCTCAAGTCGCTGCTGCCGGTGGTACCGAGCCCGCGCACGCCAGCAACGGGGAGTGGGCCGGCGTCTGCCTGAAACAGCGCCTCCGCCGTCCACCTGAAACAGCGCCGACCGCCTGGACCAGCGCCTCTGACTGCTGAGGTCAGCTGAGGCGCACCCGCCCTCACCTCCAGCATCGCCCCCCACCCTGCGTGCGACTGGCCTTGCTCGGCCACATCTCCAAGGCCACACGTGCCTCTGTGAATCCTCGTCGCAGCAGTGTTGGCCCACTGAGGATGAGACACAGCATGCCCGCCCTCGCCTCCAGCATCGCTCCCCCCCCCCTGCGCGCGACTGGCCTTGCTCGGCCTGCCCGCTACATCTCCAAGGCCAACCACACGTGCCTCTGTGTCTCCTCCGTCGCAGCAGTTTTGGCCGGCGGCCCCAGCGGGCGCAGGTTACGCCGATGCTGCGTGTGAGTCCTTTCACAATTGTTGTTACAGAGAGGGCTTGTTACAGAGGGGGAACACCGCTGCGAAAACGTGCACACCCAGCCGGTAGCTAGCACCCAGGGACATACCTATGCACACACACACACACACACGCGCGTGTCGTGCCTAGTGCCGCGTCACCACCATGCCCCCGCCGACCCCACTACTGCCGTGGCTGTGGAGCGACCGCGCGGGGTCCCGCTCGTCCATGCGCGCGCGCTTCACGCCGCTGGCGTCCCGCTGGTCCCGCTCGCCACTGCCCTGATCGTCCCCCCCACGCCGCTGGTCCCTCCCGCCGCTGCTCTCCCATTTGCTGCCGGCGCTGCCGCCCCCAGAGCGCCCACCGCCGCCCCTGCCGCCGCCGTCGCGGTTGCCGCGGCCGTCGACTGCGGGGCGCCGGTTCTCGCGGTCGCCGCCACCCCCGCGGTTGCTGCCACCAGGCTCGGGTGCGTCGCCCCGCGGCCGCTTGCCCTGGTGCTGCGGCTGCTCCTGTCTGCTGCCTGCGCCGCACCGCGCCTCTGCCTGATGGGCACCCGCCGCTGGTGCGGCACGGCCGTCTCCGCCACCTCCTCCTCCGCCGTTCCTCGGCTCGAGTGGCGCCAGCGGCGGCCGCTCCCTCGACGCGCCGCCCCTGCCTCCGACATGCAGGCTGTGGTGGGGGCCGTCTGGGCGTCCGCCATGCTGGTGCTGGTGTGCGCCTGCAGGGGGGTGCTGGTGCTGGCCGCCGCCGCTGCTGCATGCGCCGCCGCGCCCGCCGCCGCCGCCGCCGTGACCGCCGCCCGCCTGCGCGGCGACGGCCTGCCCACCGCCGCCTAGTGCCCGCGCGGATGCAGCCGCCGCCTTCATCGCCTCGAGTTCTGACCGCAGCGCCCGCACGGCCGCGTCCTTGCGCGACACCTCCAGCTGCGCAGTCTTGAACAGCACCGAGATGTTGGTCACGAGCACAGCGCGCTGCACCTCCAGGAGGCTTGCCTGGGCAGTGAGTGGGCAGGGCAGTGAGTGGGCGGCACGTGCTGAGCTAGCATGTGTGTGTGTGCTGAGCGTGCGCGCCTCAGCTCTGTTCACCTGCCCATGGTGTGTGTCTGTGTGTATGTGGCCCAACTAGTGTGTGGTGTGTGTGCGTGTGCTGAGCGAGCGCACACTCATGCAAGCTGCTCCCCGATCCCCGCGGGTGCCTCACTCACTCGCTGCGTGACTGCCTCGAGCTCTGTGCGGCACTCTGCCAGCTCGCCTTGGCAGGCGTCCAGCTCAGACCGCAGCTGCGCGTGTGCATGCATACATGAACGACGTTGGTTTGTTGGGGGTCCTGGGCGCTGGATTGGCATGGCTTGCTATATTTTTATTTAATTCTGAATGCTGCTTGCGGCAACCCTGGGGGTTGGGCTGCGTTGGGGATGGGGCGGCGTTGTTGTTGCACGCGACACGCATGAAAGTTTGAAGCATGCGCATGACAGGTGCCTACCTCGGCCATGTCGTGCTGCACAAAGATCTCCGCGTGGCTGCGAGTCTCCTTGATCTTCAGTGGTGGTTCTGAGGCAGCAGGAGGCGCTGTGGCAGCAGCTGGTGCTGAGGACGGCTCGCTGGCATGCAGAGTCGGCTCATGGCTCGGTCCCGCCTCCTCCTCGACCTGGCTGCCCGTACCCCCTCCCCCTCCACCAAACAGATCGCCGTACAGGTCGAGGTCCTCATCGCCATCTGCACAGGGGGGAGGGGGGTTTTGTGAGGGAGCGAACACGACAGAGGGTAGCTGCGAGCAGGGACACTGCCTCACCTGTGGCCATTCTCACTCGTGGCGCACTAACCGTCAACTCGAGATCAATGAACTCCGCTCCAATGAAAGTTGAGTGAAAGTTGTTAGGTTGGTGAAAACTTCCACACAAATTCGTCTGTGCTCAAACATTGCCGAATCAAAGCTCGTGACGCTCCAAAGGCTGACTGAGCCCTCGGTGCAGCCTGCCGCAGTGGCAGCAGCATCTCACGCGCCTCTGCACACTCTCACTCAACGCCCGCCGCAGCCTCACTAGCAGCCACAGCAGGGCCGCTCGGGGCGATGGGTGAGTGTGCGTCACTCCACGATGCATGCTCTCTCTGACCCATGCGTGGTGGGTGCCGGATCGACACTCACGCCGCCGCGTGGGGAATACCAGGTACGCCAGAGGAGAAGAATGCTGCGCTGCTGCGCCA
>VFSX01000158.1:87500-117500 GCA_016618255.1 Chlamydomonas sp. UWO 241 | reverse complement strand
GAGCCCCATGCAAACGAGAGCTGGACAGCCATGCACTGCCAGGCGGGGACCGTTCCAGTCAGCGCCAGGCGGCTCTGCCGGCTTGACTGGCCACAAGGCCACTACTGTGACCCTGAGGAAGGTCCTCTCTATATGCTCCTTGCCAGACATGTCTCTCAGAGACCGCTGTTTGGGGTAGTCTAGCCGGCGGGAGCGGTAGTCTATCGGCCGGGAGCCGGCGGTACTCTAGTACTGAAGTGTGCTGGAGAATCGGCGGGTGTCTCTAGTAGAAGAGTAGCCTGCTTAGCTGGAAACCCCGTGTTACTGTTACTGGCTGTGGCTGTGGCTGTGGTTGTGGCTCCACCAGCTGTGTATTTGTGTGTGTGTCTTCGTGTGTTTTCTCTCTTCCTCTCTGTTTGGATGTGGCTGTGGCTCTGCCAGGTGTGTGTGTGTGTGTGTGTGTGTGTGTGTGTGTGGTGGGGGCTTTGACGGCCATGCCGGTTTTGGGGCGTGCGGGGGGAAGGCGGGGGTCTCGGCTGCGCCAGGTTTGTGTGCGTGTGTGTGTGTGAGTGTGTGTGTCTCTCTCTCTCTCTCTCTCTGCGGCTGTGTGTGTGGCTTTGACGGCCATGCCGGTTTTGGGGCGCGCGGGGGGAAGGCGGGGGTGACAGCTGCACCAGGTGCGTGTGCACGCGTGTCTATCTCCCTCCTTGTGGCTGTGGCTGTTTTATCTCTCTCTCCCTCTCTCTCTCTGTCTGTCTGTGGCTGTTTGTGTTGCTGTGGCCCTGGCTTTGACGGCCACGCGGGTTTCGGGGGGTGGGGGGGGAAGGCGGGGGCGTCGGCTGCACCAGGTGTTTGTGTGTGTGCGTGTGTGTGCGTGTGTGTGTGTGTGTTTCTCCCTCTCTCAGTGGCTGTGGCTGCTTCCTCTCTCTCTCTCTCTCTCCCTCTCTCCCTCTCTCCCTCTCTCCTCTCTCTCCCTCTCTCCCTCTCTCCCTCTCTCCTACTCTCCGCTCTCTCCCTCTCTCCCTCTCTCCCTCTCTCCCTCTCTCCTTCATCCTCTCTCCCTCTCATCCTCTCCCTCTCTCCGCTCAATCTCAAACCTTCTCCCTCTCTCCCTCTCCCTCTCTCCCTCTCTTCCCTCCTCCTCTTTCCTCTCTCCCTCTCTCTCTCCCTCTCATCTCTCTCTAATCTTCTCTCTCTCTCTCATTTGTGGCTGTGGCTGTGTTGTGGCTGGCCAAAGGTGTGTAGTAGTGTGGGGTGGGGTGGGGGTGGTGGGGTGGGGTGGGGTGGGGGGGCACACCCCACAGTCGATGGCGGCGCCAGCGCCAGCGGACACTCTGGCAGTCGACGAAACCTCCAACCGTCTGGACTCCGTGATGGAGATCGCACACACATCCCACACACTCCCCACACACTCCCCGCACACTCCCCACACTCTCCCCACACTCTCCCCACACACTCCTTACTGCACACCCCACACCCCACAGAGCCGATGGCGGTGCGCGCGCCAGCAGGCGGCCAGCGGTCAACGACACCGCCCCCCCCCCCTCCCCCCTCACACTCATATACACCCACACCCACATCCACACTTCCCCTTCCCCCCCCCCCCCCCACACATTCACACCCCACACCCAGCCGATGGCGGCGCGAGCGCCAGAGGGTGGCCAGCGGTGGGCAAAACCTCCAACCGTCTGGACTCTGTGATGGAGATCGCACGCACGCCTGTTCACACCCCACACTTTCCCCACACCTCACACTCTTCCCACACCCCACACACAGCCGATGGCGGCGCGCGTGCCAGCGGGCGGCCCGCGGTCAACAGAACTGCGAACACACCCATACACACACACGCACGCACAAACATGGACACACACACATACACACACACACACACACACACACACACACACACTCCCCACACACCCCACACACCACACACGCAGCCGATGGCGAAACCAGCACCAGCGGGCGGCCAGCTGTCACCAGAACTGCGAACACACCCATACGCACACACGCACGCGCTAACATCACACACACACACACACACGCCCCCCCACACACACACATTCACACCCCACACCCCACAGCCGATGGCGGCGCGAGCGCCAGCGGGCGGCCAGCGGTGGACGAGACCCCCCCCCCCCACACACATTGTACACAAACACACACACATCCACACTTCCCCTACACACACACGCCCCACACACACCCCACACCCCACAGCCGATGGCGGCGCGAGCGCCAGCGGGCGGCCAGCGGTGGACGAGACCACGCCCCCCCCCCCCCCCCCCCCCCCCCCCCCGACACACGCATTTTACACAAACACACACACATATCCACACTTCCCCTACACACACACGCCCCACACACACCCCACACCCCACAGCCGATGGCGGCGCGAGCGCCAGCGGGCGGCCAGCGGTGGACGAGACCACCGCCCCCCCCCCCCCCCCCCCCCCCGACACATACATTTACACAAACACACACACACATCCACACTTCCCCTGCACGCACACGCCCCCAACACACCCCACACCCCACAGCTGATGGCGGCGCGAGCGCCAGCGGGCGGCCAGCGGTGGACGAAACCGCCGCCCTCCCCCTCGCACATTTACACACACACACATCCACCCCTCCCCTGCACACCTCACCCATCACACCCCACGCCCCACACACCACGCACAGCCAATGGCGCCAGTGCCAGCGGGTGGCCAGCGGTGGACGACCCCCCCCCCCCCACACACACACATGTACACACACAAATGCACACACGCACCTCACCCTTTCCACACCCCACAGCCGATGGCGGCGCCAGCGCCAGCGGGTGGCCAACGGTGGACGAGACCGCCGCCCTCCCCCCCCACACACACATTTACACAAACACACACCCACAACCACACCTCACCTACACACCTCACCCCCCACACCCCAGACGCAGCTGATGTCGGCACGAGCGCCAGCGGGCGGCCGGCGGTCGACACAACTGCGAACACAGCCACACACACACACACACACGCACACAGACACACACACACACATTCACACCTCACACACACACACATTCACACTCCACACACAGCCGATGGCGTCGCCAGCGCCAGCGGGCGGCCACCGGCGGACGAAACCGCCGCACCCTACCCCACACACATTTACACAAGCACACACCCACATCCACACATCCCCTGCACTCCTCACACCCCACACACCCCACACACAGCCGATGACGGCGCGAGCGCCAGCGGGCGGCCACCGGTCGACGAGACCGCCAACCGGCTCGACTCGATGATGGAGATCACGTTTGAGCACCTGATGCGGAGGCAGGCGGCAGGTGGGCTCAAGGGCTGTAGTGTTTTCGGGTTTGGGGTTTGGGATTTGGGGTTTTCAGGGCTTAGGAGGCAGGGTGGGTGGCTCATACACACACACGGCCGACCGGCTGGCTGGACTCCATGATAGATATCACGTTCTAGCACCTGCTGTGGAATCATGCGGCAGGCGGGTGTTGGGTCTTGGGGGTTTAGGGCTTGGGGGTTTAGGGCTTGGGGCTGACGGTATGCATGGTGGAGTATTGGGGTTTGGGGGTTTTAAGGCTTGGGTGTTTAGGGCTTAGGGCTGACAGTTTGCATGGGGTGTGGCAGGTGGACGGACATAATGTCTAAGCAGGTGGTGCGGAGGCAGACGGCAGGTGGGTCTCCAACTAAGAGTGATAGACACACACAGGCAGAGGAGGGGGAACGTGTTTGCTGACACGCAGGCCGGCAGGGGGGGGGGGAGGCGGAGGCAGGCGGCAGGTGGTTTGTGCTAGGAGTGAATACACGCACAGGCAGAGGAGGGGGACATGTCTGCTGGCATGCAGGCAGGCAGGGGGGCTGGAGGCGGAGGCAGGCGGCAGGGGGGTTGTGCCAAGAGTGAATACACGCACAGGCAGAGGAGGGGTCGTGTTTTCTGGCACGTCGGCAGGCAGGGGGGGGGGGGAGGAGGAGGAGAGCACGCACAGGCAGAGGAGGGTGTGTGCAGGCAGGGGGGGGAGGAGGAGGTAGGCGGCAGGGGGGTTGTGCCAAGAGTGAGTACACGCACAGGCAGAGGAGGGGGGCGTGTTTCCTGGCACGTAGGCAGGCAGGGGGGGGGGAGGAGGAGGCAGGCGGCAGGGGGGTTGTGCCAAGAGTGAGTACACGCACAGGCAGAGGAGGGGGGCGTGTTTCCTGGCACGTAGGCAGGCAGGGGGGGGGGAGGCGGAGGCAGGCGGCAGGGGGGTTGTGCCAAGAGTGAGTACACGCACAGGCAGAGGAGGGGGGCGTGTTTTCTGGCACGTACGCAGGCAGGGGGGGGGGGAAGGCGGAGGCGGTCGGCAGGTGGCAGGCAGCAGGCGGCAGGTGGTTTGGGGTTTGGGGCTCATAGCTGACGGTATGCATGGGATGTGGTGGGTGGGCGGACATTATGTCTGAACAGGTGGTGCGGTGGCAGGCGGCAGGTTGGTTGTGCTAGGAGTGGATACCCGCACAGGCAGAGGAGGGGGACATGTCTGCTGGCACGCAGACAGGCAGGGGGGGAGGGGGGGGGGCAGGGGCGTGTGGCTGATACGCAGCCAACTGGTTGAGCACCTGATGCGGAGGCAGGCGGCAGGTGGGTGTGATAATGCCGGTGCGTTTTTAAATGCCCCATACTCGCACACGCGCACACACACCCACACACCCACACACACACACCAGTGTTTCCGTTAGCCAACCCGCAACCCAGCAAAGTGCACCTCCAGTTGAGATTGCCCGATTCAGGCTGGCGAGTTGGGTTGAGATTGCGCAAATTTCGACCCGAAAAGTGCGAAAATCGACATTTTCACACTTGTCCCGCCAAAAATCGCATCGGTCGAGTTAAAATTGGCGGAATGAGCGTGAGGCCCGGGTTGAGCCGTCATTTCTCCAAGATCCTAAGCGGAACCACTGACACACACACACACACACACGCACACTACAGGCCACGGCCTTGAACTGTGGCACACGCTGCGGCGCGTGTTGTGAGCCTGACACACACGCACGCACACGCACGCTTCCACACACACACACACACACGCACACACACACGCACACGCACACACACGCACACATGCACACACACACACACACACACACTACAGGCCACGGCCCGGAACTGTGGCACACGCTGCTGCGCGTTTTTGAGTCAGCCATCCTGCCGACCTCGCGCTCCAAGTTCACACAGGCAGGTCCCCTGTCTATACACAGGGGTTCAGGGTTTAGGGTTCGGGCTCGGGCTAGGTTTCAAACCCCAACGGTTAAGAGGTTTGTAGGGTTCATGGTTTGCCAATTTGCCAACCTCGCGCTTTAAGGTCACACAGGCAGCTCCTCCTGACCTGCCTTGCCGTGCGTGCATGCTCGCGCCCCGGCGCTCTCAGTTCTTGCTGTTATTTTGTGCCGCAAAACTTTGAAACTTCTCACGGAGCACCAGCAGCACACACACACACACACACACACACACACACACACACACACACACGCACACGCACGCACGCAGTTCCTGCTATTTTTTGGCACCGCAAAACTGCATACGGAGCACCAGCAGCAGCAACAGCAACATCAGGTCAGTGAATGCCCCTTTAGGGTTAAGGGTTTGAAGATGTAGGGTTAAGGGTTTTCGGGTTTGGGGTTTTCGGGTTTACGGTTCAGGGTTTCAGGGTTTAGGGTTTAACCTCTATAACCTCCAGAAGTGCTCAAGACACGTCCACAACGCCGCGTTTGTGGGATTTTATCGCCTCAACCAGGGCCAGAACTCATTTATTACCTGGCTCTTAACCATGAGCCCTCCACACTAACAGCACCCCTCGCCCTCTCCCTCCTCGTCCCTCGTGGCCCTGCTGCTACGTGCACCCCCCCTCCCACACACACACGGTCCCACCTTATTCCGGACCCCCCCCCACACACACACACATGTGCAGCACCCGTCGCCCTCTCCGTCCTCGTCCCTCGTGTCCCTGCTGCTCTCACGAGCCACGTGCGACACACACACACACACACACACACACACAGACACACACACACACACATGCACACACACACACACACATGCACACACACACACTCGCACACACACACACACGCACACACAACACACACACACACACGCACGCACACACGCACACGCATGTCCCAACCTGATTCCAACCTCACCCCAACCCCCCAGGAGCCTAAACCCTGAACCCTTCAACCTATAACCTGAAACCTATACCACATCGCAGTATCTATCACCCTCTCCCTCCTCGTCCCTCGTGGCCCTGCTGCTACGTGCACCCCCCCCCGCACACACACACGGTCCGACCTTATTCCGGACTCCCATACCCCCCCCCATACCCCCCCCCCCACACACACATGTGCAGCACCTGTCGCCCTCTCCTTCCTCGTCCCTCGTTTCCCTGCTGCTCTCGCGAGCCACGTGCGCCACCGCGCCCTTGGTCATGCGCGTCGCGGCCGCGGCGTACGCGGGGTCGTTTCTCGCGCGCGCGGCGTTTGTGGCTCCGGGAGGTGAGGCAGTGATTTCCTTGCCAGGATGTTTAATTAATTATTCCACAGCCGGATTTTGCTTTGATCGCGTTGACCGTTGACCTTCCGTTGACCGTTTGTCCTCATACATAGGTAATTTGAAAGCTGTTGACTTGCTCCGTCTGGCGGGCTTGTCAGACTAACAAACCACCGCATGGGTTGAGCTTCGTGCAAGGTCGAAGTACAGCCGACATAAAGCCTAATGGCTGTGGACAGCCGAAAAGGAAATCACTGAGGTGAGGTCGCTTATGAGTTGGTGAGATGGCTCCTAGTTGGGTTTTGGGGGGGGGTCGTCAGGATTTAGGGGTGCAGAAATCAGGGTGAAGAACAGTGATTCCGTCAAGGATATTGGAAAAATGATGGCTCAACCCGGGCCTAACGCTCATTTCGCCAATCTCAACCCGACAGAGGCGATTTTTGGCGGAAAAGTGTGAAAATGCCGATTTCACACTTTTTCGGGTCGGAATTCGCGCAATCTCAACCCGACGCGCGAGCCCAAATCGGCCAATCTAAACCCGAAAGTGCACTTTGTCGGGTGGCGGGTTGGCTAACGGAAACACAGGTGGAGAAGTGGTTAGAAATGGCTAGGATTGGACGGCGCCGGGGTGAGTCACGCGTGACTGTAATCAAACGAACACTACCGTACAGGGCCTAAGCCTTCGCGGGGGGGTAAAAAAAATGTTAGTTTTATCACTCCGCGGGGGTCGCTTTTCGTCGATTTTAGTCGATTTGACGCCCCGAATCGCGTTTTTTCGTTTTTTGCGTGCGGGGGCGGCCAAATCAATACTTACTCGCGATGGCACAGGCCCTGTACGGTACTGAAAGTCTGAGACAGAAATGATGGTGCGCGGGGCTGTTCCTGGTGTGGCGCTTGCGGATCCGGGAGGTGAGACCCGTGTGTGTGCGCCTGAGACCGCCGCCCCCCCCCCCTCACCCACCCACGCTGACACATGCACACACACACGCCTGCCACCTCACACGCACACGCACTCACGAGCACGCACACACACACACACATGCACACACCCCTCCACTCACACGCACACTCCCCCCCCCCACCACACACACACACACACCTTCAGACGTCCTCCACTCTCTCTCCCAGCTTCTCTCCTTCTGCACCGAGTACGCAAAGGCTGCAGGCGCCGCGCCAGCCCCGCGCGCGGCGCGCGCCGGGACCCCGCGCGCAGCGGCGGTGGCGGCGGCGCCTGCACACGACGTGTTCTACGCGTGCGTGCAGGTCGGTAGTCTGGCGCTTGCGCGGGCTCTAGATAGCAGATCCCCTCCCCCCCCCAGGCGTCAAGTTCTTGTTCTACGCATGCGTGCATACGCGTGCGTGCTGGTTGGTAAGCTACCGCTTGCGCAGGCTCTCCTAGATAGCAAATCCGCCCCTTCCCCCCCTAGGCGTGTAGTCCTTGTTCAACGCGTGCCTGCTGGTCGGTAGACTGGCCCTTGCGCGGGGTTTTCCTTGATAGCAGATCCCCCCCCTAGGCGTGCCGGGACCCCGCGCGCGCCGAGCGCGGCGGCGGCGGCGGCGGCGGCGGCGCCTGCACACGACGTGTTTAACGCGTGCGCGCAGGCGGTACTTCACGTGCTGTGCTACCAGCTGCGCCCGTGCTACCAGCAACGCCCGTGCCACTTCAACTTGTGACAAGTAACTGTGACTGATACAAGTAACTGTAACTTTCACAGATACACAGTTACAAGTAACTTGTCACAAGTAACTGCGACTGAAGCAAGTAACTGTGACTGAAACAAGTACCTGTGACTTATATGACTTACACAGTTACAAGTAACTTGTTACAAGTAACTATGACTGATAAGTAACTGTCACTCACACAGATACGCAATTACCAGTGACTGTGACAGTTGCTGACACTGTGACTTATACACGACTTGTCACAAGCAACAAGTGACTTATACTGTGACATGTGACTTACCGTCCATATTGTTTGCCTTCGCGGAGGGGGTCGAAACTATAGTTGTTTAATGCGATTGCGGGGGTCGTTTTTCATCGTTTCCAGTCGTTTTGACGTCCAAATAGCGACATTCAACGATTTATATTAGTTTCTTAGCTTCGCGGTGGGGCAAAAAAGTCAATTATTCGCAAAGGCAAACTGCACGGACGGTATACGTATACCCATTGCTTGCTACTTGCAGGCGGTGCTATACGTCCTGTGCTACCAGCTACGCCCGTGCGTGTCCGGGTTTGGGGACAGCGCGTCCAACCACGTGCCACAACTTAACACATGTACGGCCTGAAAGGGAACACCTGTGCAGCCTAATACCCAACAGCTGTACAGCCTAAAACCCAACACACGTGCAGCCTAAAACGTGGACACCCTAAAACCTGTGCAACCCCGCACGCGTGCAGGCAGTGCTGTACGTGCTGTGCTACCAGCTGCGCCCGTGCGTGTCCGGGTTCGGGGACGGCGCGCCCAACCACGCGCCGCAGGCGCGCGCTCTCGTGATGGGCGCGCTGCTGCCGCTGCTGCAGCACGGGGGGCTCACGCCGCTGCAGCACGTCGCGCCGTCAGTGGCGGCCGAGTTCAAGCACCAGGCGGGCGCGCTTGGGCTGGTGAGGATGTGTGGTCGATTGTACAGTGCGCCGGACGCCTGTGTTGGTGTGTGCGTGGGGGGGGTCACGTTGCCTTGTCGAAGGCGTCTTGAGTTGAAGCACCAGGCGGGCGCGCTTGGGCTGGTGAGTGGTACAGACACGTGTGTGCGAGGATGGGACGGGGGGAGAGGGAATGAAGGGGGGGGGGGGGGAGGGAGAGAGCTGCAGCACGCGGGGCTCGCGCCGCTGCAGCACGTTGCGCCCCCGGTAGCTGCGCAGTTCAAGCACCAGGTGGGCGCGCTTGCGCTGGCGAGGAAAGGGGGGGTCAAGGGGGGGAGCATGTTGCTGCTGCTGCAACACGCGGGGCTCGCGCCGCTGCAGCACGTTACGCCGTCTGTTGCGGCCGAGTTCAAGCACCAGGCGGGCTCGCTTGGGCTGGTGAGGAAACCGGGGGGGCTCAAACCAGCTCACACATACACACACGCACACACACACACGCACACACACATGGCAGGTCGTACAGGAAATGCTGAAGACGCACTCAGCATGCACGACCCCCCCACCCACCACACACAAGCATGCACACACGCACACACACACACACACACGGGGACAGGTCGCACCGGAGATTCTGGAGACACTCGGCCCCCACGACCCCGCCCCAACGCCCTCGTCCACCGGAAACGGCAGCGGCGGCGGCGGCAGCGGCGGCGGTGGCGGCAGCGGCGGCGGTGCGAGCACCCCGCGCGGGGGGGTGCTGCTGCAGCGGCTCGACGCGTTCTTCCCGTTCGATCCTTATCTACTCAAGCGCAGCAGCAGGTGCGCCTAGCACTAGCAGCCACCCACCCACACGCTCTCTCAGTTGTTTTGGTTGGAGGGTCTGTATGCCTACTGTCGAGGCCGAGCCAGGCGTGCCGGGGGGGTGGGGGGTGGCGCGTGCGCCTCGACGCGTTCTTCCCGTTCGATCCATACCTGCTCAAGCGGAGCAGCAGGTAACTGCGCATGCACGCACGCCTTGCCTTTGGAAGTACGTATACAATAGGGCAACGGGCTGCGCCACCGCAGCGCCTCGATGCGTTCTCTTTCCGTTCTATCCCACCTGCGCACGGCCACGCTGCCATACGTCCACACTCAATGTGGGGGAGCGCGGCCACACTTCAACACGGACACCAGTACGCAGGTACCTCGACCTTCGACACGTACATCTCGTGGCGGCACTTCTACACTCTCCCTCCCTGTGCCACACACACAGGTACCTTGACCTTCGAGACACGTACATCTCGTGGCGGCACGGCCACACTTCCACACTTCAAGCTTCCACACTTTCTCACACTCTCTGTGCCACACACACAGGTACCTTGACCTTCCGAGACACGTACATCTCATGGAGGCACGGCCACATTTTCACACTCGAAATCTCCACACACGCACTGTGCCACACACGGCGACTCTACTGTACGCGCAGGTACCTTGACCTTCGAGACACATACATCTCGTGGTGGCACGGCCACACTTTCACACTCCAAATCTCCACACACTCACTGTGCAACACACACGACTACACGCAGGTACCTTGACCTTTAAAACACGTACATCTCATGGCGGCACTTCCACACTTTCCCTCACACTCCCTGTGCCACACACACAGGAACCTCGACCTTCGAGACACGTACATCTCGTGGTGGCACGGCCACACTTTCACACTCCGCTCTCCCTCACACTTTCTCACCCTCCCTGTGCCACACACGCAGGTACCTTGACCTTCGAGACACGTACATCTCGTGGCGGCGCGGCCACACTTTCACACTCCACACTTTCCCACACTCACTGTTCCACACACACGACGACTACACACAGGTACCTAGACCTTTGAGACACGTACATCTCATGGCGGCACAACCACACTTTCACACCCCACACACCCCCACACTCCCTGTGCCACACACTGGACTACACGCAGGTACCTTGACCTTCGAGACACGTACATCTCGTGGCGGCACGGCCATCCGCGCTGTCGCCACGCACGCAGCACAGGTACAGAGGGGGTCACAGGGTTTATATATATTAGTATATTCAAGAGTTCAGGGTTGAGGGTTTAGGGGCGACTTCAATCGCATGGCGGCATGCGAGGGCCATGCCTTGGCCCTCCCCGCGGTCACGTGGGCCCTGCCCTATTGGTATGGCCCTATCGGAATGGTTTATTTATATTAATATTCAAGGGTTTGGGGTTAAGGGTCTAGGGGAGACGTCAATCGCATGGCGGCATGCAAGGGCCATGCCCTGGCCCTCCCCGAGGTCACGCGAGCCCTGCCCTATTGGAATGGCTCAAGCCCTGGATCGCGACGGCCTGAACAGCGACGAGGACAGCGCTTCTCACTCCTCACCCTTCTCACTCATTACTTGTATCACCCCCCATTCTCACTGCCCTCACTCTACTCCTCTACGCACGCGCACCCCGTAGGTGCCGCCGGCGCCAGCTTACGCGCAACGGCGCGGGCGGCCTGAACAGCGACGAGGACGACTCTACTCACTCCTCACCCTTCTCACTTCTCACTCTCGCATGTTCTCACTCTTCTCACTCATCTCTCTCGCATGTTCTCACTCTTCTCACGCGCGCCCCGCAGGCGCCGCTGGCGCCAGCCCCGCGCACGACGGCGCGGGCGTCCTGAACAGCGACGATGACGACGACGACGACGATGACGAGGGGGAGGACGAGGACGAGTACGACATGGCAGGAGCGTCGGCGGAGGCGTCGGACGAAGAGGTGTGTGTGTGTGTACGCGTGTGTGTGTGTGTGTGTCTGTGTGCGTGTGCGTGTGCGTGTGCGTGTGTGGGGGGGGGCGTCGGCGGAGGCGTCAGACGGCGAGGTGTGTGTGTGGGGGGGGATGGGTGGGCGTGCGTGTGTGTCTGTGCCTGTGCGTGCGTGTG
Source organism: Chlamydomonas sp. UWO 241 (assembly GCA_016618255.1). Taxonomy (NCBI): domain Eukaryota; kingdom Viridiplantae; phylum Chlorophyta; class Chlorophyceae; order Chlamydomonadales; family Chlamydomonadaceae; genus Chlamydomonas; species Chlamydomonas priscui. The sequence goes on along the minus strand of VFSX01000158.1, from coordinate 105,494 downwards.
CGACGGCGGAGGCGTCGGACGACGAGGTGTGTGTGTGTGTGTGTGTGTGTGCGTGTGTGTGCGTTTGCGCGTGTGTGTGTGTGTGTGTGTGTTTGTGTGTGTGTGCATGTGCGTGTGTGTCAGGGGGGGGGGGGGCGGCGGAGGCGTCGGACGACGAGGGGTGTGGTTGATTTCACAGTCTTGTTGGACGCCTTTGATGGCGTACTAGACTTGCGCTTGTGCACTCAAGTTTGTGTGTGTTTGCGTGTATGTGTACGTGTGTGTGTCTGTGCGTGCGTGTGTGCTGGTGGAGGCGTCAGACGACGAGGTCCGTGTGTGTGCATGTGCGTGTGTGTGTGCGTGTGTGGGGGGGGGGGGCGTCGGCGGAGGCGTCGGGCGACGAGGTGGGTGTGCACACACACACATGTGCATGCACACACACGCATGCACACACACACAGAGAAACATACACACATATACACATGCACACACACATGCCCCGTACCCTACACACACACGACGCGTCATCCTTTGAGACGATGGCATTGAGGGTATGCGGCTCACATATTTTGGACATCCACCGCCGCACACAGGGCCCCCTGGCCGCACACACACACACACATACACACACACACACACAGCACGCCCACAGCAAACGCCCAACACACGCGCAACACTTGCACATTTGCACACACACACGCACTCGCATGCACACGCACACGCACGCGCCAATGTGGGCGTCCAGCAGACTGTAAAACGACCAATCCCGCACATGCAGGACGCATCATCTTCCGACGACGGCATCGAAGGCATGTCACTTTGCTCCGACATATCGGGCGGCTCCCTGTCCCCACAACCACCACCACACGCATACACTCGCACACACACACACACACACACACACACACGCACGCACACGCACGCAGGACGCGTCGTCGTCCGACGACGGCATCGAAGGCATGTCGCTGCGCTCCGACATATCGGGCGGCTCCCTGTCCCCATCACCACCACCACACGCACACACTCGCACACACACACACACACACACACACACGCACGCAGGACGCGTCGTCGTCCGACGACGGCATCGAAGGCATGTCGCTTCGCTCCGACATATCGGGCGGCTTCCTGTCTCGTCCAGGGCTGGGACCACCACAGCGGAAGGCAAACGGGTCGCTGCTGGGGGCAGGGGCGGGGCACGGACGCCCGCCGCCCGGCCCACACCATGTGAGTTCACACTAACGTGCACACAAACACTTCACACTAACACTGCTGTTTTTTTCTTGTTTTTTTCTTTTCACATTTAAGGCCAGCAGGTCGCTGCTGGCCGCAGGGGCGGGGAGGGGGGCACGGACGCCCGCCGCCCGGCCCGAACCATGTGGGTAATACTCTACACGTCATAATAGCAACCGGCATTAAGAAATAGTAACCGACATATCGAGCGGCTTCCTGTCCCGTCCAGGGCTGGGCCCGCCACAGCGGAAGGCACACGGGTCGTTGCTGGGGGCAGGGGCGGGCCACGGACGCCCGCCGCCCGGCCCACACCATGTAAGAAGGGTCTAAAAATTGGGTTTGGGGTTTTCGGGTTTTGGGGTTGAGGGATGAGCCCTCCTGACCGCCGCCCGGCCCGCGTCAATTGTGGGTAACAGCGCACACTACGGTAGCAACAAGTAACAGTTCACACCATGCTCGCTTGCTTGTGACCCCGTCTAACCTGCCCCCCCCCCTCCCCCGTGGAATATGTAGGGGCACCTCCCCCACCCGATGCTCGCGCCCCCCGGAGGGGTCCACCGCCTCGGGGGCGGCGGCGGGGACTTTGGCTCCAAGCGCCACGACCATGGCAACGGTAGGTCGGGCTTTAGGGTTTTGGAGTTTCAGGGTTTTCGAGTTTCAGGGTTTTTGAGGTCGAGGGCAGGCTTCAGCAGGGTTAAAAGCTGGTTTAAGGGGGGGGCTGGGTGTATGTTTCGGGTGTGATCAGGGCCGCGGGGGGGCGGGGGCAGCGGCGGGGGCTTCGGCCTCAAGCGCCACGACCACGTCAACGGTAGGTTGGGCTTTAGGGCTTTGGGGTTTCAGGGTTTAGGGCTTTAGGGTTAAGAAACTCACCCCGCACAATCTCTCACACACACACACACACACACATGCACAGACACACACACACACACACGCACAGACACACACACACACGCACACACACGCACACAAACAGACACACACACACGCACACACGCACGCGCAGGCAAGGCCGTCTCCTACTCCCCCGGCACTGCCCACAGCCACTCCCCTCCGATGGGCTCATCCCAACTCTCTCACACACACGCACACACACACACATACACACACACACACCACACACACCACACACACACACACGCACACACAAACGCACACACGCACGCGCAGGCATGGCAGTCTCCTACTCCCCCGGCACCGCCCACAGCCACTCCCCTCCGATGGGCTCATCCCAACTCCCTCTTACACACACACACACACACACACACACACACACACACGCACACACACGCACACGCACAGACACACACACACGCGCACACACACACATGCGCAGGCATGGCCGTCTCCTACTCCCCCGGCACTGCCCACAGTCACTCCCCTCCGATGGGCTCATCCCAACTCTCTCACACACACACACACGCGCACACATACACACACACACACACACCACACACACACACACACACACGCACACACGCACGCGCAGGCATGGCCGTCTCCTACTCCCCCGGCACTGCCCACAGCCACTCTCCTCCGATGGGCTCATCTCACACACACACAAACACACGCATGCACACACACACACACGCACACACATGCACACACACACACGCGCGCACGCGCAGGCATGGCCGTCTCCTACTCCCCCGGCACTGCCCACAGCCACTCCCCTCTGATGGGCTCGTCTCCACTCTCTCACACACACTCTCACACACACACACACACACACACATTCCATTCCAGATCGTTACAAAGATAACGACGATATCGTTCCAGAGGTCTGCATAAGGGCGTCTGTCAATAGCGGGTGACTACTCGTCGCTATGAGGGGATATACTGCCACTCTGCTGGGGGGGCTGCCTCTGAGGCACTGCATCTAAGTACGCTGTGTTGTACGCTGACTAAGCTGACTGTGATCATTCTCACACTCTCTCTCCCTCTCTCTGAGGCTGTGTGGCGATGATCACCTCTATCCCGCCTTAACCAGATCGCGGCATATGGACTCCCACAGCTGTGGAAATCTCGCTAGGGTGAGCCATCCGGGTGGGACTCGGTTGTCGAGGATGCGCGTGAGCTCGGGGTACTCGGCGTACTTGGCTCGGTCTCGTTTGAACTGGTCAAAGCGAGTCTTGACGGAGTCTCGAAACCGTTGGGATGTGAAAATGTCACCTGCATTCTGCCGGTACGACGTGATGGCTCCTCCCGCGTGGAGGCCATCCGTGTCCGGCCGGCGGCACATGAAAGGTGCGGCGGTGGCTGGGAAGATGGGGTGTGGAGGGTGTAGGGGCTGGGGCTGGGGAGGGGATGGCAAGATGGCGGGGCCGGGGTGGGGAGAGTGTAGGGGCTGAGGAGATGGAGAGGGGGGGAGGTGGCAAATGAGGGGACCGATGAACGCAGCTCGATGTTTGTTGATGGTGTCAATGATGGGCGCTGCGGGTGCGTCCTTCGCGTGCATCTCAATGGTGGAGGTGTGAGGGGAGGAAGGAACACACATATACACACACACACACACACACACACCTGAGTTCCCGCCAAGCCCGTGGTGCCCGTGGTGGTGTCCTCCGTGGCCAGGCCCGAGGTACGAAACCAACACACACACACACACACACACACACGCACACACACACACGCACGCACGCACGCACGCACACATGCGCAGGCATGGCCGTCTCCTACTCCCCCGGCACCGCCCACAGCCACTCCCCTCCGATGGGCTCGTCCCCACCCGTGGGGGGAAGCCCAGTATTGGTTTCGTACCTGGGGCCTGGCCACGGAGGACACCACCACGGACACCACGGACTTGGCGGGAACTCAGGTGTGTGTGTGCATACGTTCGCGTGTGTGTGTGTGTATGTTGGTGGCACTGTGTGTTGGTGGCACTGTGTGTGTGTGTGTGCGTGTGTGTGCGTTTGCGTGTGTATTTGTGTGTTGGTTTCGTCCCTGGGGCCTGGCCACGGAGGACACCACTACGGACACCACGGACTTGGCAGGAACTCAGGTGTGTGTGTGTGTGTGTGTGAGTGTGTGTGTGTATTTGTGTGTTGGTTTCGTACCTGGGGCCTGGCCACGGAGGACACCACCACGGACACTACGGACTTGGCGGGAACTCAGGTGTGTGTGTGCGTGCGTGTGTGTGTGTGTGTGTGTGTGTGTTGGTGGCACTGTGTGTGTGTGTGTGTGTGCGTGTGAGTGTGTATTTGTGTGTTGGTTTCGTACCTGGGGCCTGACCACGGAGGACACCACCACGGACACCACGGACTTGGCGGGAACTCAGGTGTGTGTGTGCGTGTGTGTGTGTGTGTGTGTGTGTGTTTTGGTGGCACTGTGTGTGTGTGTGTGTGTGGCCTGGCCACGGAGAACACCACCACGGACACCACGGACTTGGCGGGAACTCAGGTGTGTGTGTGTGTGTGTGTGCGTGTGTGTGTTTGTGTGTGTGTGCGTGTGTGTGCGTGTGTGAGAGTGTGTGTGTATTTGTGTGTTGGTATCGTAAATGGGGTATCGTACCTGGGGCCTGGCCACGGAGGACACCACCACTGACACCACGGGCTTGGCGGGACCTCAGGTGTGGGTCAAGGTGCAGGTGTGTGAGGAGGGGTGCCTTTGCGGGGTGCCTTTGCGAGGTGCTTTTGCGGGAGGGGTTGCCTTTGCAGCGTGCTTTTGCGGGGTGCCTTTGCAGGGGTGCTTTTGCGGCAGGGAGCGCCTTTGCGGGGTGACAAGGCAGGCGGTGTGCCGTTGCGGAACCACCACTTTCCATCCTTCCCCGCCACGTCTTGGCCTTTTTCCCCACGGGGAGGATCTCTCTAATCGCGGTTGGCGATGCACTTGCCTCTCAGTTTCTGTTTCCCCACGTGCGCTCACCTACTTCAACAAGCGTTTCCTGCCGCTGCGGTCCCCTACCTAGGGGACCTGACTTTAACATTCATCATCATCATCGCTGACCCCTGCATCTCCGCAAACACCTCCCTACAGGGTCCAAGGCGGGCGGTTCCCCGATGCAGATGACGCCCGCGGACCCGAGCCACATGGAAGCTGCGATGCGCGTGATCCGGCGGTGACACGCGCACGCGGCTTGCGGGGTGTGTAGCCCGAGGGCCTCGGCGAGAGAGAAGGCGCCCACCCGAGCCACATTGAGGCTGCTGCGATGCGCACAATCCGACGGTGACACGCGCATGCGGCATGCGGTCTCGAGAGAGAGGGTGGCATGGAGCTGCCATGCGCGCAATGGCTGCGATGCGGCGACCCGGCGGTGACATGCTCACGCCGCTTGCGGGGTGTCCGCAGCGGCTTGCGGGGTGTGTGGCCCGAGGGCCTCGGCGAGAGAAGGCGCCCACCCGAGCCGCATTGAGGCTGCTCAGATGCGCGCGATCCGGTGGTGAAACGCGCACGCGGCTGTCGCACGCGTACGAGGGCAGCGGCGCGCATGCAGCGTGGGTGGCCGTCCGATCAAGAGCCGGCTGATCGAGACACATGAAGGCTACTGCGATGCGCGCGATGCGGCGGTGACACGCGCACGCGGCTGTCGCACGCGTACGAGGGCAGCGGCGCGCATATGCACGCAGCTTGAGTGGCCGCCTGATCAAGAGCCGGCGGACCCGAGCCACGTGGAAGCTGCAGCTGCTGGGATGTGCGCGTTGCCACGACGACGTGCATGTGGGCAAGAGCGAGAGCGGGGCAAGTGTGAGCCACGGCGCGCGCGCAGCGTGCGGGCCCTGGAGGGAGAGCGAGACACATGTGGAGGCGGCAGTGCGCGCGATGTGGCGGTGGCGGCGGGCATGTGGGCGGCCATGCGCACGCTTGTGGGCTGCCGCTCACACGCACATACGGTGGTGGTCGATTTTACAGTCCGTCGGACGCCCATCTTTCGGCGGCGGTGGTGCGTGCGCACGCAGTTTGAGGTCCCGGGCGGAAATGGGAGCAGGCCAGTCGCCGCCGGCGGCTTGGCCTGACACGCGTGCGGCTCGCAGCGGGAGGCGCTCTGATTTTACACGGGTTTTACATGTTCGCACCCGGAGGGCCCCGGGGCGTGAGTTCAGGCCTAGATTAGACGTCTAGGGGGGCTCTACTAAGAGAGCCCGCAAGGCCACGCAGCGCGCCAGCCCACCAGGGGGTGGGCGCTCTGCACGGCACGGCGTGTGCGAGAGATCAGCAGACGTGCCGCAGCTGCAGCGCGTCGCGCGGCGGGCATCGGATCGCGTCTTTGCTGGCAGGATGTGGCAGGTATCTGTTTTTTCGGCAGGTGTAGTGGGAAGCGTGTGGTAGGCGCCAGCAGATGGGCAGTAGGTATGGATCGCTCCGCTGGTGGCGTGTTGTTGAAGCGCATCTCGCCCTGTCGGTGCAACGCGCGTGGTCACCTCGCCAAGGTGTTTCGTCTTTGCACACACGGCGGCGAGTAATGTTGTACGGCTCCTGCGTCGCGACCCGTTCAGTGGTGTGTCGATGCCCTCCCCCCCACACAGGTTTTACAGGTTTTACACGTACGCGTTCGCGCCCCGAGGACCCCAAGGCGTGATTTCAGGACTAGACTACACGTCTAGGAGAGCTCTACTAAGAGAGCCCGCAAGGCGACACAGACCCCCCCCCCCCCCTAACACACACACAGCACACGTGTGCTGTGTGTGCTGGGCGTGCACGCCCACAAACGCCCAGCCACAAACGCCTAGCCCTTCCTCCCTCTCCTTATTCTCCTCTAGCGCTGCGTCCAAATCCTCCGCCTGATACGCAGCAGAGTCCTCTGCCCCCACCTCCTCCTCCTCCTTCTCCCCCTCCTCTCACCCATCCTCCCCATCTTCGACGTGCCCCTCCTCCGAGGACAGCCGCGTGCGCATCTCCGCTGCCTCGTCAGTCCTTCCCATGGCCTCCAACAGGCTCACTAGGTTGCCGACGGTGTCAAGCGTGTCGGGGTGCTCCACGCCCAGCACCTTCTCCCTGCCCGCCAGTGCACGCATGTACAGCGGCTCCGCCTCGCCCAGCCTGCCCTGCTCTTGCAGCAGCGATGCCAGCTTGACGACAGTTAGGAGCGTGTGCGGGTGCTCCACACCTAGCACCTTCTCCCTGCCCGCCAGTGCATGCCGGCGCAGCTTCTCAGCCTCGCCCAGCTTGCCCTGGGCTTGCAGCAGGTATGCAAGCCAAGCAACGCTGTTGAGCGTGTCCTGGTGCTCCGCTCCCAGCACCTTCTCGAAGCCCGCCAGTGCACGCATGTGCAGCGGCTCCGCCTCGCCCAGCTTGCCCTGGTCGTGCAGCAGCGCTGCCAGGTTGTTGACGCTGTTTAGTGTACTCGGGTGCTCCGCACCCAACACCTTCTCGTGGCCTGCCAGCACCCGCACGAGCAGTGGTTACGCTTCGCCCAGCTTGCCCTGCTGTACCAGCATATCTGCCAGGTTGCCGACGCTGTTGAGCGTGTTTGGGTGCTCCGCTCCTAGCACCTTCTCGTTGCCCCCCAGCGCAAGGTAGAATAGCGGCTCCACCTCGCTCAGCTTGCCGTGTTGCTTCAGCAGATTTGCCAGGTTGTTGACGCTAGTGAGTGTGTCCGGGTGCTCCATCCCCAGCACCTTCTCCCTGCTCGCTATCGCACGTCGGAACAACGGCACCGCCTCGTCCGGCTTGCCCTGCTCTCTCAGCAGCGACGCCAGGTTGTTGACGCTGGTGAGCGTGTCTGGGTGCTCCATTCCCAGCACCTTCTCCCTGCTCGTCAACGTACGTTGGAACAACGGCACCGCCTCGCCCAGCTTGCCGTGCTCTCGCAGCAGCAACGCCAGGTTGTTGACGCTGCTGTGCGTTTCCGGGTGCTCCGCGCCCTGCGCCTTCTCCCTGACCGCCAGCGCATGCTGGTACAACGACTCGGCCTCGCCTAGCTTGCCCTGCTGTCGCAGCAGCCCCGCCTGGTTGTTGACGCTGGTGAGCGTGTCTGGGTGCTCTGCGCCCAGCGCCTTCTCCCTGCCCGCCCGCGCACGCTGGTAAAGCGGCTCCGCCTCACGCAGCTTGCCCTGATCTTTCAGAAGCGACGCCAGGTTGCTGACGCTGCTGAGCGTGCGCACGTGCTCCGCGCCCAGCACCTTCTCCTCGCCCGCTAGCGCACGCTGGAACAGCGGCTCTGCCTCCTCATACCGACCGGCAAACTGGCACATGCGCGCCGCGTTTGTGATCGCGTCCCATGCCTGATCGTCATCCTCTAGGTTCCCGAATGCAGGGGGGACTTGGGGCAGCATGCCGTCCACCAGCGCAGCCTTAAGCGTGTGCGTCATTGCGCGCGCACCGCCGTTGGCCTCAATGTCTGCCAGGATGCGGTCCAGGTCTGCCTTGCCGGTTGCCTGCGCGCCCGCCACGTCCAAGTCGATAAAAAGCCTGCGAGGGATGGCGCAGGCGCGTGCCAGAGTTACCACAAGAGGTTGGGCTCGATTTGATGTGAGTGTGGTACAGGGAATCGTAGCACGACTTACGAAGGAGTATGAGGATGATGCTGGACTTTACGGTCTGTGTGGCCAAAATATATAAACTAATCTACCGTAAATCTCATTAGCCTGTACCGATAATTAAGTCCCAGAGGCCTTCAAAGAGCTGTACTTTGAGCCGGTATTTAGATCATTAATTGGTATCGGGGTCCGACACAATGCGTCTGCAGTAAATAGTTTTTGTTTTCAGTGGAGCAGGCCTGAGTTCGGAGGACTGAGGCGAGGAGGGCGAGGGCGGCAGCGCCGCCACACTCAGCAGCGGCGAGGCGGGCAGCAGCGATGTAGACATCGTCGACTATGGCAACAGGAGGAGACGGTGGCGACGAGCCGGAGGTTGTCGAGGAGTACCAAACCAAGCTTCCGTCGTTCTTCCGCCGTCGGGCCAACCTCTCAGCCCAACTCAAAATCCCAACGTCTGATCCGCGCCAGTGAACGCGGTCATAACGTCTGAGACAGTCCGGGGTGCGCCTCAGGCGGTGGTGGGCGCCTACGGCGGTCGGTGTGGCGCCTGAGGCGGTTTGGATAACGCCTAAAGCGACGCCTGAGGCGATCGTGGGTGCGTCTCAGGCGGCGCCTCAGGCGGTCGGCGCGCCTGAGGCGCCGCCTGATCCGCGCCATGGAATGAGACGCCTCAGGCGCCGCCTCAGGCGTTGTGAATGTGGTAGGGCAGCCCAAGAGCTGGAGAGACCCGGACAGCAAGGCTGCGGCTGCTCAGGTTGCCGCCCGCACCAAGGAGCGCGACAGGCAGGCGCTGCAGACGATCGAGGCTGCGCGCAGGCAGCGCGCGGTGCGGCGGAGGCTGGCAATAAAAGCGCAAGAAGTGTAAGGCTGCCGCACCTGCTGCGCCCACTGACGGCAACGCGCCCACCAAGAAGAAGAAGACGGGCGGGCGCCCCCCCCGCGCGAAGAAGAAGACGGCGGAGGGGAAGGCGTCTCTGGGCGCCGCCAAGCAGGCCAGAACCGCCCAAACCAAGGCTGCCAAGACAGTCAAGTTAGTGGCTAGGAAGTAGAGCTGCTGGTTGCGCCCAGTGGCGGGGAGATAGGATCCAGAGATGGATGAGGGCTGGCCTTGACCGCGTGCACATAGCATCGGTACTTTCACAACAACAATCTAAAATACAATCGAAATACTAGTCTGTCTCCAGAATCCAATAAATCGTATTTTTGCGGCCATCGGTACATGCTGATTGAGTTTGCAGTAACAGTAACACGGGGTTTCCAGCTAAGCAGGCTACTCTTCTACTAGAGACACCCGCCGATACTCCAGCACACTTAAGTACTAGAGTACCGCCGGATCCCGGCTGATTGACCACCGCTCCCGCCGGCTAGACTACCCCAAACAGCGTCTCTGAGAGACATGTCTGGCAAGGAGCATATAGGAGAGGACCTTCCTCAGGGTCACAGTAGTGGCCTTGTGGCCAGTCAAGCCGGCAGAGCCGACTGGCGCTGACTGGAACGGTCCCCGCCTGGCAGTGCATGGCTGTCCAGCTCTCGTTTGCATGGGGCTCAGCCGGCGCCCCATGCCTCATGCATGGCCAGGTCCCACCCTCCAGGGGTGCATGGACGACAGAGTTGTCATGGAGGCTGCCTGAAGACCTTCCAACGCCAGTCACCGGCAGACGAGCGACCCCGAGGATGAGCGCGGTGACGAACGCTGCGATTGGTGAAGCGGATTTACTCTGTGTTGCCTCGGCGGTCGCCACCGCTGAAGCCGTGATGGTAGCCCGCCTCCACGGGCAGCCATCTTGACCAATGTCCAGCATGCATTGACGGGCGCCAGCTCCTCCGCTCGTCGATCAACTCGTCGAGATTGGTGCCGCATGGCGTCCTGCATGGGGGGAGGATAAGGGCCGTCTCCCAGCACGGGCCGCGGCAGCGCCGCGGCTACTCGCCAAGCCATGGCAGCGCCGGGCAAGCCGCTCCTGAAGTGTTCCACCGAGGGGCAGTCTAGCAGGAGCCGAGCCAATCGTATTTTACCCCGCTCGTCAGCGGCACGGAGATCCTCGTCACCAGCAGCGCCGCATTGCTGGGTCCAGGGCTCGGCGACGAGAACGCGCCTCCGTTAATCGATTGAGTTTACGGTTAACAAATCTGAACGAATAAATTTGCGTGCATTTGTACTCATTGCATTTTTACTCATGATTTTTACTTGCGTTATTCAAGCAGCGCAGCTGTTACTGTTTTCGTGGCATACCGTACCGCGGATAGCGCTCGCACTATGCTATGGACGAGATTGCTGGCGGGCATGGAGGAGATTGCTGGCGGGCATGGAGGAGATTGCTTGCGGGCATACAGGAGATTGCTGGCGGGCGTGGAGGAGATTGCTGGCGGGCACGGAGGAGATTGCTGGAGCCAATGGCGGCGGCGGGACTAGTAGTAGAACACAGGCGCACACCAACAATGCGTTGCTGTCACTACCTGGGTGGTATGGGTGAATCTGGGGGCCCAGTGTCCTGTCTAGGTCCAGTGCGTGCGCGCGTGTGTGGGTTTACCCTCACCCCTACCAGGTAGCCAGCCAGTTTCCCACTGAAACTGAGTCCAAGGCGTCGGGCGCTAGCGCCGACACCGGTCTTATACATCATTACTGGTGTCACACACTGTAATATCCATCATCATGCACCAGGTATCAGGTATGAACACACCAGGTATGAACACAACAGGTATGAACACACCAGGTATGAACACACCAGGTATGAACACAACAGGCATGAACACAACAGAAAACTAAACGTCTGTGGTGCAACCTGCAACAACGGTAATTCAAAAGACAGATCGATCCATCAGCTTGCCCACCTTCTCCAGGGAGGTGAAGTCGATGCCGTGTGACAGCAGCGCCAGACACCTCGCACCCTTGCGACCAGCGTGGAAGGCCTCGTACAGGCACCAGATGCGTGTCAGCACTGCTCCCTCCTGTGTGTGGTTGTGGCACAGCAGGGGATTTTACGGCGTCAGAGCCATCATGCTCACAGCCCCGGTATGTGTGTGGTTGTGGCGACATGACAGTGGGTTGCAAGGCATCCCAGCCCCCAGTTTGCGCATGGTTGTGGCATGTGCGCTGGGGAAGACGTTGACCTTGAAAGACGCGGTGGAAAGGGAAGCCAAGAGAGCCATCGGGGCGAGTAATTTTGTTTTCAGTTTTTCTTGTTTTTTTTGTCTGGGAGCCAGCGCGGACCAACGTCCCGTTCACCGCCTTGACTGCTGCCTTAGCGTTGACCATAGTAATTTAAATAATTAATTGTCAAGCTCTTGGCAGGATCTATCTGATGAGATTGTCAGACCATCAAGCAACTTGGTTGGTTGAGCTCTGATGGGATCGTCAGTCACCAAATGGATCCCAATGGATGCCCAGAGCCCAAAACAGAATGACTGATCGGGGCCCACGTGGCCAGAGTCCATATGGTCTGATCCTGCCCATGTGATCAGAGCCAAGGGCTGCCCTTTCAAGAACCATTTTCCATGCCCCCCCTCCTAATCAGGCCTGGTTCAAATGCTCGTACACATGCACAGCAGCATAGCAGCGAACCTGGTCGATGATCATCAGCGTCTGCTCAGCGTCTGCCACCACCTCCTGCAGCCTGCCCAGGTCGCTCTCCCATGCATGCTGGCTGATCGCGAAGAGGTCGAACCTGCGTAAGGTTGGGGCACGGCACGTGGTACTGGTTGCAGGTCTGGGTGCACAACGCCCAAGCAGGCCATCAGCAGCAATCAGAGCCAGCATGTGCGCATGCAGAGGGCAGGCACACGCGCATCTGTTGTTCCGTTGAGGATCTTGGGAAAATGATGGCTCATCCCGGGCCTCAAGCTCATTTTGCCGATCTAAACCCGACGTAGGCGAATTCTGGCGAAAAAGTGTGAAAAGCCGATTTTCACAGTTATCGGGTCAGAATTCGCGCAATCTCAACCCGAAAGTGCACTTTGTCGGGTTGCGGGTTGTCTAACGGAAACACTGACGCGCATGTCTATCTATCAACGTACCACACAAGCACGTCGGTCAGCGGGAGCACTGGCTGCGAGCCATGTGCGTATGCAGCGAGCAGGCACACGCGCATGTCCATCGATCAACGTACCACACAAGCACGTCGGTCAGCGGGAGCACTGGCTGCGAGCCATGTGCATATGCAGCGAGCAGGCACACGCGCATGTCCATCGATCAACGTACCACACAAACACATCGGTCAGCGGGAGCACTGGCCGGCCGCGTCGCCAGACGCGCTGTGCCTCCGGCCTGAAGTGCTTCTCCAGCTGCCCGACTGTCTCTGCAAACACCCGCGACCAGGTGTGGCTGACGAAGAAGAAATCGCGGCCGTCCGGCACGGGCGCGCCCACCAGCTCGATAAAGCGGCAGCTGCGGGCAGCGGTCGCGGGCTTCACGATGGCGTCGATCACCTGTCGTGTGGGGCAGCAAGGAGGCGTGCATGGACTGCGTCAGTGGCGCACACGGATCGAGGCAACGCGTGCAGGGCGCCCAGCTCGTTCCATGCTGCTACGTAGCAGGTATACCTGCGCCCAGGCTAGGCCTACCCACATGCTGCGTTGCCAGCATCTTGGCAGCCAGCTCCGGGTGCTGCACCATGAACGTGTTGAGCAGCCAGTCCAGGCTCACCGCTTGCTGCACGGCCGCACGCAGTCACAGGTTGCGTTAATAAAACCGCCTATGCTGCGTCAATGCCGCATGCGTCACTGCTGCATGCGTCACTGCTTCATGCGTCACTGCTGCATGTGTGCCAGTAGAGTGGGCCGCACGCCAGTCCAGGCATGTGTTTAAACTACCCGCAAGACCTACCCGCGAGACGTGGCCATTCAGGCGCTGCGCCGCGCTGCCGGTCACTGTGGGGGCCTGCAATGGGCACAAGAGAGAACATGTGTGGCTGTTTGATGATGATGATGGATCTTACAGTCTGTGTGACACCAGTAATGATGTATAAGACCGGTGTCGGCGCTAGCGCCCGACACCTTAAACTCAGTTTCAGTGGGAAACTGGCTGGCTACCTGGTAGGGGTGAGGGTAAACCCCCACACGCGCGCACGCACTGGACCTAGACAGGACACTGGGCCCCCAGATCCACCCTATACCACCCAGGTAGTGACAGCAACGCATTGTTGGTGTGCGCCTGTGTTCTACTACTAGTCCCGCCGCCGCCATTGGCTCCAGCAATCTCCTCCATGCCCGCCAGCAATCTCCTCCACGCCCGCCAGCAATCTCCTGTATGCCCGCCAGCAATCTCCTCCATGCCCGCCAGCAATCTCCTGTATGCCCGCCAGCAATCTCGTCCATGCATGGGCGCCGCCATGCGATCTCCATGCGCCGCGCCGCGCTCCATGCGCGCCAGCACCCGTACCACCCGCCTCATTCCCGTTCTTTAGCCATTCCCCGTGACACCTATGGCTGATCCTTGTTCCGCCGTCCCCTTTGGCATCTGTAACCCGTATCCTCTCCCTGTAGCCTCATTCCCCGTTCTTAACCGCCATCTCCATTATGGTGCCCGCCCGCTGGTGGGGCCTCGCCTCGCCCCATGCCGCACGGCTAGTGTATTGATTGCTGCGCCATCTATAATCTGCGCCTTGGGGCAGGGAACCCCTGCGCCACAACCTCCTCACAAAGCCTAGCCGCATGTGCCTCGCTTCCCATGTTTCTCAATTTCTCGCCATCCGCTTCCATGCTGCCGCCTGCAATCTCCTCCACGCCCGCGAGCAATCTCCTCCATGCCCGCCAGCAATCTCCTCCATGCATGCACGCGCAGAGCGCCGCCATGCAACCCCCATGCGCCGCGCGCGCCATGCGCGCGCCGCGCCCGCCAGCTCCCGTAGCCTCATTCCCCGTTCTTTACCCATGCGCCATGACGCATGAGCCTTGTCCGCCGTCCCCTGGCATGCATAACCCGTAGCCTCATCCCCGGTAGCCGCATTCCTCGTTCTTAGCCGCCATCTCCATTATGGTGCCCGCCCGCTGGTGGGGCCTCGCCTCGCCCCATGCCGCACGGCTGGTGCATCGATCGCGTCGCCATCTAATAATCTGCGCCTTTGGGCAGGGAACCCCTGCGCCGCAACCTCCTCACAAAGCCTAGCCGCATGTGCCTCGCTTCCCATGTTTCTCAATTTCTCGCCATCCGTCTCTCTCTTCCATCCAGGCACAGTAAACCATTAGGAGCCGCAATCTGCTTGAGTTCCGATCGTTGTGAGAGGGGGTGCATGCTCGCCGCAATTCTCGCCATCGTGCATCGTGCTCTCCATCGTACCGCTGCCCCATCTGCCACATAGCCTCGCCCCATCAGGACCAGTTCATCAGTAGCGCTGTGCGTCACAGCCGCTCAGGGTAAATTTCCAGATTTTCAGCCGCCCAGTACCAAGCGCAGTTGTCCCGGTTGTCCGCCATCGAGCGGCGCCAGGGCGGGAGCCCCTGGCGAAGAGCTTATGAACTTAACATAGTAGACAGGGGTATGAATGTTTAGGGTTTAGGGCTTAGGTTTGAGGGTTTGGGGGTTCAAGGTTTGGGGTTAAGGGTTTGGGGTTTTAGGGTTTAGGTTTAGGGTTTTGGGTTTTGGGTTTTGGGTTTTGGGTTGCGGGTATTGGGTTTAGGGTTTAGGGTTTAGGGTGGGTTTGTAGTGGTTTCGGGTTTCGGGTTTCGGGTTTAGACAAGTGTGCGCGCGCATGCGGCTGGTTTCATGCATGCATGAGCGCTGTGCCATGGTGTCGGTCACTTGGGGGGCGTGCAAGGGACAGCAAACGGCATGCCATCGCAGGCTGGCAAGTGTGCCCGCGCGCGTGTGTGCATGCTCTCGCAATGCGGTTGGGTGGCCCTCCCTTGTGCACCACCCCAAGAGGGATGACTGCACCACATCCATCACCATGCATACATCCGCCTGCTTCTCTCTCCAGCGCTGGCACCAAGCGCTCCCCAACCACACACACGCATCGTCCGCGAGGCGTGCCCAGTGGACTCAGCCCACCCACCGGGAGGCACGGGCGCATGCGCTCATACCAGCGGTCACCCCTGGCTTACCTCCAATCCTGTACCAGCTGCTACACCCTTCCGGTGAAGCTGCAGCCCAACACACAAACGCACCGCCCCCCACCGCCCACCTCGCTGATTGGGCCGTCGCAGCCACGCGGGGCCTGTGTGTGTGTGTGTGTGTGTATGTGTGTGCTTGCGTGCTTGCGTGGGTGCATGTGCGTGGATGCATCCCCATGTTGGCCATGCGTCGCCTTGCACATGATGATGAGAGTTTTACAATCCATTGCCGGCGGTCACACAGCAAGTTGCTGCTGCTGCTGGACCACACGTTAACATGCGCGAGGTTCGTGAGACAACACTCGTGGTGCCTCACCCACGTGGCAGCACTGTCATTACCATTTCCAGTGTCTCTTTAATAGGTAGGAACTCAGGCCTCGGTCTGCGCCGCCGGCTGCGCCGCTGCGCCTCCCCCCTGACCCTCCCCTGCCCCATGCGTCTGGCTCGCCATCTGCAGGCGCGGAATCGATGTCCACGGGACGTGGGCCCGCGCGCGGGGCGTCGCATCCACGACGCGAGGGAGAACCTGCATCGTGCGTGGGCGCGCTCGCACTGCGGCCCATAAGTCTGATCAGGTTCAGTCGCCAGTTGTGCAAGGAAGGCCTTCCAGAAGGGGATTTCCACTGCCCACACTTTGCAGTTATTTAAAACAAACCGTCAAGTCTGCCTTGATTGAGCAACGGGGGCCAGTTATCCCGATCCGTAATTTGCGGCGGCAACGCGTGAGGGCGTGGCTATCAGCGGGTGGCGGACGAGGGCTTTCGGCGGGTTCGCTTGAATCATGGCGTCACATGTGTTCGCTGGCTGCTACGAGCGATTCATCTTCGGATTCGTTGTGCCGCCGGGCAGCGATGACGTCCCTGAGGCGAGTGGCAGAAGGTGGTGCATGCATGGAGGGCGCCGCAACCCCAACGGCGGCGGCACTCATGGCCCTCTCGCGCACCCTACAGGAGCCGGGCACTCTCGCGAGGATGTTCACGTTTGCTGCACACAAGGTGAGGCTGAGGGCGGCAGAATGCGCAGCACGCGGAGAGCACCACCATGCATGGCACTCGCGGCATGCGCCATGCGCCAGGAGCCAGAAGCAACGCTATAGCTCCTCCGTACGCACCGCCTGCTGCACGAGTGTGCATGATGACACACACATCATGGACGCACGCACACACAAACACACACACACACACACACACACACACACACACACACACACACACAAACACACACACACACACACACGCACGCACGCACACGAACGCACACGCACGCACGCACGCACGCACATCCGCAAGCAAGCACCAACACGCACACAAACCCCCTGGCACGCACGCACGTGCGCACAGCACGCCGTCAAGTGCGTCGCGTCATGCGGCCCGTATGTCGCTTCGGGCGGCGCCGACGACACCATCCACCTTTACGACGTCCAGGTGAGCAGCTGCCAAGCAGCTCCAAGCAGCTCCACTGCCCGAGGGGAGTAGGGGGGGCCCGAGGGGAGTAGGCACGTCGACACTTTCGACTGAAACGTGTGTCACAAGACTGCCCACGGCCGCAAAACCATCTTCACGGGGCAAACCGGGAAATTCGAGCACCTGTCATCTGCCTGAACGTGTCCCTGCCACATTCCTGCGGCTTGCGCCTGTGGCGCCCAAGACCGCCTGAGGCTCTGCCTCAGGCGCACCCCAGGCGCACCCCAGGCACCTGAGGCTCTGCCTCAGGCGCACCCCAGCCGCCTCAGGCGTCGCCTCAAGCGCAACCCCCGACCGCCGTAGGCGCCCACCGCCGCCTGAGGCACACCCCCGCCCCGGGCGTTACGGCCGCCTCGACTTGCGCCCCTCAAACGTTGATTGGGCTGTGGTAGGGGGTGTGGTAGTGGTTCCGCCGAGGATCTTGGGGAAATGATGGGGAAATCAACCCGGGCCTCATGGATCACTTCCTCAATCTGGACCCGACGGATGCTGCTTTTTTTTGCGAAAAGGGTGTGGAATTTTCGAATTTCGCACTGTTTGGGTCTAACTTCCGCGCAACCTCAACCCGACGCGCCAGTCCGAATCTGCCAATTTCAACCTGTTATTTTGCAGGTTTGCGGGTTGCGGGCTGGTTAACAGCAATACTGGTGTGTGGTGGAGGGCACGGTCATTCTTTGCAGCCGAGCGGCTGCAGCGCGTGCCAGCTCACGAGTGGTGCCACCTGGGTGGTATAGGCGGGCGTTACGACCGCCTTGACTTGCGCTTTGACTGGCCTGACTCGGCCTGTCACATGCGCGCCCCAGACGTTGATCGGGCTGTAGGGTGCGTGGTGGAGGGCACGGTCATTCTGTGGCGCCTGC
>VFSX01000158.1:47500-80000 GCA_016618255.1 Chlamydomonas sp. UWO 241 | reverse complement strand
GGGCAACCTCCAATCGAGTCAGTTGTGTTTAGTAGGGGCCCATGTTTCGCAGCCGTACAGAAAGTGGGGCAGCACGAAAGTGTTGTAAACCCGCATCTTAGACTGCACTTGCATCTTCTTGCTGGCCCAAATCTTATCAAAAGACGCAAACACGCCCAGCGCGCGACCGACACGACACCGATCTCCTTTTCCACACCACCACTCTGGGTTATCCAACTCCCTAGATACTTAAATGCAGAGACGGTCTTCACGTCACCACCAGTCAGCGCAAACGTGGGCAGATCCGCGTCAAAATCTGCTGGCAAAATCATCACTTCTGTCTTGGCGGCGTTGATTTGCAAGCCAAAGCTAGAGGACACTTTGTCAAGGATTTTCAGCATAAGCGCCAACTGAGCTGGTTCATGCGAGAAAAAACATAAATCGTCGGCATACATCAGCATTACTATGCGCTCAACCGACGACGGCAACACAGAGCCGCCGGCTCGGGTCACGACTGACACGCCAGCCCCCTCTGGCATCATGTCTAGCGCCTTTTTCACTATGTGGTCAATAAAAACATTGAACAACACAGGAGCAATGACGCACCCCTGTCGCACACCAGACGACACGGGGAATTCGTGCCCGAATTTCCCAGCCATCCGCACGGCAGCTGCTGTGTTGGTGTGAAGATCCTCCAACAGATCAATAATGTGCGGATGAACACTATATAATCTAAGGACTCTCCACAGTGCCGCGCGGTTTATGCAATCGTAAGCTTTAGAATAGTCGACAAATGCCACAGCCATGCATTGTTTGTTCTCGGCATGTGCCGCGCTCAGCGAGCGCAGAGTAAAAATTGCATCAACAGTGCCTCTGCTTTTTCTGAAACCACACTGAGCCTCATGCAACTGACCATCAACCTGCGTGGAGACGCGGTGCAGAAGTTTGGCAGCGTACACTTTCCCGGCAATAGAGAGAAGGCTTATACCGCGGTAGTTACCAGGGGAGTCACGCGGACCCTTCCCCTTACATAACGGTGTGATAATAGCAGTTTTCCATTCCCTCGGGGCTCTCCCCGACCGCCATACGGCGATGATGACCCGGTGGAGCCATGCGATGGCAGGTGGGCACCGCAACAGCATGGCGTCCAGCTGGTCACCGCCCGGAGCGGCGGCCGAGCGCAACGCTCGCACACACGCCTCCGTCTCAGCCAGGTCAGGGGGCGCCCGTGCGCTTCGTCCACCTCTGTGGCGCGTGTGAGCTCAAACGCCGCTACATCGTTCTCCATCTGGTTCAGGGTCTCGTCGCTGAGCTTGGTCTCCCCGCCATATAGCTTGTCGAATGACTCTGTCATGGCCTTCAGCACCCCGTCTGGACCGCTGTGCAGCGCGCCCGAGACGTCCCGCATGGCAGGTGGGATCTGATGGCTGCGGCTGCGGCCCGCCAGCTTGTCGCACGCTCGCGCAAACTGGCGCAGATTCTTCTTGCGTAGCATGTCTTGCGCCTCCGCCACCTGCTGGCCGATCCACCTCTCCCTGTCTCTCTGCACAGCTGCGTCGGCCGCGCGGTTGGCGCGGTTGCGCTCTCGTTTGGCAGCAGCAGACTTGCTCCTGAGCCATGCCGTGTGCGCGCGCTGCCGGGCGTCCATGAGCCGGAGGGTGCGCTGCGACAGAGTGAACTGCCAGCCGCGCCGCCGGCGGCTGCCGCGTGGAGCGAGGTGGTTGGTGGCCACCTCGCGAATGGCAGCAGCCATCGCGTCGTACTCCGCCTGGCATCAGCGCCCTCGGGCGGCACGGCCTCCAGCAGCCCAAAGCGATCGGACAGCTGGAGGTTGAACTCACGACGGACAGCCGGGCGCCGCAGTTGTGAAGAGTCCCATGCGCGCCGCTGAGAGCCGCCTGCATGGCGGGAAGCTCGCATGCGGAGGCGCATGGACAGTACCACCATGCAGTGATCGCTGTCCCAGGTTGGGCTCCTACGCACCCTACAGTCTGTCACCGCATGCATGCGGCGGCGCGCGACCAGGATGTAGTCCTTGACGCTGTGCAGGCGGCGCACAGAGCATGCATGCCGTCTGCTCTGTGCAACAGCCATGGGGCTGATGTGGGTGTACTGGTGCTCAGGCCTGTGGGGTTAGAGAGTGTTGGCAGCGCGCAGGCTGCAAGCAGTGGCAGTGTCAAGGAGCAGGCGACCGTTCCTGCTGGCCACCGCTGGCTCCGTGAGGGGCAGGTGCTTGCCAACGCATTCGTGGTCGGACACCGAATCCCT
The DNA here is from genome assembly GCA_016618255.1 of Chlamydomonas sp. UWO 241. Classification (NCBI taxonomy): domain Eukaryota; kingdom Viridiplantae; phylum Chlorophyta; class Chlorophyceae; order Chlamydomonadales; family Chlamydomonadaceae; genus Chlamydomonas; species Chlamydomonas priscui. The sequence goes on along the minus strand of VFSX01000158.1, from coordinate 77,753 downwards.
CCGTGATCATACATACGTGATCATACATACGTGATCATACATATCATACATATCATAGCAAAAATGAGATCGTTTTTGCTCTAGGACTATATATAGCGCTCCTTTTTTGCTTCAGGAATACGCGTTGCCAGGCAGCCGACTGGTCGCTACTCACAAGTACTTGTGATGACCAGAATTCGACTTGGGGCTAGGCGGTGGTTCTAGGACTGGAAGGTAGCCTTCGCTGGAAAGCCGGTGTAACTGATCTTATAATCGCTTTCGATGGCCAGCTGCCGGACCGGCACGCCTGTGTGTATCACCGCACACACACGCACCTGCCCCCCCTCCCGCCCATCCACGCGCGCACACACAACACATGCTCATGCATGCCCCCTCCCCCTTCATCATATCCTCAGGCCAGCTATGAGACCGGCATGCCTGTGCGCGTGATGCGCGGGTTGAAGGTGGACGGCCGGCTGCAGTACGCGTACGATGGGCTGTACCGCGTCAAGGTAAAGACAGAGGCAGCACACATCATTTGACACACATTTACCATCTTAAATGAGAATTAATGATATTTTAAAAACGCAACTTTTAAATACTCTTGAAAAACGTCTTAAACGCATGCTTAAACAACTCTTAAAATACATTTAAGCACATTTTAAACACGTGATTTTAAACACATCTTGAACACATCTTTTGAGTACACCCTGAAACGGTGCCAAGGTGTGGGTCGCCATCTTGCACGGTCGCACACGCCCGGCCGTTTACCATCACGCCATGCCCCCCAACACAGGAGCACAAGATGGTGCCCAGCAAGCAGCCCAGGGAGGACGGCGGCACGCCCTTCACCGTCATTCAGTTCCTTATGGAGGTAGGGTTAAGGTTGCGGGGTGAGATTTGCTGAAATGGGCTGACGATGCGGGATGAGATTGCGCGAATTCCGGCCCTAAACGTGTGAAATTTACACTCTCACACTTGCTCCCCGAAATTGCCTCCGGCAAAGTGACATTGAGGGAATGAGTGCGAGGCCCAGGGTGAACCATCATTCTTCCGAGATCCTTAGCAGAACCACTGGTTAAATGTTCAGGCATTGCGGAGGGGAGAGCTCAAGGGTTCAGGGGGGTGGGTGGGGGGGGTGAGAGGAAAGGGTTTCAAGAATTAAGGGTACAGGGGGGTCCAGCTGGGGCGACGGATACCGTGGAGTTCTATGCGAGTTCTATGGACTTTGTCGGTGTTTGGATACCGTTATGTGGTCCGGGGCGCCACAGGTGCGTGAACGACAGTTGAAACAGCAGCAGCAAGAGCAACGACAGCAATACGAATGCCAGTTACAGTTACATGGCACACCAGCTAAGACAACACTAGTCCTAGTGCCACCGCCCAGTGAAGGACGAAAGCCACCAGCCGGTTACCTGCCGTCTAGACTACCGCTCCCGCCGGCTAGTTTAGACCCAAACAAGTCCCTGAGGGACATGTCTGGCAAGGAGCGTATAGGAAAGGACCGTCCTCCTCCTGGCCTTTGAGGCCAACCACGCCGGCTGTGCCGACTGGCGGCGCTGAAGCAGAAAAGTCCCCGCCTGGCATGGTGCATGGTTGTCCAACTCCATGCATGGGGCTCTGCCTGCGCCCCATGCGTCATGCATGGCCAGGTCCCACCCTCCAGGGGGGCCTGGGCAAACAGAGTCGTCATGGCAGGCTGCCTGAAGACCAATGCCGACGCCAGTCACCGGCAGACGAGTGCCCCCGAGGGTGAGCGCGGTGACAAACGCTGCGATGGTGAAGCGGATAAACTCTGTTGTTGCCTCGGCGGTCACCACCGCTGAAGCCCTGATGGTAGCTCGCCCCCACGAGCAGCCATCTTGACCGATGTCCAGCATGCATTGACGGGCGCCAGCTCCTCCGCTCGTCGATCAACTCGTCGAGATCGGTGCCGCATGGCGTCCTGCATGGGAGGAGGATAAGGGCCGTCTCCCAGCACGGGTCGCGGCAGCGCCGCGGCTACTCGCCAAGCCATGACAGCGCCGGGCAAGCCGCTCCTGTAGTTTCCACCGAGGGACAGTCTAGCAGGAGCCAGGCCAGTCGTATTTTATCCCGCTCGTCAGCGGCACGGAGATCCTAGTCACCAGCAGCGCCGCATTGCTGGGTCCAGGGCTCGGCGACGAGAACGCGCCTCCGTTAATCGAGCCCCACGAATGCCAATATCAGCAACAAAACCGACAGCAACACTCAATCAAATCACGCAATTTCCTGTGTTTCGTTGTTTATCTCCCTCCCTCCCCCCCCCTCATGCTCCAGGCCATCCCCGGCCACTTGGTCATCTCGCACATCCTCTCGTGTTGAGCGGACCACATCGAGGATGGATTCTCAGTGTGCCTGTGTTTCGTTATGTATCCCCCCTCCCTCTCGCGCCCCAGGCCGTCCCAGGCCACTCGGTCGTCTCGCACACCCTCCCGTGTTGAGCAGACCACATCAAGGATGGAGTCTCAGTGTGCCTGTGTGTCCATATTTATCCGACCCCGCCCCCCAACCCTCCCCATGCACCAGGCCATCCCCAACCACGCCGACATCTTGCACACCCTCACGTGTTTCGCGGACCGTATCAAACATTGAGTCTCAGCGTTCCCGTGTTTCTTCATGTATACCTCCGCACCCCCACTTCGACCCGTTCCCCAGGCCATCCCCGGCCACTCGGTCGTCTCGCACACCGTCACATTTGCGTCGATGTTCAAGCGCGGCGGGGCGAGGGAGTACATCCCGCGCCGGCTTGCGGCCGCGGACAGCGACGACGAGGAGGGGTGAGACGACGAGAATTCGCATGTTTTGTTTGTTGCAATATTGGTCGCCCCGCACACCGTCACGTTGTCTTACATTTTCGTGTCCAAGCACATGCGGGGCGAGAGCACACAAGCTAAGAGGCTGAACACTACAAAGCACAAGCGTGCGCCAAGTTCCCACGGTCCGTCCGTTGATCATTCCATTTCAAGACTCGAAGCACACCCACTCAAACACTCACGCTCCCTTGCTGCTCTGACGACATCAAAAGCCCCCCCCCACCACCACCACCACCACGCATGCACACACATCACACACACACACACGAACCCCCCTTCCCTTGCAGCTACGACGGCATCAAGAAGCGTAAACGCGTCGCGCCCAACTTCTACATGCCCGGCAGCGCAAAGCAGAGGGCGTCGGAAGACAGGGTGGTGGGTTTAGTTTTTTTAGTTTTTTTAGGGTTTTAGGGTTCAGGAGTTAGTGTTTACGGCAGCGCGCAAAGTAGAGGGCGGCAGAAGACAGGAAGGTGGGTTTAGGGTTTAGGGTTCAGATTTTTTAGGGTTTCACGGTTTAGGATTTAGGGTTTAGGGCAGCTTGCAAAGCAGAGGGCGGCAGAAGACAGGGAGGTTGGTTTATGGTTAAGGGTTATGGGTTTGTTTTTTGGGGTTAAGGGTTTAGGATTTAGTGTTCAGGGCAGCGCGCAAAGCAGAGGGTGGCAGAAGACAGGGAGGTGTGTCTTCAGCAATGGGGTTCTTAGCGACTTCGCAAGACCCGCGGGCCCCCCCCCCCCCCCCCCCCCGGCCTTCACACCTTCACACACACACGCACAGACCGCCGCACGCGCGCGCCTCGAGGAGATCCGCAAACTGGACGGCGTGCTTGTGGAGGACCTGTCGTGTGGGCTCGAGCGCTACCCCATCCCGGTCATCAACACGGTCAACGACCGGCGCCCGCCGCCCCTGACGTACATCAAGGTGGGGGTCGATTTTGCAGTTTGTCGGAAACCCATGTTGGCATACTGTCCATATTGTTTGCCTTCCCGGAGGGGGGCGGAATCGAAACTATAGCTGTTTAATGCGATTGCGGGGGTCGTTGTAGTCGTTTCGACGCCCTAAATCGCGATTTTCGACGATTCATATCAGTTTCTCAGCTTTGCGGGGGGGGCGGGATGGGGGGGCATGAAACGTCACTTACTCGCAAAGTGAAACCGCACGGACGGTATTAGACCTTGTGTGTCAGGTGTCTTGGGTGTGCCATGCGCTCTTTCATGGTGAAGGGCTGAACCGGCTGGAGGTAGTTGGGGTGCTGAAAGTGCACAAACTACCTGCCTAACGAAAAGTAGAATTTGCTCCGGCAATGGCCTGCGCCCGCCACCCCTGACGTACATCAAGGTGCGCGTGCGTGCGTTTGTGTGTGGATTGTTAGGCTGACAAGCCCGCCAGACAGAACTTGTTCAGAGCTTTCAAGTGACCTATATATGAGGTCAAACGGTCAACGGGAGGTCAACGGTCAACGCGGTCAAAGAAAAAGCCGGCTGGGGAAGAATTAATTTAAAATCCTGGGGGGAAAAATCACAGATGTGTGTGCTCCATCCGGTGCGTTTCACCATATCGACGCTTTGCCTTGCCACGGAACTTTTGAAAGGCCCTAATTGAGTTGGAATTTTGTGCCTCGCCGCCGGATTTTCCCGGATTTTCTCCGTTTGACGTCACTTTCGCCTATTGCCTAATTTTCCACTGTGCCGGCGCTGTTTTAGAATTATTTAATCGGCAAGGCAAAGCGTCTCTACATTACGCGCCTACTTTCAGGGTGAATGGTTGTATTCTGGAGCTATCTGGAGCGCCAAACACAAACGTATCAGCACTACATCATCGCCGCCAACGACGTGTGCTTGCCCCCCCCCTTCCAGGCTTTTGTGCTTGCGTGCATGAGTGCGTGTGTGCGTATGCATGCGCGCCTGTGCGTGTGCGTGTATGCACCTGGTTGGTTGTTTGTGGTGTATGCACCTGGTTGGTGCTCCACACCTCAAACTCTTCACACTCTTCAACAAAAAACCGAAACCTGAAACCCTGAAACCCTAAACCCGAAACTCTACACCCCAAACCCTCAACATGAAGCACGCACACACACTGTCAGGACATGCGCTACGCGCCCTACGTCGGCGAGCTCGTTGCACCACTGCTGGCAGAGGAGAATGCGCGCTTCCTGCACTACACCAACGGCACCCGGTGGGTGAGTGGGTGTCTGTCAGACACGGGGAGCCGGTATTTGTATTCGTATATGCACATGCACAGGGAAGAGTCAGATCTGGGGGCCGAGTGCCCTGTCTAGGTCCAGCCCCGACCCACCAGCCCCCCACCACCAGTAGCCAGCCACCCATCTGTATAGCTCAGGCGATATACGCCGAGCAAGGTCGATTACGCTGCCTGTAAGGTGCATCACACACGACTGAAACATACATCATTGTCATCATATGCACATGCAAAGTTGGCAGAGGAGGACGCGCGCGTCATGCAATACGCCTCTAGGTACGGCCTCGCGTGACAACCGCCGTACACGGAAATGTGTGTGTGGGAGGGAGGGGTGTGTGCAGAACTGGTATACCGTGGAGCCGATTTGAGGGACTTGCTCACCCACCCCAAACCCACCCACCCCCCATACACCGGGCCCGGTGTGCGCGTTCAACCGCCACCTCCTGCGGCTGGTGAGGGACACACACACATGCACGCACGCACACACTCGCACACACACACACACACACACACACAAACACAAACACACTTCAGGTGCGGCCTCGCGTTCAACCGCCACAAGCTGCGTCTGGACGCGCCGCTGCCCGACGACCACCCGTTCAAGCACATTGGCGAGTTCAACTACAACTCGCAGGTGGTGATTTGTTTCTGTCTCCGCTGTCTTCACACAGTAACAGTTACAGTTACAGTTACAGTTACAGTTACAGTTTCATCGGCTTTCCAGCAAAGACTAACTTTTAGTCCTAATACCACCGCCTAGACCCAAGTCCAGTTCTGGCCCTACAATTACTTGTGTGGGGCGGTAGCCACCAACCGGCTGCCTGCCAACGTGTAGTCCCAGAGCAAAAATGAGAGCTGTAAGGAGCTCCTATGCGACGCCTTCAAAATAAGTCCTAACTGCTTCCAGGGGATAGGGGTCAAGTGACGCTTTCCAATCTTATGTCGTCTTACTTTTGAGTTGATCTTACAGTCACGCGTGACCATGGAGGGTGCGGCTCGAGCAGATTCTGGCCTCCACCGGCCGCAGATGGTGGCCCGCCAAAAGGCACCGAGCAGTCACCACCCGCAACCAGTGTCAAGCGGCCGGACCCAGAGGCTAGCTAGCACTACCTAGGCCTGGTAGGCTGGCGCACTGCGTGGCCCTAGTAGAGCTCCTTGAGTCTAGTTTAGGCATTCACTCACGCCCTGGGGACCTCCGGGTGCGTGCATGTTAAACGTGTAAAACCCACCTAGGTCGGGGTATGCTTTTAGGCTCCCACAAGGCGCAAGGTGCGACTCGAGTTTCGGCCAGACCTCCCGACCACAGCCCCAATGTCTGAGACGCGCGAGTCAAGGCAGCCACAACGCGTGAGGCGGTCGGGGTGCGCCTCGGGTGGTGGCGGGCGCCTGAAAGGTGGCGCATGAGGCGACGTCATGTAGTCGGGCGTGCGTCTGGAGCGGTCTTGGCGCGCCTGAGGCGTTGCCTTCTTCGCGCAAATGAAGGCGACGCCTGAAGTGGCGCCCCGGGCATTGGGAATGTGGTTGGCCTTAGACTGCCCTCCACCCCCAAGGCCACACCCAATAGCAGCATGCACACCGAACCAATCCTCCTCAAGGTGCAAAACTGCTGCCGCTGATATGTTCCCGTCTCTTCTACAAAGCGCATGGCCCGCGTTTGCGCATCGCCCGGAGTGCACGAGTGGTGAAATGTACACCAGCTGTTGGGCCTGTTTTCGTATCTCTTGTAGCGCGCCTGAGGGTTGAAGTCCCACCCCTGCAACGCGCGTGGCCCGTTCATGCGCATCGCCCGGAGTGCACGAGCGATGAGATGCCCCTGGAGTGCACGAATGATTAAATGTACACCAGCTGTTGAGCCTGTGTTATCTCTTGCAATGCGCCTGAGGGCTGAAGTCAGTGTTTTCGTTAGCCAACCCGCAACCCGACAAAGGGCACTTTGGGGTTGAGATTGCCTGATTTGGGCTGGCGAGTCGGGTCAAGATTGCGCAGATTTCGACCCGAAAAGTGTGACAATCGTCATTTCCTCAATATCCTTAGCAAAACCACCGGCTGAAGTCCCACCTCTACACCCTTCACAACGCGCAGGGCCTGCTCATGCGCACCGCACCGCTTGGAGTGCACGAGTGCAGCGGCGCGTGCACGGCCAAGGTGTGCAAGCACAACATGCAGGCAAGTACAAGTGCCCCCCCCCCCCCAAGTTTGAGCTCCCCTAGCAACCACCACCAGGATTCAAATTTAAAAAAAACGGAGGCCATCAGCAGGTAGCCTGACGTGTCAGCTCCCAAACGTGCCCACCCTCGTCACATGGGACCCGGTGTGGAGCCATGGCATGTAGCGAAAAGGGGAAAACGTGTCCCTAATCTGGGACAAACCACCCTTATATCATTATAACACTAGAAGGACTCCTATTGGACTCCTATACCACGTGAATAAGTTGAGTTGGTGCATCGGCGGACCGGACTGCCACACCACCCGCCGCTGTTGCGCTGACCTCTTTCACACTTGCTGCAGATTAGAGCAGGTTGTGTAGCCAGTCGCCCCAAGCGACTCATCCCTGTCAAAGCGACGCGTTACCTGGCTGATGAAATAATTCCGAGGGTCCACGTGGTCTCTTAACAGTTACAGTTACAGTTACATCGGCTTTCCAGCAAAGACTACAGTTTAGGAAACCCTTTAGGGTTTAGGGTTTAGGGTTTAGGGTTTTTAGGGTTTAGGAAACCCTAAACCCGGTCTCTTAAATGCCAAAAAGAAATAAAAAGTAAAAAGTAAAGCGTCAAAAGTGACGTCAAAACGCAAAACAAACCATCGGAAATCCAACACAAATTTCCAAAGCCATTCTGTCTCGATTCAAAGTTGGCGGCCAGCGGCACTACAAGCCGATTCTTCCCGGTCAGCAGCACTAGGAGCTCCTACAATGCATCCGTACTGCGCGACAGGTCTCCAACGGCATCTCCCTGCCTCTAGAGGTGTACATGACTGAGACGATTGGGTGGGGGGTGCGCTGCGCCGACCCCATCAAGTCCGGAACCTTTGTCTGCGCATACGCCGGCGAGGTCATCACCGAGGCAATGGCGAGCAAGCGCCACGGCGGGGACGAGTACATCTTCGACATGGACCACTTCGTGGAGCTGTTCCACATCCAGAAGCAGCAGGCAAAAGAGCGGGGGACTGACCCGACACACCAGGTATGACCTACCGCAGTACCGGTTTGCCTTGCAATTCAATGATTCGAAAACGTCGCGGCAAGGTCGACTTCGAACAAATATTGCCGAAGAAGTAAAAAAGGCTTAAGTGGCGTCAAAACGGGGAAAATCCACACAACTCACGCGGCAAGGCACCCAAATTCGAAACAATTTCCCTCTTTATAAAAGTGGCGGCAAAGCAAAGCGGTACTACGGTAAACCCATAGGAGTTCTCTCCTACTGCTCTGTATATATTGTGTGCCTGCCTAGTGGTGGTGCCTAGTGGTCGGAAACTACAATGATCAAATTTGATCGCGGGGGGGATTCATGTACTGTTTATTATGCGGCCAGCCATCCACAGGCAACAGACAAAAGGAGCACAGGAGCATGACACCTACCCCACGCACCCCCCCCCTGCCGCCCCTCCTGTCTCCTCCCCCGGACAATAGCGCCACCCCTTGCCGCACCTCCTGTCTCCTTTCCCCACATCTACCTGCCCTATACTATCACGACCCCTTTGCCGCCCCTCGTGTCCCCTTTCCCTAACATCTATACCTGCTTCGCACGCACCAGGGGATCTTTGATCTCGCACAGGCAATCCCGACGCCGCGCTGCATGGCCGAGCTGCTGACTCAGCGCATCAAGCAGTTCCCCGCAGAGGTGGGTGTGTGGGTGGTGTGTGGGGCTGTGTTTTCCTGTTCTTGATTTGAAATTACTTAGTCCACAGCCGGATTTGCTTTGACCGCGTTGACTGTTGACCTCCCATTGACCGTTTGTCCGCAGACACAGGTCATTTGACAGCTGTTGACGTGCTCTGCCTGGCGGGCGTGTCACACGCACAATCCACTGCATGGGTTGAGCTGTGGGCAAGGTCAAATTACAGCCGGAATACAGCCAAATGCTGGGTAGAGCCAAAAACAGAAATCACTGGTGTGGGAGATTTTTTGGGGTCGGGCTTCAACACCTAGAAAGCTCGGAGGTGTGTGAGTGCCTGCGGGTGGCTGAGGGGTAATGCGAAGGCGGGACACGCGCAGCAAGGGGGGTGGGGTGGGTAGGGGATTGTGTGGGGGATTGTGTGTGGGTTGGGGGGGGGGGCTTCAACACCTAGAGAGCTCGTGGAGGTGTGTGAGTGCCTGCGGCTGGGTGAAGGGTATTGCGAAGGCGGGACACGGGCGGCAAGGGGTGCATGGGCCTGTGGATGCCGCTATATAGAGATAGAGAAAGAGAGAAAGAGAGAAAGAGAGAAAGAGAGAAAGAGAGAAAGAGAGAAAAAGAGAAAAGGAGAGAGTAAGAGAGAAGGGGTGAGAAAGACATGTCTCTCTCTTTCTCGAAAGAGAGAAATAGAGAGAGAGTGTACAGGTACGCGGAAGCCCTTCAGGCAGCTGAGCCGTGGCTACGCATCCAGTTTGATTGGGGCGGAGAATGGGAGGAAGATGCAGAGAAATGAGAGACTGGCCTTGGTCGGCCCAACGCATCAAAGAAGGACGAGGGGGCATCAAAGAAGGACGAGGGGGCATCAAAGAGTGATGAGGGGTCTGTTTTTTGTCAGAGACTTGACGGTGATGTCGCCGCCACCTTGTGCGCAGCTGGAGGACAAGAGGGCCAAGGCCGCCGCCGCTGCTGCTGCTGCTGCTGCTGCTGCTGCTGCTGCTACTGCTGCTGCTGCGACTTCGGTTGACGCTTCTGCTGCCGCTGCGGCAGCAACAGCCCTCGCCGCGTCTCAGGACGCCACTTCTGCTGCTGATGTTGCTGCGACTTCTGCTGCCGCTGCCGCTTCGGCAGCAACAGCCCTCGCCGCGTCTCCGGATGCCGACTCACTCGCTGGTGCTGCTGCGGGCGGTGGGGTTGCGGCGGCGGCAGCGACAGCCCTCGCCGCGCCTCAGGCCGCCGACTCACTCGCTGGTGCTGCTGCGAGCGGTGGTGTGGCCGCGGCGGCGGCCGCCGTCGACTCGCTAAGTGGCGCCCCGGCGTCGGGGGGCCCTGAGACAGCAGCACGCGAGGGTGTCGCTGCGGTGGCTCGCGTCACGATTGTAACGGGCGAGGAGGGTGTCAAGGTTGGTTCTGTGCCCAGGGCGGTTGGGGCCGGGGGAGGCTGAGTTTGCGGGCGGGCGGGTGGGTGGGTGGGCTTGACATGCATCTTCTCCTCTCACTTCACGCATCTTCTCAGCCTTTGTCCGTGTGTGTCCTCAGGTGGTGGAGCCCGCGAGCAGCGCTGCCACCGCAAACGGCGGCGCTGCCGCCGCGTCTCCACCCGCCGACGACGGGTCTTCGCTCTCGCGAGCCGACCCCAGCCACGCGCGCGCCACGAGGGACCACCTGTCGCTCAAAAGGGGGGCCCCTCCGTCCGAGGGGGACAGACCCTCGGGGGGCGAGTCGAGGATCGGCGAGGCGGAAGCAGGTGGCGCGCCGTGCGGCGCCTCGAACGGCGGAGCCCCGGCCTCTGCCGACGCGCCAGCGCCCGCAGCGTCTGCGGACGACGACGGTGACGCTCCTTCGGCTGCCGGTGGCACCGCGCCCGCACCCTCCGCCGCCGTAGACCCTGCCGCCGCCGCTGCTGCCGCCGCCGCCGCTGCCGACACCGCCGCGCTCAAGGAGGCGCTCACGCTACCGGAGCCGATTCTGCCCGGCAGCGGCGACATGGAGTGAGTGGTCGGTTGTACCGTCCGTTGGGTGCATATGCATATAAGACCCTTTGTTTGCGCTTACTAGACAGCAGCAGCTTTGAAGTTCGATCCCTAGGTATCATCTGCCACAATGATCGATATGCGTGCGGTGCGAGCCCCAAAGTGGATGCACATGTAGGGGCGTTTGTCGCGTTTGCTCGCTTCCTCGCGCACTCCACCATTCACTTGTGCGAGTTGCGCACTCACACATGCATTCGAGCCATGTGCACACTCCATCTCTCACTCTCTCACTCTCACTCTCTCACTCTCTCACTCTCTCACTCTCTCACTCTCTCACTCTCTCACTCTCTCACTCTCTCACTCTCTCACTCTCTCACTCTCTCTCTCTCACTCTCTCACTCTCTCACTCTCTCACTCTCCCACTCTCTCACTCTCTCACTCTCTCACCTTCATGTGTGACATAATGCCGATCGACGCCGGGCGCGTCGCCAACGTCGCCCGCTGCACTAACCATTCGTTCAACACACACGCACACTGCCACGCACGCACACTGCCACGTATGCACGGACGCCCACTCTCTTCCAGTCTCACTCCCAGAGGTTAGATCTGCGCTCGATTGATGCCGGGTTGCCATCGACGCCCGCTTCACCAACCACACGCACGTAGAATTACGTTCTCTCGCTCTGTCTCATCCTCCCCCCACACCTCCACTCTTTCCCACAGGGGCAACCTGCTGTCCATCGACGCCGGGTGCACCGCCAACGTCGCGCGTTTCATCAACCACTCGTGCGACCCCAACCTCATCCTCCAACAAGTGTTCGCGCGCGACAGCCGCAACATGCTGTACTACTACGTCGCGGTGTTTGCCCAGAAAAATATCCCGGCAAACGTCCAGGCGAGTATTTTGTTCTCGGGGTTAATACACGCCTCAGGTACACTTTATGAGACCCCCAGATAGACTGCTCACCTGAAACTGTCAGATGTCTTGATTCAAAGATGACAATTAGGATTCTAGCCTTCCCAGAGGTCTCTCACTGTTGGCTTAGATTACCCGGAAGATAACCTTCATAGCCTCCCACCTAGGCTGCGCAAGAAAAGCCTGAATCCAATTCTCGGTTATCGGACGAATAACATCATCCAGCCGAGGTTTTCGTGCGAAACTACTACAGCTGCTACGATCTGAGCCGCTACGCGGGTCATGGCATCCCGGGCGGCAACTTCTTGACCGACCGCCTGAAGGCGTTCCTGACCCAACCACCCACCCGTCCGCGCAGCAACCACTTGACCGCCTGCCTTAAGGCATTCCTGACCCAACCACCCCCCCGCCCGCGCAGCAATCACTTGACCAACCGCCTAAAGGCATCCTGACCCAGCCACCCACCCGCCAGTGCTTCTTCGATTGGGCGGTTTACCGCCTACAGCGGTTTCTGGGCGGAAATAATAAATTATTTTTGAGGGTTTACCGCCCAATTTTCGCCGTTTTTGTCTTTTGGGCCGATTTTGGTTGTAAGAATTAATTAATTTAAATCAATTGAAGAAGCACTGCCACCCGCCCGCGCAGCTCTCCTACGACTACGGCGACAACATGACGCACGCAGCCGGCCTCAACTGCATGTGCGGCGCGCCCAATTGCTCAGGGCTCAACGCGGCCGGGGCCCCGCGGCCTGGGGGAGCTGGCGCGTAGCTGACCTGAAGCTGGCCCGGCCTATGGAAGCCGTGGGTGTACGGTGCAACGCTTTCAGCGGAGCGCTCGCGCAGCCTGCGTAGGGGGGCTGGCATGCAGCTCGCCTACAGTTGGCATGCAGCTGCCCGGGCAGGCGAGGGAGCTGGCCTCGCGTGGAGAGAGCGGCGCAGGGCTGGCGGCCATAACAAGCCCATGCGTAGCCTTGGGGAAGAGCTGTCCTGGCCAGGGCATGGGCTGGCGGCAGTGAGGAGAGCCACGAGGAGATGTTGCCTTAAATGGGTGCCCTGTGGGCGGCGATTCGCTGGTACTTGAGTTCACCGCGGGATGAAAGGCGACCGTCCAGCGTTAGTGCCAAGTATGGTCTCGTCGAGAGCGGCGGGCTTGCAGTGATGAGGGCCGTGAAGATGAAGCAGAGCGGGCGAGCGGGAGCGGGCGAGCGACCGCCCAATCGGGCATTGCAATGGTGGCGGTGGTGGCGTTAGCGGCGGAGGATCGCACGTCGGTGGGTAGCAGTTTGCTGGCAGTGAGCAGCGGCTCACGGTAGCTTGTTGACGGTGGGCGATGGTAGAGAGTAGCAGGGGAGGGATATTATTGGGGCATCATGAGATGGTGTGCGCGCGTAACAAGTGTGGTTGTAAGCATTGCCTGTACGTGCACAAACAAGAGCACATGAGAGCAGTAAGCTTAGATGTGCGCGGCATCGCATGGGACAGTTGTGCATGAGCTGTGTTGGCCAGGATCACCCACCATCATGGCTAGCTAGACGCTGTGACAGCGGGTGCCTCCCCAACCCAAGTCCGAACAACAGCAGAAGGTTGGCCTGGTAAACAAACTTGGGGAAACTTTGGCGAGAAAGAAGCCCACGTGGATCCGAGGATGTAGCACTGCATACACAAGTGACAAGTGTCAGGGAGGGCGGGAAAAGGGACAAACCAGCACACCTCACCTTCCTGTACTTTACTGCAGTCTGCTGGTGCTACGCCAAGAGCCAACAGGCTGGCATGCACAGGTGGTTTACGTGGATCCTTCTGCTCTGTCCCCTGTTTACAGTGAGGAGGGGGGGGAGTGTGTGAAGTGTGTGTGCGTGTGTGAAGTGTATGTGTGTGTGTGTGTGTGTCTGTATGCCTAGGCCTGTGTGTGTGTGTGTGTGTGCATTTACGTGCATGCGCGTGCTTGTGTGTTGGCACATCTCCCACAACTCTAGGGATGGGGAGGGTGGGGGGTAGGAAAGACCCTTGCCCACATTCACACCCCAAACTCCCCACACAGCACGCGACGCAAATGTTCATAAACAACCGCCCTCGGAACATATCACCACCATGCCGGAGAGCAATGGAGTAGGGCCTTCGAATGGTGCGGGGCCCTCGACGGCGCCGCGCCCGCAGTCTGGAATCGACTGGAACGACCTCGACCTCGACCCATCGGCAGTGGAGAAGAAGGACGCGGCGCTGGCTAAGTACCGCGCAGAGGTCGCGCGTGTGTCAAAGAGCGCGGTGCGTGCAGCAAGATATATAGATGAGCACATGCATGGCGCGCATGGCATGGACGATTGCATGGCGCGCTTTGCAGCCCATGATGGACTGTTCCGCTCTCTCTGTGCTCAACCCCGTACTGATGATGGATGTTACAGTCAGGGACACCTCTAAAGGCGTACTGCTGTGCACCTGTCTGCCAGCACGAAAATGGTGCCTGCCCGCCTGCCTGTCCGCCCGCCTGCCTGCCACTCGCACGCACACGCACACAATCACCCATATCTCTCTCACAACTGTACGCCGCATACACACATGTGCCCAGAAGCAGCTCATCCCGGATTCAGTCATTAAAATAAGCTCACCCTCACTCATCCGCCTCTCTCTCCTTTCTCGGATACGCGTGTATCACATACATGTGTGCACACACGCACACACGCATAACCTTGACCGCAAAGAAGCAGTGCGATCACATCATGCAGGCGGTTAAAGTAGGCCTCCCACTGCTGGCCTAGGCGGCCTACTTCAACAAACATGCACACACACACACACACATAGCAGGGTGTGACAAGCACACACACACACACACACACACACACACACACACACGCACACCAGGGCCGTAGAGGGTGGTGGTGGTTGACGTCCGGGAAACCGGACGTGGGGTGGCGGCTGCGTCGGGGACCCCGAACACGGGTCTGGCTGGCCGTCCGGAAGTGTGAAAAGTGTGGACTTTCACATTTTTTTTTGCAGTGCCTCTGCCTTTCCCTGTCTACATCAGCCCTTCGACCATCACAAAGCCTGCTTATTCATGATGCCAATTTATATGTACAAAGCCAGTACAAAGCGTGTTGATTCGAGAATAAAAAAAACACCGAGATCGGTGTTTTTCTGTTTTCGTATGTACGAACACTTGTGTCTGCGCCCTCTGCGCACGTGTGCGTAGCCCTTCCCAGTCGTTGTCCTCATACGGAATGGCATCGTGTGCAGTCTGTGACAGCAGCCTGGGGGGGCAGAAAAAGCTGGCTTGAGTTAACGCTCGCCCAGACGAGTTGTTGCGCATGGCGCACGCATGCAGGCATGCATGCATGCATGCATGCAGTGGGGTCCGGGGCGCAGCCTGTCTGGAGTTTGTGCTAGAGCCGTGATACATTGTGTCTTAGTCTAGATAGTGGCATGATCTGCTGCAGCAGAGCCAGGCAGGGGATAGATCTTGGCAGCGGTCACACTTGAATCAAGCAACAGTGTGACCAACCACCGCGCCTCTTCCGCATCACGGCCCTTAGCGCGCGATGCGAACTGATTTAATGCAGGTCGCGAGAAGTGCCGGAGGCCAGAGGAGAGGAGAGAAGAGGGGCTGGGGGAGACAAAAACGGACGTAGGCAAAAAATGACGTCCGGCTTGCTGGACGGGGCCCTGCGGGCCCCAGCGTTGACATCCGGAAAACCGGACGGAGCCTGCCGCGCGCGTCCGGATGGCCGTCCCTTCGGGACGTTGGCGTCTGATCCGGATCCATTTGAACGGCCCTGACACACACACACACACACACACACGCGCGCATACGTGCGCACACACATGCATAGGGCGCGGCACGGTATACGTATACGGTATATACCGTATGTATACCGTGACGGTATAAATACCGCATACGGCGGGATGTGAACCGTATACAGCATTTTTTTGGAAAACAAGTAAAAGGCGAAAAGGCTCCAACTCCGTTGAAACTGCATGGATTTCGATGATTCGACTTGCAATGGACAGCTAATGACAAGGGCTATCCAGAACAAAGCTTGGACGCAGCATAGTATGGAGTGAAGAATATGGTGATTGCATGGAACGCAGGGACGCTCCGGCTGCCATGCAGTGAGAAAAAACTAGTTTTGTGTTTCCTCTAAACCAAACATAGCAAAGTATGCTTGCTAGAGTGGATTTGTGATGTTCATCATGTCAGGCATCCGAATCCACTGTTTCCATCTCAATCGGATCAAGGAATCACGGGTATACACGTATACCCTTGTATACAGTATACGTTATACGGTATTATACGGTATACGGGCCCACGTATACGGTATACTGCCGCGCCCTACACATACATGCACACACACATACACACACACACACACACACACACACGCAGACCATGATGTACTCGTCCCCCCATACACATACACAGACACACATACACATACACAAACACTCGCAGAAGCCGGCCAAGCCCGACATGCAGGCGTACAAGAGCCTCAACGAGGAGCTCACGCCAAAGAACGTGTACGGGCACGTGCCTGGCATTGCAGTGGGGGAAACGTTTAACGGGCGTGGGGATGCCGCCATTTTCGGGCTGCACGGGCGCATCCAAGCGGGCATCGACGGGAGCAACAAAACAGCCAAGGGCACGTACACAATCTGCCTCGCTGGCGGATACGCGGACGACAAGGACGAGGGCGCAGTGTTCTGGTGCGGGGCGCCACGGCCTGAAATTGCCTGCGTAGCCTCGCGCCAGCACAAGCCAGTATTTTTGTTGCCCAACAGAAGGCGCCACGGACTAGACCCACGCGCGTGTTGATATACAGGGAGCGTAGGCCGTAGGCTGTCACTACTGCCAACACGGCGCAGGTTACAATGCACCGCCCCCCGTTACTCCGGTTGTGGCGGTCGAGGGAACCTGGCACATTGCGGCTTCCATATCATTGTTCTACCCTGGTTCTACCGCCAAGTTCCAGCCCTACGCGGTCAAATTTCGTCAAATATAAGAGCACTGCCCCCCCCCCCCTTGTCCCCCCCCCCCCTGCTAGGCTGGCGTGTTGCGCGGCCTTTCAGGCCCTCCTAGTAGAGCCCCCTTGCTAGACTTGTAGTCTAGGCCTTGACTCTCGCCCCGGGGTCCTCGGGGCGCATACGTGCAAAACCTGTTACACCACCACCACGACCACCACCATCCCTGAGCAGGTGCCAGGGCGGCAACACGCACACGCACACACACACACACACACACACACAAACACACACACACACACACACACATACACACACACACACACACCACCACACGTCAACATACACACACACACACCTCCCCCACCCACCACCCGTGCAGGTAAACCGGCCCGGGCGGCAACGATGGTAAGCAGCAGATTGCTGACCAGAAGTGGGAGTTGGGCAACATCGCGCTGAGGGTGAGCGCGTGCTCGGACACACACGCATGCACACACACACACAAGCACACGCGCGCGCGCACACACGTGCACACATGCTCGCATGTTTGCACGCGTGCATGCTACGTCTCCCCAGGCAAGCTTCGAGACGGGCTGTGGGCGCGACAAACGCACGCACGCACGCCACACAACGCGTGCGCACACACACACACACATACACACATACACACACACACTATTGCGTGCATGCGTGCATCTGATCATGCATTGCTTGCACATGACCTCTTATTGCTTTCGCAGGCCAGCTGCGAGACTGGCATGCCTGTGCGTGATGCACGGGTTCAAGGCGGACGGTCGGCTGCAGTACGCGTATGACAGGCTGTACCGTGTCAAGGTAAATACGTGGATACCAAGACTGTGCGTAGCCGTTGCCTTTGCTGGAAGTTCGGAACTCATTTTTTTACGGCAAGTTCTGCAGGGAGGCCATCCCTGGCCACGCACTTGGTCGTGTTTTTCACACTCACACGCCCCCCCCCCGTGCCCCTCACTCATCATGCCACCCACACACGTGTTCGTCGCACCCATTCAATGCAGGATCACATGTTTCAGCTGCGCACGGCCACGGCCATATGGCCATCAAGTTCCGCATTGAGGCCACCCTTCACACATGGAGGCCATCTTTCACACATTGTGTCCTTCTTTGGCCACTCCCCAGGGAACCTAACTCATCAGCACCATGCCACTCACACACGTGTGCGTCGCACCCACTCAACGCGGGATCACAGGTTGCATCCAAACACGCACGGCCACGTAGCCAGCAAGTTCCGCATGGAGGCCACCCACGTCCTTCACACATGTTTGCCTTCTCTCGTCCCCCCAACATGACTCATCATCATATCACCCACACGTGCGCGTTGCACCCATTCCACGCAGGAGTACAAGATGGAGCCCAGCACGCAGCCCAGGACGGATGGCGGCTTCCCCTGCCTCATCATCCAGTTCCTCATGAAGGTAGGGTTGAGGGAGGTAGGGTTGAAGGAGGGAGGTTGCAGGGAGGGAGGATTCGCTGTTTTAGGTGTGGTCCATTTTCCCCGGGGTCCTCTGGGTTGAGGGAGGGAGGGTCAAGGGAGGTAGGGTAAAGGGTTTGCGGTTTTAGGTGAGGTCCTTTTACCCCGGGGTCCTCCGGGTGCGTACATGTAAAACATGTGAAACCTGTGGCCTCATCGGGGTGGCCATGGACTGCGTGTGTGCATGTATGCATGGTTCACTAGGGTGCCTGCACTCACGCGCACTCCACATGCCGATCCATAACACTTGTCTGCCAAGGTAACAGTAACAGTAACACGGGGTTTCCAGCTAAGCAGGCTACTCTTCTACTAGAGACACCCGCCGATACTCCAGCACACTTAAGTACTAGAGTACCGCCGGCTCCCGGCCGATAGACTACCGCTCCCGCCGGCTGGACTACCCCAAACAGCGGTCTCTGAGAGACATGTCTGGCAAGGAGCATATAGGAGAGGACCTTCCTCAGGGTCACAGTAGTGGCCTTGTGGCCAGTCAAGCCGGCAGAGCCGACTGGCGCTGACTGGAACGGTCCCCGCCTGGCAGTGCATGGCTGTCCAGGTACCCACATATAAACCCCTGTTCACACCGTTGATTTTGGGTGCCTTAGTAGCGGAAGCACTGTTCCACAACACTCGCCACCTTGCCTGGAACTTTCGACCGCGTCGTCATATCCCTTTATAACCCGCGAAGCCCAAATCCAAACGCACCTGTCTAATTCCCCCCCCCCCCCCCCCCCCCCCGTGCACTAGGCCATCCCCGGCCACTCGGTCGTCTCGCACACCGTCACATTTGCGTCGATGTTCAGGCGCAACGGAGCGCCGGAGTCCATCCCGCGCCAACTCGCGTCAGCGGGCGACGACGACGATGAGGGGTGCGATTGTTTGGCAATGCGAGCGGTCGTCTCTGATTCGTCTCGCACGCCGTCACGCTTGCTCATTACTAGGTCAAGCTCGGGCGTGCGATGGAGTGTGCGCCGCGCCGATTTTTCGATGCAGATGGCGACAATGCCAAAAACTGAGCTTTCAAGTTTCAGGCTCCCCAAACAAGAAGTGCAAGCGCGTCGTGTGCAACTCCACAACCTGTCTGTTGATCATTCAATTTCAAGACATGAACGCACATACGCGCACACACACACACACACACAGAGAGAGAGAGAGATATCGTTACAGAGAACTCTGCACGGCAGACCTAGATAGGCTGTTTCTGGTCATCATTGAGGAGATTCCATTTGGAGGCGGGTGACCAACCGTGCGCCAACAAGAGGGTGAATAACCTCAACACACACACACACACACACACACACACGCACACACACACACACACACACACATACACACACACACACACATACACACACACACACACATACACACACACGCACACACTCCCTCGCAGCTACGATGGCGTCGAAAAGCGCAAGCGCGCCGCACCCAGCTCCTACGCGCCCAGCAGCGCGGCGGCGCTGGCGCAGCGCGCGATGCAGATGGCGGCTGAAGACAGGGAGGTGGGTCCTTGCATGGGGCGAGTGACACTCTCTAACGTGCCACGGCTGCTGTCCCGGTCGCCTCGGGGCTACAGGCTTCGCGCCTATGGTCACATATAGCTCGGGCATCACACATTTAGCACCGAAACCACTGTAGCAACTGAGTAGGCAAAAGGAACTAGTTGTATCAGTAGCACTCTGACAGTACAAGTATACAACATATACAAGTGAGGCGAGTAGTATGTGACACTCGGTCATCATTTAAATATAGCCCGGTCATCATTCATAACGTCATTTGGCATCCAATGGTCGCCGATCTATTACCCATAGGCACGGTGCCGAGGTGCCCCGGGGGGACCCTGGACAGCGGCTCTGGTAGGAATTATACCCGAGAACAAATCCTCCGACTTCAAAACGCAGTGTAGGGGTAGACGACTTGTTCAAAATGTAGTGCAGCAGCTTCTTCATATAAAAAACTACTACCTTCACCAAGCTAAGTGACCCCTCCCCCTCGAACTGCCACACGTGTGCGCCTTGAGGAGATTCGATAACTCTACGGACCCCCTTCGCCCAGCTGGAACCCCTTACAAAAAAGTCTCTTGTGCAAGCCCTTACTGGATTGCCTCTACCTAACCTCATTCAACCCTTCTCCACCACGCGTGCGCACACACGCACAGACTGCCGCATGCGCGCGCCTCGAGGAGATCCGCAAACTGGACGGCGTGCTCGTGGAGGACCTGTCGTGTGGGCTCGAGCGCTACCCCATCCCGGTCATCAACACGGTCAACGACCAGAGCCCGCCACCCCTGACGTACATCAAGGTGCGCGTGCGAGCGAGCGTGCGTGCGTGCGTGTATGTGTTTTTGTTATGGTTGTATGTGTATGCTCCCCCCTCTCCACACATCCTGCTCGCGCTCTCCTCACACTCCCTTCAGGACATGCGCTATGCGCCCTACGTCGGTGAGCTCGTTACACAACTGATGGCAGAGGAGGACGCGCGCTTCCTGCAGTACACCGACGGCTCCCGGTGCGGTGCCACGTGTCTGACCGACACGCATGAATAATGGGGCGCGGGTGGAACAGTTATAGTCAGGGAGCGCATTTACTCAGCATTTGCCTTCTCCCCCCCCTCCCCTCGCGTGCAATAGCCACCTTTTGCAGGTGCTGACGCACACCCACCTACCCATCCACCCACCCACCCACACCTCAGGTGCGGCCTCGCGTTCAACCGCCACCTTGTGCGGCTCGACGCGCCGCTGCTCGACGACCACCCGTTCAAGCACACGGACGAGCTCAACTACGAACCGGAGGTGATTATGAC
The DNA here is from genome assembly GCA_016618255.1 of Chlamydomonas sp. UWO 241. Taxonomy (NCBI): domain Eukaryota; kingdom Viridiplantae; phylum Chlorophyta; class Chlorophyceae; order Chlamydomonadales; family Chlamydomonadaceae; genus Chlamydomonas; species Chlamydomonas priscui. The sequence continues at coordinate 56,770 of VFSX01000158.1, read as the reverse complement.
ATTGACGCCTCGTTGGTGTACTAGGGGTGCAGGCGGCCGCGTCATGTCCTGAGCAATTGCCTTAGTAGCTCTTTGCCTACGCGTTAGCAAACGGACGCTCCACTACGACGCGTAGGTTGGCATTGAGTGGAGTATGCGCAACGTGCTGGCTGTAGGCCTGTTGTAGGCTGCTCACGAATCTTGCAGTTCAATTTTGTGGCATTTTGACAAAACCTCCAGCTCACCAACAGCCAGTCTTCTCACAGGGTGCCTCCCACTCCACAGAGCGCGTCCTTCCATATAATTGTCAACATTTGAACCATCAACTGCAGTTGTGAACCAAAACCACCCTAAGAGGCCAGGTGGCTTTCATCACTCCCACGCTGTGATCCCCCTGCAAGCCGTTTACCGCTCGGGGCCGGATTTCCCATTTCTCAGAAAACCACCCCACACTTGGTGGGAGAGGGCGTCAAGGGGTGCGTTGGAAAGCTCTCGCCGAGAGCAGCTCAGCGGCACGCGCTGCGTGGACGCCTGCTATGTATTGCGACTGGTATGAACGGTCAAAGTTGCTCGAGCCGGGAAACAACTAACTGCTTAAATCATTCCCAGGGAACGCTACTCCCACGCCACAAGGGCGCATCATGTTAACACCCGTCAACATATGAACACATGCATTGCGTCGCCTCGAGTTCACTAGTGTTGTGCACCTGTTGTTCAACCTGTCTCATGCAGCACGCTTGAAGGATTTCAGCCTAATGCCTACCCCATACACCCTTCACAACACGCAGGGCCTGCTCATGCGCACCACGCCGCTCGGAGTGCACAAGTGCAGCAGCACGTGCACGGCCAAGGGGTGCAAGCACAACATGCAGGCGAGTGCTAAGGCACAGCTACACACGTTTATGTTGGTGCACTCATTTCATTCATGTAGCAGAACTACGACTCTTGCACATGTTTCACGTGTTGCACTCTTGCACATGTACACTTGTTGGAGAGCAGAACAGGTTGTGAAGTCAGTCGCCCCCACGAGACTCAGCCCCTATCCCATCGGTGCGCAGGTCTCCAATGGCATCTCTCTGCCTCTGGAGGTGTTCATGACGGACACAATTGGGTGGGGAGTGCGCTACGCGGACCCGGTCAAGGCCGGCAGATTCATTTGCGCGTACGTCGGCGAGGTCATCACCGAGGTAATGGCAAACAAGCGCCACGGCGGTGACCAGTACCTATACGGTCTGGACCACTTTGTCGAGTTGTATTACATCCAGAAGCAGCAGACGGAGGAGGAGGGGACATACCCCGCACACCAGGTATGAACTCAACCCCATTATGCCGTACACATTGTGTGCCTGTCTAGTGGGGATAAAAAACCACAATTTTTTGACCTGGTCAAGGGGGGCCTGGGCGGGGGGAGGGGGGAGGGGACCACACATGTTTTGTATCAAAAATGCGGATGGTGGTCCCAGAGGACTCGCTAAGCCCTCGCAAGCACACATCCACCATTATAAATACACACCCAGAACCACTACCTCATCTTCACCTAAAAACGCTGCGTTATTGTCATGTTACGTTATGTTACAGACCCTTACCTACTACCAACAGAGAGTGCCCATTTCCATTCAGAGGCAACATACGGAGGAGCATGTCAACTACCCCGCATACCCGTTGGGTGGGGTTCCCCCCCCCCACACACACCACACACTCACACAAGTCTCCTTGCCCCAGCAACCGCCGGCTTCCCACGCACACGGGGATCTTTGATGTCGCACAGGTTCCCCCGGAGCCGCGCTGCATGGACGAGCTGCTGACTGCGCGCATCAAGCAGTTCCCCGCAGAGGTGGGGTGGATGGGTGGATGATTGTGCGGTGGGGGATTCGAAACCTTGGTAGATCAAAGGCTTGTGAGTGCCTGTGGGTGGTTGAGGGATAATGCGAACGCGGGACACGGGCGGCAAGGAGCGCTCACGGGTGGTGGCACTTTAGATAGAGAGGGAGAGGGAGAGGGAGAGGGAGAGGGAGAGGGAGAGGGAGAGGGAGGGGAGAGGGAGAGGGAGAGGGAGAGAGGGAGAGGGAGGGAGAGGAGAGGGAGAGGAGAGGGAGAGGGAGAGGGAGAGGGAGAGGAGAGGGAGAGGGAGAGGGAGAGAAGGAGGGAGAGGAGAGGGAGAGGGAGAGGAGAGGGAGAGGGAGAGGGAGAGGGAGAGGGAGAGGAGAGGGGGAGAGGAGAGGGGAGAGGAAGGGGAGAGGAGAGGAGAGGGAGGGAGAGGGAGGGGGGAGGGAGGGGGAGGGGAGGGGGGAGGGGGAGGGGAGGGGGGGAGGGGAGGGGGGGGGGGAGGGGGAGGACAGAGAGAGGGAGGGGGAGAGGGAGACAGAAAGAGGGAGACAGAGAGAGGGAGACAGAGAGAGGGAGAGAGGGAGAGATAGTTAAAGAGTAGAAATTACAAGTCGGCCTTTGGATTGCGTAGTCGTGTCTGCAACTGTACCTGTCATGTGGAGAGGAAGGTGCAGAGACGCCAGAGGCCAACGCACGGGGGGGGGGCAGAAAAGTTTTTTTTGACACACATGATATAAGTTTTTTGGGGGGGGTCCCACCCACCGACCCACCCTATCTCACTTAGTACGCCATGCATGGAGCCGGGACCGATGCGCATGGCTTCCTCACACTTGGGGCTATCCATCGCAATGTCTTAGTTTCCAGAAGATGGCCAATATTACCTCCCAACAACTCGCCATGCCTTGGCGGCCGAGATGGCCGCCAACGGGAGTGTGGACTCTCCAGTTCACACTTTCCAAGCAGATTCAGGGTTGACTCTCCTGAGGTGTTTTGCTGTGCTCTCCAAGGAAATTCAGATGGCATCAGTCCCATATCAGTCCGTGAAGATTGCTCAAATCCCAGGTGGGCAGTTGGTGCACTGGAGGGAGCACGCGGGGGAGTTGGGGCGTTCAGGGGGGGATGGACCCCCAACCCTTAACCCAGGGTCACTTCTTAGAGTGGATTCGTTCTCTTCTCATCAAGGCGGTTCCAATGGTGGTCTTCCCATCGAAATTGGCCCAGTGGAAAGAAAATTCTTGGCCCCCAATATTTAGTTTGCCGCCACCCCTCCCCACCCACCCACCCACCCCAACTTTGGACCTTCATATCTCGGCCCCCAGGTGTCCAAATCCAAAACATCCGCTTGATTTTGAACGTAGGCAGCAAGGAGATTCATAATCATCATGTGTGTCACATACGTACTTTTCTGCCTCCCCCTTGGGCCAACACATCAAAAACAGAGGGCAGTTGTGTTGTCAGAGACTTGACGGCGATTGCGCGTCACGTGTGCACAGGTGGAGGACAAGAGGGCAAAGGCAGCTGCCGATGCTGCTGCCGCCGGTGCCGCTACGACAGCAACAGCCCTCGCTGACTCACTAGGTGGTGTTGCTACGAGTGGTGCTGCTGCAAAAGACGGTTACGAAGACGGTCACAAGGTGTGTTGTGTGCCTTGGGCAGTTGTGTGTGGGGGGGTGGGGTGTGGGGGGCTGAGTTCGCGGGTGGGTGGGTGGGCCGGACATGCGTCTTCTCTCTTCACCCCATGCACCTTCTCACCCCCTGTCCTTTGTTTTGTAGGCCGAGCACCCGAGCACAGCAACCACCGTGCCAGACTGCCCCGCAACCACCAACGGCGCCGCCGCCGCCGCGTCTCCGCCCGCTGGCAACGGGGCCCCGCTCGTGCGCGCCGACCCCGACCACGCTTGCGCCACGCAGAACCACCGGCCGCTCGAAGGGAGGGGCACCCCTCCGGCCGAAGGGGAAGGGCCCGCGGGAGGCGAGTCGCGGAGCAGTGAAGCGGAAGCAGGTGGCGCGCCGACTGGCACTTCAAACGGCGGCGGCCGTGCGCTTGCCGACGCGCCCGCGCTCGTAGCGTCTGCGATGTGTGCCGGCACCGCTGCTTCTGCTGCAGCCGACGCTGCCACGTCCGCACCGGCCGGCACCGCTGTGGATCCTGCTGCCGCCGCCGCCGCTGCCGTCGCCGCCGCCGCTGCCGACGCCGCCGCGCTCAACGAGGCGCTCACGATGCCGGCGCCGATTCTGCCTGGCAGCGACGACGTAGGGTGAGTGCTAAATTGTACAGTCTGTCTGACGTCGTGTTGGTTTGTTGAAACATGTGCTTGCCCAACCTGGAAAAAGAGGCCGGCAGCTGTCAAAGTGTGGCCTCTAGGACCTCCGAGCTGCCATTTGCCTCATCGATGTATATATGCACGCGGAGCTTACCTCAAAAGTGAGTGCGCGTAAGGGGCGCTTGCTCGCTTCGCCACCCGCTCCATCAAGGCTAGGTGTGCAAGCCATACACACATGTGTGTACACATTCATGTGTGCCTCGCGCTCACACGGAATTCACCATTCCCGCCCTCACACGGAATTCACCATTTCCTCCCTGATTCCCTCTTCCCCAACATCGCCCTCTGCATGAGCCAAACCAATCAGTGCACACCAAAATTCGCATTTGCTGACTCTGTCTCCCCCCTCACACCTCCACTCTTCCCCACAGGGGCGACCTGCTTTCCATCGACGCCGAGCGCGTCGGCAACATCGCGCGCTTCCTCAATCACTCGTGCGAGCCCAACCTCAGCATGCAGCCCGTTTTTGCGCGCGGCTGCCGCAACATGCTGTACTACTACGTGGCGTTCTTTGCGGGGCAGGACATCCCGGCAAATGTTGAGGCGAGTATTTAGGGTCGAGGGTGATAAAGGGTGATAGGCCAACCTTGCCATCCAGCCGGGGGAAGTTTGTGCGTGACTGCCGCAACACGCTCAGCTGCCACGTGGGATTTGTGCGGGTCAACAGCATCCCGGGCGGCAACCCGGTAAAAGGAAGGGAGGCGCTGTGTAGCTGTCCGGCTGACTTCACTGCCTGAATGCCTGCCTCTCCCACCCACCTGCACAGCTCACGTACGACTACAACGTCAAGATGACGAACACATCCGGCCTCAACTGCATGTGCGGCGCGCCCAGCTGCTCAGGGCGTGGCGCGCCTTCGGCCTCGCAGCACAAGGGAGATGGCCTATAGCTGGTCGGAAGCTGGCTTGGCCCATGAGAGCCGTGAGTGCGCGGCGCGCCGACCTGCTGTTGAGCGCGGTCGCAGCCTGCGTAGGGGGCTGGCCTGCAGCTGGTCGGTAGGGGGCGGCTGGGACTGGGCGCCTGGCGGCAGTGGGGATATTGGATGGCGCGCACACGCTCCCTGCGCAGCCGGGGCAGGGAGCTGGCCGAGGATGGAGAGCGCGGCGCAGGGCTGGCGGCTATGACGAGCCCAGGCGCAGCCTTGCTGAATAGCTGGCATGGGGACGGGCTGGCGGCGGTGTGGAACCGAGAGCGGTGCGGGCTTGTGGTGACGCGGAGGAAGCGGATCAGGCGAGCAAACTTCCAGTTGTGCGTGCGTGCGTTGGCTGGTAGCAGCGACGCTGTTGGGGGTCCCCTCATGCCACCAACGCCCGTACGCGATTGGGCGCTGACCTGCAGGGACGCAGCGGCAGCAAGTGCAGCAGCAGCAGCAGGCGGTGTGCAGCTGGGGGCAGGAAGAGCTGTGGTTGGTGCACGCGTGTCAAGTGTGGCCTGTTACAAGAATTCGCAGCTGTTGTGGTTTGATGCGTGCTGTAATTGCACATACCAGACTACACGAGAGCGACACGGTGTAATTTTGCATCGCGTGGGGCAGCGGTGCATGAGTATTGTGGCCAGGATGGCATTCACCATGCGCAATGCTGTGCTGGCGTCTGCCTCCTCACGGGTGCGCCTGCCCTTTGCGTACTCGGCGCTGTACGCTACCTCAGCGACGCACGGACTGGCGCCTCGCACGAGGTCGCTCAGGGCGCCTGGCGTGAGCACAGTGGAGGTTCCAGGAGTGGCGGCGGCTGTGGGACGACTGCGTGGGAGGGCGCCCACTCGCCTGGCCGCAACCGCCAGCCCCGCTGAGGTGCCCCCCGCCCCTTTTGTGTCGTTCGGGAGCCTGGGCCTCATCACCGAGCTGCAGACCGCGCTGGCGGACCTCAGCATCCTGGAGCCCACTGAAATCCAGGTGCGTGTGCATGGACGCCTTGCCATGCACGCATGCCATGCAAACCACATGCATGCAGGCATGCCCGCGCCTGCCCCCAGTCCCACCCCACGTACTCACGCAGCGACCGATGTGCGCCAGCGACCCATCGTGGCATGTGCGCCAGCGACCCATATGCACGCACGCGCCACCACCTCTGTGGGCCACCCGCACACATACGAAAACATACTCAAGCTCGTGCATGCACACACGCACACACACACACACACACACACACACACACACACACACACACACACACACACAAACCCACTCATACACATACACACACACACACACACACACACACACCATTGCTGCCGAGCAGGCCAAGTCAATCCCGGGCATCCTGAGCGGCGGCGACTACGTGCTCGCGTCGCACACTGGGTCCGGCGAGACGCTCGCCTACCACACACACACACACGCACACACACACACGCATACACACACATGCCCTCGCTGCCGAGCAGGCCAAGTCAATCCCGGGCATCATGAGCGGCGGCGACTACGTGCTCACGTCGCACACTGGGCCTGGCAAGACGCTCGCCTACCACACACACACACACACACACACACACACACACACACACACACACGCCCTCGCTGTCGAGCAGGCCAAGTCAATCCCGGGCATCATGCGCGGCGGCGACTACGTGCCCGCGTCGCACTCTGGGTCTGGCAAGACGACCGTCTACCACACACACACACACACACACACACACACACACACACACACACACACACACACACATACACACACACACACACGCTGCCGATCAGGCCAAGTCAATCCCGGGCATCATGAGTGGCGGAGACTACGTGCTCGCCTCCCACACTGGGTCCGGCAAGACGCTCGCCTACCTGCTGCCCATCATCAACCTCATCAAGGCCCAGGAGGTCGGCGGGTTCGTCGGCCGCCCCAAGCGCCCGCGCGCGCTCGTGCTGGGCCCCACCAAGGAGCTGACTGAACAGATCGCCGGAGTCTGCAAGGCGCTTTCGCACAGCGCCAAGTTCCGGGCGGTGGGGCTCACTGGGTCCAAGACGTGAGTGTGGGCGGAGGGGTGGGGGGGCTTGGGGGTGGAAGGTGGAAATTTCCGGGCGTTGGGGCTCCACTGGGGCCAAGACGTGTGTGTGGGTGTGTGGTGGGGTGTGGCAAGGCGCTGTCGCACAGGGCCAAGTTCCGGGCGGTCGGGCTCACTGGGTCCAAGACGTGAGTGTGGGTGGAGGGGGTGGCGGGTGGGAGGGCGGGTGGCAGGTGGTGGTGAGGGTCCACGGTTCTCATGTGAGTGTGTGGGGCGTGGGAGGGCGCTCGTGCTGGGCCCCACCAAGGAGCTGACTGAACAGATCGCCGGTGTCTGCAAGGCGCTGTCGCACAGTGCCAAATTCCGGGCGGTGGGGCTGACTGGGTCCAAGACGTGAGTGTGTGTGGGGAGGGCGAGTGGGAGGGCGAGTGGCAGGTGGATCGTTCTGGGCGGTGGGGGTCCTCGGTTCTAAGGTGTGAGTGTGTGGGGCGTGGGAAGACGCTGTCGCACAGCTCCAAGTTCCAGGCAGTGGGGCTGACTGAGTCCAAGAAATGAGTGGAGGGAGGGCGGGTGGCAGGTAGAAGATCTGGGTGGTGGGGGCCACGGCTTCCAAGATGATGGAGATGATGGGAGCCGGCGACACACACACACACACACACACACACACACACACACACACACAGAGATGCAGCAAGCAGCGGCTCAAGGTGGCGATGATGGGTGCCGGCGACACACACGCACGCACACACACACACACACACAGATGCAGCAAGCAGCGGCTCAAGGTGGCGATGGTGGGTGCCGTCGACACACACACACGCACACACACACACACACATACACACACATGCAGCAAGCAGCAGCAGAAGGTGGCGATGATGGGCGCCATCGACATCGTCGTTGCGACGCCAACGCGCTTCCTGCAGCACGTCAAGGAGGGCAATGTGTTTGTCAAGGTGTGTGGCGGAACTGTATATATGAGCGCTACATCAGCCTCAGGGTTGCGGGTTTAGGGGTTAGCTGACTTCAGCCCATATACAAGGGCTATGAGTAAGTGCCCCCTGCAGCGTGTCGAGGAGGGCAACGTGTTGGTGAAGGTGTGCGGCAGGAGTGTATTTATGTACATGTAAGCGCTGACATCAGCCTGTTTGTTTACGTTTAGAAATATGCTGCTTAGCCGAGTCAAGGCGTTTCAACAGCACGTGAAGAAGGGCAGTTACAGTTACAGTTACATCGGCTTTCCAGCAAAGACTACCTCTAGTCCTAGTACCACCGCCTAGACCCAAGTCCAGTTCTGGCCCTAAAAAATACTTGTGAGGGGCGGTAGCCACCAGCCAGCTGCCTGCCAACGTGTAGTCCCAGAGCACAAAGGAGAGCTATTGTGCGACGCCTCCAAAATAGGTCCTAACTGCTTCCAGGGGTTAGGGGTTCAAGTGGCGCTCGCCAATCTACTTGACCGCCGAGGTGGAGGGGCCGGCGCCTGGAGGGGCAGCCGGACCGGAGGGCACTGTGTTTAAGGTTGCGACGTTTGTGCCGGGAGGCTAGATACAACTGCTGTAGCAGTCAGTAAGCAACACACACAGCACACACGCACACGGGCACACAGACACACAGGGCATCATGCTCGCTGATCCTACACACACACACACACATGCACAGGACATCTTGTGGCTGGTTGTCGATGAGGCCGACACCATGCTCGCTGATTCAACACACACACACGCACACACATGCACACACACACACACACACACACACACACACACACACACAGGACATCTTGTGGCTGGTCGTCAATGAGGCCGACACCATGCTCGCTTATCACACACACACACACACACACACACACTGTGGGGTGGTACACACCAGTGATTCCCCTGCGAGCCGTATACCGCTCCGAGCCGGATTTCCCATTTCCCTGAAAACCACTCCACACTTAGTGGGAGAGGGCGTCGAGCGATGCGTTGGAAACCTCGTGCCGAGAAAAGCACAACGGCATGCGTTGCATGAAAACCCGCTGTGTATTGTGTCTGGTATGAGCGGTCAAAGTTGCTGGAGCCGTCAAAAAACTTATTACTAAAATCCCTCCCAGGGACCACTGGTACACACACAGACACACACACAAACGTACCCATACATACACAGTTTGGGCACAAATGCACACACAAACACACACACACGCACAAACACACATTTTGGCAGCTCG
>VFSX01000158.1:15000-42500 GCA_016618255.1 Chlamydomonas sp. UWO 241 | reverse complement strand
TGTGTGTGTGCATGAGTGTGTGTGTGCACGTGCGCATGTGTGTGCATATGTGTGTGCACAGGGCGGACGGCGCGCGCGGGGCGGACGGGTACGTGTGTGATGGTGTGTGTGTGGGGGGGGGCGTGTGCGTTCCTGTGCGTGTGTGCATGAGTGTGCGTGTGTGCGTGTGCGCATGTGTGTGTGCATATGTGTGTGCACAGGGCGGACGGCGCGCGCGGGGCGGACGGGTACGTGTGTGATGGTGTGTGTGTGGGGGGGGGCGTGTGCGTTCCTGTGCGTGTGTGCATGAGTGTGCGTGTGTGCGTGTGCGCATGTGTGTGTGCATATGTGTGTGCACAGGGCGGACGGCGCGCGCGGGGCGGACGGGTGCGTGTGTGGTGGGGGGGGGGGGGGGGCGTGTGTGTATGCATGAGTGTGTGTGTTTATGTGCGCGTGTGCATGTGTGTGCATGTGTGTGCGCGCGAAGCGGACGGCGCGCGCGGGGCGGACGGGTGCGTGTGTGGTGTGTGGGGGGGGGTGCATGAGTTTGTGTGTGTGTGTGTGTGTGTGCATGTGTGTGTGCATGTGTGTGTGCGGGTGACGGCGCGTGCGGGGAGGACGGGTGTTTGTGTGTGTGTGTGTGTGTGTGTGTGTCTGTGTATGCACACACATGCACACAGACATACGCACACATGCACACTCACACAAACACACACAACCAACTGCATCCCCCCCCCCCAAACAAAACCAAAGGCAGCGTGTCGAGCGTCGTGACAGTGAAAGACCGCACACGCGCACACACACACACACACACACACACACACAACCGACTGCTACCCCCCCTCCAAACGCAGGCAGCGCGTCGGGCATCGCGACAGCAAAAGACCGCGCACACACACACACACACACACACACACGCATACATACATACACACACACACAACCGATCAACCGGTTGCTAAAAAATCCTCCTCACCCAAAACGCAGGCAGTGTGTCGAGCATCGTGACAGCAAAAGACCGCACGCTCGCCGACCGCGTGGAGTGGGCGCTCGCGCATGGCGAGGTGCGTGGGGGTGTGGGTCAGTGTTTCTGTGAGCCACTCCGCAAAGTACGTTTGCGGGGTGAGATTGGCCGAGTTGGGCTGGCGCTGCGGGGTGAGATTGCGCGAATTTCGAACCGAAAGTGTGACATTCGACATTTTCATACCCTTTTCGAAAACAAACGCCCCCCGCCCCGGGTTGAGATTGGGAACTGAGCCGTGAGGCACGCGTTGGGCTGTAATTCCCCCAAGATCCTTAGCGGAACCACTGGTGTGTGTGTGTGGCAGGGGTTTCCCTGGGAGCTTGCCAGGCTGTCGGTTTTCCTGGAGAGAGAGTAGTGTTACACATCCACTGCCGGCGGTCACAGTAACAGTAACAGTAACACGGGGTTTCCAGCTAAGCACGCTACTCTTCTACTAGAGACACCCGCCGATACTCCAGCACACTTAAGTACTAGAGAACCGCCGGCTCCCGGCCGATAGACTACCACTCCCGCCGGCTAGACTACCCCAAACAGCTGTCTCTGAGAGACATGTCTGGCAAGGAGCATATAGGAGAGGACCTTCCTCAGGGTCACAGTAGTGGCCTTGTGGCCAGTCAAGCCGGCAGAGCCGACTGGCGCTGACTGGAACGGTCCCCGCCTGGCAGTGCATGGCTGTCCAGCTCTCGTTTGCATGGGGCTCAGCCGGCGCCCCATGCCTCATGCATGGCCAGGTCCCACCCTCCAGGGGTGCATGGACGACAGAGTTGTCATGGAGGCTGCCTGAAGACCTTCCAACGCCAGTCACCGGCAGACGAGCGACCCCGAGGATGAGCGCGGTGACGAACGCTGCGATTGGTGAAGCGGATTTACTCTGTGTTGCCTCGGCGGTCGCCACCGCTGAAGCCGTGATGGTAGCCCGCCTCCACGGGCAGCCATCTTGACCAATGTCCAGCATGCATTGACGGGCGCCAGCTCCTCCGCTCGTCGATCAACTCGTCGAGATCGGTGCCGCATGGCGTCCTGCATGGGGGGAGGATAAGGGCCGTCTCCCAGCACGGGCCGCGGCAGCGCCGCGGCTACTCGCCAAGCCATGGCAGCGCCGGGCAAGCCGCTCCTGAAGTATTCCACCGAGGGGCAGTCTAGCAGGAGCCGGGCCAGTCGTATTTTACCCCGCTCGTTAGCGGCACGGAGATCCTCGTCACCAGCAGCGCCGCATTGCTGGGTCCAGGGCTCGGCGACGAGAACGCGCCTCCGTTTATCGAGCCCCACAATGAGTTCCAAAGTTCCAGCGGGACTATCAGACAGCAGGCACAAGGCCTCCCAAAAGGTCAAGCTACAAATGTAGCCCACAGTAGCGCCACCCACACTAGGTGGTGGGCGCCAAGCAAGCAGCACCGCAAGCCAGGCACCACACTCAGCCCTGAAGCAGCCGGAGGCAGACCCCAGGTATAACCGGCTGTCAAGCCAGGACCATGAAGGGACCACGAAGGAGAGGAGAAGGCCTCCTGCACTCTCCGGGTTTCCAGCAGAGCTCCCCTTTCTCTCCAGGCTGAGATCTTTTCCCGGGCGCAGCCCCCGGATCCTCGCTACTTCTCCGGCTTTTCCGGACTCCCACTCGCTCCCCATCGGCAAACCGCCCTTTGGGCGGTCTCCTCATCAGAACTCTGATCGGCTGGGAAACCCCTGGTGTGTGCCCTGCTGCACCTCCCTCCTGGCTCTGCCTCTCTCTCTCGCACTAACGCGCATACTCTCGCGCACATTCGCTCTCTCGGACACACACACACACGCACACACACACACACTCACACACACACCTCCCCCCATCCCAATCCTTTGACGTTGCCATCGGACAAGCGCACCCTCTCACACACACACACACGCACACACGCACACACACACACACACAGTCCCTCGACGTCCTGTCATCAGACAAGCGCATCCTGCCTCCGTCCCAGCGGCCCAAGCCGATGGAGAAGGGCGGGCGGCGTGGAAGCGGCGGCCGCGGCGCGGGCCGTGGGGCGGGCCGTGGGGTGAGCGGTGGTCGCGGGGCACCGAAGGGATCGAAGGTGTGTCACGATGCGTGCCCTGCCTGCCTGCCTGCCTGCCGCATTGCCCCGTGTTGTGCATGCATGCGTGTGCCGTGCCGCGGCCGTGGTGGCAGCTCCGGGTCTGCCAGCAGCAACGGGGCTCCCAGGAGATCCGATTTGTGGCACGGCATGTGCCCTGCCTGCCTGCCGTCCTGCCTGCCTGCCTGCCGCATAGACCCGTGTTGTGCCATGCATGCGTGTGCTGTGCCGCGGCCGCGGTGGCGGGCTTTGCCTGCCGCATGCCCGCGCGCTGTGCCCAGCCGCGCTCTGTCCCACTTGCACACCTGCCCTCCTCGGCCACCAACCCTGCCTTCCACCCTCCCTCCCTCCCCCCTCCCCACAAAGGGTGCAGCGCGTGTGGCGGGCAGCGACAGTGCGGCGCCCGCACGCAAGGTGGGTTAGTGGTTGGTAGTACGTGGTGCCCTCGGTGCGTGGGTGATTTGGGGATTGTAATTGAATGGGATGATGGCATGCATGGGACTGATTGAGGTGGGGGGGATTGATTGGGATTGAGGGGATTGATTGAAGTCACGGAGTGCGTGGGATTGATTGGGATCGAGGGGGTTGATTGGGATCTGTCGGGTGGGAGGCCGCCAGTGGGTGGGCGGTGACGCTCCAGCTGAGCTCATCACCCGCACTCGTGGGTGTTAAAAGGGTAATTCGTGGTCCGCACTCCCCTCCTCCCCCACCCGCCTCTGCGCCTGGCTACGAAGAGTAGGATTGCATCATCGCATGTAAGCCCTCTCGCTCTGCCACGCACCCGCTCCTCTCACGCACTCTCTCACACACACGCTGTCGCATGCACTGACGTGCCCGAAGGCCCCGCCTGCGCTAGGTCCGCGTCACTGCATACCGTAGTACCGCTTTGCCTTGCCGATTAAATCATTCCGAGGACGTGCCGGCAAGTTCGATTTCTAAAAAAGTCGAAAATCGCCAAAAGTGACGTCAAAACGGGGGGAAATCCCCAAAACCAATCCCGCGGCAAGGCACCAAAATTCTAAACAATTGCCCCCTCTATAAAAGTGGCGACAAGGCAAAGCGGTACTGCATAGCCCCCCGCACACGATCTGTCCTCCTGCCCACCTCGCTCTCACCCCCATGCGCACGCACTGCTAAACCCACCCAAAGGCGCCCGCCAGTCAACTACTCTGGACATCGATTAACCCGCCCCCACCCCTGTAAATGCTCTTCTCGCCCACACACTCTCGCACACACTGCCCTGCTCCCCACTAAAGACGCCTGCACCAGGCCCTTTTTTCAAGCACCAGACCCGAGGCGCGGCCCGAGGCGCGGCGCTGATGGCCCGTAACGCTGCCTAGCCCTGCACACTACAAACCAACCCGCTCTCACGCCCGCTCTTGCAAACACTGCCCTGCTCACTCGAAGGCACCCGCGCCAGGCCCGAGGCACTGCAGAGCCCCCGCACACGATCTGTCCTCCTACCCACCTCGCTCGCACACCTGCGCTCACACGCACCGCCCTGCCGACCTTGTGGCGCTCGCGCCATTAAACTCACGAGGATGAACCTGCCCCCTCCCTTTGTACAAGAGCTCTTCTCACTCTTCACACTCTTCTCACTCTCACACTCTCTCACTCTCTCTCACACTCTCTCTCTCACACTCTCACACCCTTTGTACATGCTCTTCTCACTCCCACACTCTTCTCACTCACACTCTTCTCACTCTCACACTCGCACGCACCGCCCTGCCCTGCCCACCCAAAGGCGCCCGCGCCAGGCCCGAGGCGCGGCGCGGGGCGCATCAACACTAACGGACGCGCGAATGCCTGCATCGCTGTCCACCGCCTCAGACTATAAAATGACCGGCTCTCACACGCCCGCACGCACCGCCCTGCCCTGCCCTGCCCACCAAAAGGCACCAGGCCATAGGCGCGGCGCGGGGCGCATCACGCTGATCCCCGTATTGCTGCCTAGCGCCAGACACTAAAGACACCAACATGCTCTCACACCCACGCACACACCGCCCTGCTCTGCCCACCAAAAGGCACCCGCGCCAGGCCCGAGGCGCGGCGCGGGGCGCATCACGCTCATGGACGCGCGCATGGCGGAGCGGAACACCGCGGCTGGCAAGAGCACGGGGCGCGGCGGGCGCGGCAGCGGCAGGGGCGCAGGCGGCAGGGGCGCGAGCGCTGGGGGCAGGGGGTCGAGCGCTGGCTACAGCGCCGGCAGCAGGGGCGCGAGCGCTGGCGGCAACGGCGGCGCCGCGCCCACGCCGTATATCCCGCGCGTGCCGCGCGCCGGCGGTGACGGCGACGGTGGCGGCGCTGGCGGCAGGAGCGCTAGCGCTGGACGGGGCGGCGGCGGCACGAGCGCTAGCGCTGGTCGCGGCGGCGGTGGCAGGAGCTCTAGCGCTGGACGCGGCGGCGGTGGCAGGAGCTCTAGCGCTGGACGGGGCGGCGGTGGCAGGGGCGTTGGAGGGAGGAGCGCTGGCGGTGCTGGCTATGCTGGTGGTGCTGGTGGCGGCAGGGGGGCAGGCGGTGGCAGGGGCGCAGGCGGCAGGAGCGCTGGCGGCGGCAGGGGGGGTGGGGTGGCAGGGGGGGAGGGGGAGGCGGGAGGTAGTGCGCGACACGCCGTTCCGACTGTGATGATGTTGCCACTGGCGGCCTTTCTCAATCTGTCTCTGTTCAAGAGCTATGTGGCCACCAGTTCTGCAGCTTTACCGCAAGGCTTGGTTTTCGACCGAATTCAACTTTACACCCCCAGAGGTACAACACTGGCACGAGCGGCCCGTACAGAGCCTCACACTGCCTTGAGGAGCTCAATCAGAGGCGCCACGTGCGCCGTCCCCATAATGGCCAGCACTCGCTTACCGGGCGTCTGGGGCTTGCCGCTGGGCGAGACCACCTTTCCGCCACACAGGTCGTAGATGTTGCGGCACATGCCCCGCTCTCGGTGTGCCTGTGCCTCCCACCACTCCCTGCTTCGATAAGCGGCAATAATGGGATCAGCCTCCAGCACGATCTTGGCAATGGCCATGTCTACTGCATCTTGCAGTAACCGCGATCCAGGGTCAAACTCCGCCCACAGCAAAACGCTTGCAGCCAAGCTGTCACCGAGGGTCGCCAGTTCCAATCTGTTGACAGCCCACTCGCTTCCCTCGCTAAGCCCGGGCTTGATCATCTGAGCCTTTTAAGCCATTGCCAAGCCGGGCAGTTGATGAACGCAATCTGTTGTTGCCTCAAGCTTGCGAGCGATGAAGGCCGCTGCATCATGATCAGCGGAAGGCAGGTGAGTTTGGCAGAGTTGGCGCGTTAAACAGGCTCTCTCCTAGCCCGCGAATACAACGTGCACAAATGCACACACCTGCAATGCTAGCAGAGTAAGCCGGCCGTCCCTGAAGGTGGTGCAGATGCTCGTTTTGCCCAAGCGCTAGGCCTGACAAATTTAGCCCCATCTCCCACCCCTTGCGCTCCACTGCGGTGAGCTGCCCGTATGCCTGCATGTAGCTTTCAATGGGCGTCGTACTGAGCCGGCTGAAGAGCTTCAGTATGGGCGTCGACTTGGCGGCCCGTCTGTGCTTTTCCCAGCCCTTGTTTGAGTTGTCGTACTCGAAGCCAACAGCGTCTGGCTTCACTGCTCCTGCCACCGCGTTCACTGACCATGCGTTGGCTGCGCTGTGGTGTACACATGTACGACGCCGAGCACGTGCACTCTGCTACTCCACGCCCCTCCTGGGCAGGGGATGAAGGGGCGGGGGTGATGGTTGTGGGGTAGTGATGCACCGGGAAGTCGTAGGGGCACACAGGAAATACGTGCCCTAGGAAGACATTCCTGAGGTGTGCCCTAGGAAGGCCTTGCTGAAGTGGCTGGCGCGAGTTTGCGAGTGCATGCAGAAGTCACACAGTCACACGTGCGTGCAGACACCCACCCTTGGCATCCGTGGCGCTCAGCTCTACTGGCTGGTTCAGCGCCAGGTCCACCCATGCACGCTGGGATGCTACCCACGCGTCACTAACCTCATCAGGCGGGTTTGGGTTTACGTACGGGCCTGGCTGTGATGCGCGCACCACAGTGCTCAGAGAGCGTCGCGCAGGCTGCCTCGCCACAGGGCTCCTCCTGAGCATCCCGTATGCTGAACAGCAGGCTGGGGCTCTATAGTTCGTAGCCTGCTGCAGGCAGTGCGCTGATGCTGCAGGCAGAGTGGGGCGTGCAGCGCCAAGCCGCGAATGGGCATGGGCAGGCACATGGGCTGCCATGCGGGACATCTCGGGCGCGCTGCACAGCGGTCCAGACGGGGTGCTGAAGGCCATGACAGAGTCATTCGACAAGCTATATGGCGGGGAGACCAAGCTCAGCGACGAGACCCTGAACCAGCTGGAGAACGATGTAGCGGCGTTTGAGCTCACACGCGCCACAGAGGTGGACGAGGCGCACGGGCGCCCCCCTGACCTGGCTGAGACGGAGGCGTGTGTGCGAGCGTTGCGCTCGGCCGCCGCTCCGGGCGGTGACCAGCTGGACGCCATGCTGTTGCGGTGCCCACCTGCCATCGCATGGCTCCACCGGGTCATCATCGCCGTATGGCGGTCGGGGAGAGCCCCGAGGGAATGGAAAACTGCTATTATCACACCGTTATATAAGGGGAAGGGTCCGCGTGACTCCCCTGGTAACTACCGCGGTATAAGCCTTCTCTCTATTGCCGGGAAAGTGTACGCTGCCATACTTCTGCACCGCGTCTCCACGCAGGTTGATGGTCAGTTGCATGAGGCTCAGTGTGGTTTCAGAAAAAGCAGAGGCACTGTTGATGCGATTTTTACTCTGCGCTCGCTGAGCGCGGCACATGCCGAGTACAAACAATGCATGGCTGTGGCATTTTTCGACTATTCTAAAGCTTACGATTGCATAAACCGTGCGGCACTGTGGAGAGTCCTTAGATTATATAGTGTTCATCCGCACATTATTGATCTGTTGGAGGATCTTCACACCAACACCGCAGCTGCCGTGCGGCTGGCTGGGAAAATCGGGCACGAATTCCCCGTGTCGTCTGGTGTGCGACAGGGGTGCGTCATTGCTCCTGTGTTGTTCAATGTTTTTATTGACCACATAGTGAAAAAGGCGCTAGACATGATGCCAGAGGGGGCTGGCGTGTCAGTCGTGACCCGAGCCGGCGGCTCTGTGTTGTCGTCGTCGGTTGAGCGCAAAGTAATGCTGATGTATGCCGACGATTTATGTTTGTTCTCGCATGACCCAGCTCAGTTGGCGCTTATGCTGAAAATCCTTGACAAAGTGTCCTCTAGCTTTGGCATGCAAATCAACGCCGCCAAGACAGAAGTGATGATTTTGCCAGCAGATTTTGACGCGGATCTGCCCACGTTTGCGCTGACTGGTGGTGAAGTGAAGACCGTCTCTGCATTTAAGTATCTAGGGAGTTGGATAACCCAGAGTGGTGGTGTGGAAAAGGAGATCGGTGTGCGTGTCGGTCGCGCGCTGGGCGTGTTTGCGTCTTTTGATAAGATTTGGGCCAGCAAGAAGATGCAAGTGCGGTCTAAGATGCGGGTTTACAACACTTTCGTGCTGCCCCACTTTCTGTACGGCTGCGAAACATGGGCCCCTACTAAAACACAACTGACTCGATTGGAGGTTGCCCACTCTAACTGCCTTCGTCGCATTCTGGGTGTGCGCCTGGTCGACCGGCACAGATTAACTTATATTCGGCAGGCGTGCGACACTGAGCCAATTGAGAGCCTTGTGGCAAAGCGATCAATGCAGTGGCTAGGCCATGTGATGCGCATGCCGGCTTCTCGTCTTCCTCGTACGACTTTTGACTGCACAATGGATGTGGCTCGGCAGCAAGGCCGGCCTCCAGCCTCCTCCCGACACTATTTTCTTAAGCTACTGATTCAGCAGCTAGGCGAAACTAGTGGCACTCGTTCTGATTGGAAGACTTTTTCGGACACGGCGTTTGAGCGTGCTCAGGATAGGGTCGGGTGGAGAGCCGTGGTGTACGGTCCGGCTGCCCCTCAGGCGCCGGCCCCTCCACCACGGCGGTCAAGTAGATTGGCAAGCGCCACTTGACCCCCTATCCCCTAGAAGCAGTTAGGACCTATTTTGGAGGCGTCGCACAATAGCTCTCCTTTTTGCTCTGGGACTACACGTTGGCAGGCAGCCGGCTGGTGGCTACCGCCCCTCACAAGTAATTGTTAGGGCCAGAACTGGACTTGGGTCTAGGCGGTGGTACTAGGACTAGAGGTAGTCTTTGCTGGAAAGCCGATGTAACTGTAACTGTAACTGTAGGCACATGGGGGTTGGCACGCCGCAGGGGGGGCATATGGCCCGCTGCAGGGGGCACATGGCTCACCCCCACAGAGAAGGCCCCCGCACAGGCCCATGCATGTTCGAGTCAGATGTGTGGCTGCAAATGTGCCAGGGGACGGGAGAGAGGGTGCCACAAGTAGGCAGCAAGCGTGGCACGGCCAGTTGATGCAAATGCAATGACGAACGTGCAAATGTGACGCTGTACGTCTGTGGTCTTCTTGCTCCCTCGGGAAAGTGTGGGTGGACGAAAGTTTTGGTGGCTGACCCTCTGGCTTCTCGTTGGCTTCTCCCGAATAATCTGTCAATGTGTAAGACGAGATATTTCTAGCAGCTCAAACAGTAAACAGCGCCCGCCACGAGCTCGACTGTCTACCGACCGCTCCCTCCACTGCATCTCTAGCACGATCTCCACCCACCGCATCACCGTGGCGGCAAACGCCAGGGAGCCCGACACTCACAGTCTCGGGATTTTCTTTTTTTTACAGTTTTTACATGTACGCGCCCGGAGGACCCCGGGGTGTGAGTTAAGGCCTAGACTACATGTCTAGGGGAGCTCTACTAGTAGAGCTCGCAAGGCCACGCAGCGCGCCAGCCTACAAGTACCAGTCTCGGGATTGCTCCATCCACCACCACAACTCCCCAAATCCACTCCATGGACTCGCGCGATTCCTCCCCTGGGAGAGTGGGGTCGACGCTGGGTGCGAAGCCCCCTGTTACCCCCCTGTGCACCTGGGGTCTGTGTGCTACACTGCTGGCATGAGCATTGCCAAGAATGCATTGGGGGCGGCTGTAACTGCAGGAGCCCTGCACGTGCGTGCATCACTGACACATGTGCCAGCGTCGTAACAAACAGCGCCGATGCCTTGTGTCGGGTGTCAAAGTGCTCCTGCCACGCATTCGACTGTGTTGCCCACCCGGTCAGTGGAGTAGTCATGGGAACCTCACACTTGGTTCCCACCCCTAGCTAGAGGACGCATACAGTCCCTGCTAGCCACTGTAGAGCCTTGGCCTGGCTGAGGGGCACAGGCAAGAAGGGCTAGAGCGTGTGTATGTGAAACGTTTACACCGCCACTGCCGCTGCTGTGATGCAGGCTGGGTGTGCGCGGTGGGATGCTGGTGTGCATTGCAGCATCCGGAAGAGACAAGGGCGTGGTAATCAGAGGTGGGAGAGGTAGGGTGTAAAACCTGGAAAACCAGAGGTGGGAGAGGCAGGGTGGCATCAGCGCACGCGTGCCCCCCCCCCGTACACACACAAAAGTCGGCAGCAAGCGTGGTGTAGTAAGCGCAGTCAACCGATGCAGCTGAAAATTTACAAACAAGACGCATTCAAGTGTGTGGGGCCAACTTTTCAACCGTTGGAGAAGACGGAGAAGCATGCAGCGGAAGACGTGTGTGAACTGAGCGGCCAATGCACTGCCCGCTGGTCACGAGCCAGGCAACACGCAGCTCAACAGTAAACAGGACCCGACACGCGCTCGACTGTCTTAACTTCGAGATCCCACCACTTCTCTACTCTACTCGCAGCCATCTGTAGCTAGATCACGCTCTGTCCCCACTGCATCACTGTGGCGGCAAACGTCAGGATGCCTGTCACTCAGTCTCTGGAGCGATCCACCTGTTAATTCACTCGCAACTCGTAGCTCCCCTCCTCTGAATCCTACTCTCAAAGTCTACACCCCCCAAGCAGCAGCACAGTCTTGGTCACTCGTCTGCTACGAGCAGCCGGTGCAGGGTCTCACACCGCCTTTGAGCAGCTTGCTCAGAGATGCCACATGGTTCCTGCCCACAATGACCAGAACTCGCTTGCGGGGCTTCCGGGCCAGCTTTCCGCTGCACAGGTCAATGATGCTGCGGCACATGACCCGCTCGCGCTGCCCATTGGCCTCCCGCATCTCCTTTGGCGTAGCAGTGAGAATGATGGGCGTCGTCTCTGGCAGCACGGCTTCTGCCATGGCCACATTGAATGCAAACTGCAGTAGGGGTCCCCCTAGCTCTGGCCCAGGGTTGGAATCCACCCACAGCCGAAAGCTGGCAGACAGACTTTCGCCAAAAGCTTCCTCTCTCAATCTCTTGCGAGCCAGGCTGTCCACCTCTCCGAGCTTGAGCGCTTCCAACGTGCTCCGGCCGTCTTGGCAGTCGATGAAAACAAATGTGGCCCCGAGCTTCCGTGCCATGAACGCCGCTGCATCCGCACGCAAAGGGCAGCTGAGTTCAGCAGGAGTTGTTTCTGTCCAACAGGCTGTCCCCTGGCGCAACAGCAAAGAAAACATGCATGCACACATGCACTCAGACACACATACATACACACACACACACTCACACACACACACACACACACACACACACACGCACACACACGCACGCACAAACACACACACACGCACACACGCACACACACACACACACACACACAAACACACACACACACATACACACACACCTGAAATTGAGTCGGAGTACATTGGCCGTCCCAGCTGGTGGTGCACACCCGCGCGGTCACCAAGCCCCATACGCGCGGAGTGCAGCCCCTCCTCCCAGTCCTCGCGCTCCTCTTCAGAGAGCTGCCCATGTGCCTGTTGGTAGCTGACGAGAGGCGTGTCCATGAGCCGGTTGACGAGCTTCATCATGGGCGCACACTGTGCCGCCTTGGCGATTCTGTTCCGAAGAGTACTGTCCGAGCTGTCCTGCTCCAAGGCAACAGCGTCTGGCTGCACTCCCCTTGCCACCTCGTGCACTGACCGTGCATTGGCTGCGCTGTTGTGTGCGACGCCAAGCACGTGCACACGACTGCTCCATGCCGCTCCTGCGCAGGGGATGAAGGGGCGATGCTTTGTGGCTTAGGCGATGGCGGTGGCGGTGGCGGTGGTGGGGCAGTGATGCATGGGGAAGTGGAAGGAGCAGTGATGCATAGGGAGTGGGAGGATCCCGCATTGTGCAGATCGCCGGCGTGTGTGTGTGTGTGTGTGTGTGTGTTCGGTATGGCAGGGGGAGAGGTGGGGTGGGGGTCAAGTGTGTGTGCCTGGGCGGCGGAAGTCGATGAGTGCAGGCAGACTTCGCGCGCCTACAAAACACCCACCCTTGGCATCCGTGCCGCTCAGCTCCACCGGCTGGTTCACCGCCAGGTCCACCCACGCTCGCTGGGAGGCCACCCACGCCTCGCTGACCGCAGTAGGTGGGTTCTGGTGCGGGCCTGGCTGGGACGCGTGCACCGCAGTGCTCAGAACGCGCCGCGCAGGCTGTCTCACCACAAGGCTCCTCCTGAGCATTTCGGCCGGTGAGCAGCAGGCTGGGGCTCTGTGTAGCGTGCAACAGCGGTGACGCTACATGGGTGCGTGCAGCGGTGACTCAGCTTGGAGCTGAATGGGCACATGCATTGTCTCCTCTCCTACTAGGAGTAGGGGCTCCTACGTCGGAGGCCCTACTAGACGACTCCGATGTGCTGTGTGTCATGCGTGGGCAACGTCTGTCCTAGGACGTAGGCCTACACGGAAATCGCGTCATCACCGTGGCCGTGGCGAAATCGCGACACTCACGTGCGAACGTTTGGCTCGTGAGAGGAAAGACAGGTTACAACTGGCGTGCGTTGCGCAGGCGTGGTGTGGAGAGATCCCAGGGCGGATCGCCCTGTTTGAGATCGTCGAAAAAGTGTGGGAGGACTAACGTAAACTATCACGACACGCAGCAGCACAACCGTGAGCAGTGGGTAGCCCCGATCGAAGCATGTCCAGCTCACGATCTATCTCCCCCACCCTCGTGGCAGCCAATGCCCAACACCATACCTCGTCTGGAGTGCTCCACCCTCAACCACAACCAGGGTTGCACGGTACGAACGTGTTTCGGGTCTGGAGCGTACGTACGTACGTATTTTTTGTAAATACGTACGTACGCCGGCCGTACACGTGCGAAAAATCGGCCCTGTAAACAGCCCTAGGCGCCTCTTACTTGAAACACAAAAACGGTCATAACTCGCTCTCCTGCGCTTGGATCTGAACCATTCCACTTGCATTGGAAAGCTGGTTGAAAGGGCTATCCAGATCACAGCTAAACTGGAGCAGTGCGCTCCAGTAGGTCGGTACCTGGAGGGCAGGGAGTTGATGCCGTTTTTTCGTTTGTGGTGCGGTGCGAGCGCATTCGTGCGTGGTGTGCTGCAGCAACCCCCCCAGACACCCCCCCTACTGCATTGCACTGCTTTATAATGAGGTCATACCGATAGCCCGTGTTGCAAGATTTACAATGCAAGTCGAATAGTTCAAATCCAGGCAGAGGGCAGGGAGTTCCGTCCGTTGTTGTGTGCATCGTTGCGATGATTGACTTAAGCAGGCCCACCCTCCTACTGCAGTGCACTGCTGCATACGAGCAGTGATCTGGATAGCCTTTGTTACAAGCTTTCCAATGCAATTGGAATGGTTCAGATCCAAGCACAGGAGCGCGAGTTCTGACCGTTTTTGTGTTTCAAGTAAAAGGCGTCTAGTGCTGCGTACAGGGCGTGCGTATATATTCTCTCCCTCACGTACGTACGTACGTACGTACGTACAAAAAATCGTGCGTACGCGTACTCACGTACCGTGCAACCCTGACCACAACTCCCAAATTCCAGCGGAGATTTTGGGACCCCCCACAGAATCCCCCCTGGGTGCAAGGCCTGGCCTTGCCCATCGCCCTGTCCCCTGTGGCCCCCCTGTGCTTGCGCTGGTGCCTGTGCTGCTGTGCTGCTGGCATGATGCTCAGCGCAGCGCTGCGGGCGCCTTGCACGTTGTATGCAGCACTGACACGTGTTCCAGCGTGGTCACCACCACTGCCGCTGTTGTAACGCAGGCTGGGCGTGCGCGGTGGGATGCTGGTGTGTGCTGCAGCATCCGAAAGAGACCAGGGCGTGGTAATCAGAGGTGGGAGAGGCCGATGGGAAAGGCAAGTACCCCCCCCCCCCCACACAAAAGACAGCAGCACGCGTGGCGTGGTTAGTGCGGCCAGCCGATGCAAATGTGAAACAAGCAGGAGCAAGGAGCATTCGAGCGTGTGGGGGGGCTACCTTTTCGACGGTAGGAGAAGACTGAGAGGTACACAGGGGAACCCGTACGAAGTGAGCGGCCAATGCACTGCCTGCTGGTCACGAGCCAGGCAACAAGCAGCTCAACGGTGAACAGGGCCCTACACGCGCTCGACCGTCTTAGCTTCGAGGACCCGCCCCCTCTCTACAGGCAGCTGGGCTTTGAGCAGCTCGATCAGAGAGGCAACGTGGTTCCTCCCAACTATGACTAACACTCGCTTGTGGGGCTTCCCGTACAGCTCTCCCCTGCACATGCCCATGATGGTGCGGCACATGCCCTGGTCCCGCTCCACGCCGGCCTCCAGAACCGCCTTTGGATACGCATTCAGAGTGATGCGCAACACCTCTGGCGTCACGGCCTCCGCCATGGCAAGGTCCACTCCAGCCTGCAGCAGCTCTGATCCGGGGTCAGACTCCGCCCACATCCGAAAGCTCGCAGCCAAGCTTTGTCCAAGGGCCTCAACCGTGCGTAGCCAGACGGGTGACACATAATCATCCTGAAGCTCCTCCCCTTGCCGCTCGATCTCCTCAAGAAACACTCTCCGTCCGTCCGGGGAGTCAATGAACGCAAACAGGGCCCCGAGCTCATGTGCCGTGAGGGCACCTGCATCCATGAGCAAGTTTTGCTGGTGAGTTCAGCACGAGTTTTTGTCGTTCAGCGTGCAGTCTCTCCTGGCCAGACAGCAGCGAGATTCACACGTGCGCGTGCACACACCTGCAATCAGGTCAGAGAACGCCGGCATTCCCAGGTTCCCAGAAAAAGATTCCGAGCAAAAGGCAGGTGATTTCAGCACGAGTTTGCTTTGTTCAATGTGCAGTCTCCTGACCAGACAGCAAAGAGATTCACACGCACGCGTGCACGCACCTGAAATCAGGTCAGAGAACGTCGGCATTCCCAGAAGGCGGTGCAAAATCAGAGGGACTGATTCAGGAGCCATTAGGCGCGCCGAGCTCAGCCCTGACGCCCACTCCTCGCGCTCCTCTGCAGTGAGTTGCCCGTGTGCCTGCTGGTAGCTGACGAGCGGCGTGTCCATGAGCTTTTTGATGAGCTTCATCATGGGTGCAGACTGGGCGAGCTCTGTGATCAACCTCAAAGCACTCAAGTCCGAGCTGTCGCCCTCGACGCCGACAGCATCTGGCCTCACTGCCCCTGCCACCTCGTGCACTGAACGTGCATTGGCTGCGCTGTTGTGTGCGACGCCGAGCACGTGCACACGGCTGCTCCATGCCGCTCCTGTGCAGGGGGTGAAGGGGCGACGTCGGCTGGGGTGGTGGCAGGGGCGTGTGCAGTGGCGAGGGGCGGGCACGAGTCGATGGGTGCGCAGAGATGACACCCACCCTTGCCATCCGTGCGGCTCAGCTCCACCGGCTGATTCACCGCCAGATCCACCCATGCACGCTGGGAGGTCACCCACGCCTCGTTGACCGCAGCCGGCGGGTCTAGATGCAGGCCTGGCTGCGACACGCGCTGACTGACGTGCACCACCGTCCTCAGAAAGCGCCGTCCAGGCACAGCGCACCTCCTCAGCATCCCGGCCGCTGAGCTGCAGGCTGGGGCTCGGTGTTGCGTAGCCTGCTGCATCGGGTGCGCTGACGCTGCAGGCGGAGGGGGGGCGGAGGGGGGCGTGCAGTGGTGTGCCGTACGTGAAAAAGCGGGCACCGTAGCAGCACCGTAGGTGGCAAGCTGGATTGGGGTGCATTGGCCCAGTCTCCCTGCCTCCCCCTCCCCACTTCCCCCTTGGTCATGCCAGTGTCGATGTGTGTCAGGCTGCATCCTGGCTGTGCTGCGCATGCATGGGCATCGTCCGAGCCCTGCATGGAGCGGGCCATGCGTGCAGCAGGGCATATGCAAGCGCGGCACGTGCCCCTACTCACGATCGAGCGGGTTGTATTGCGGGAGATTGCAACACGACATGCGGACGACGCAGGGAGGGCCCCCCAACGATGGGCCTGAGCGATCGGGAGAGGTCGGGAGATGAGCCGTCGCCACAGCAAGGGCAACAAAGCAAGGTTCGCGGTCTGCCACTGTCGTAAAGGCAAGTCGTCAAGGCACCAAGCTGCGGAGTACCCCGAACCACTAGGGGGTTAGGGTTGTGTGGGAGACTTTTTGGACGGCTGGAAGCGACAGCTGAGGGGCGTGCAGTGCATGTATGCACTGCTATGGTCGTGAATGACCAGGAGTCAGGACTCAGGGGTCAAGCAGCTCAGCAGTCAACATCTCAACATCGCCCGAGGCGCGCTGAACCGTATTCGAGATCCCACATTGTCCAGCTGTCACGATCCCCACCTAACGACAAGATGCAGCGCAGTCACATGACACTTCATGAACAGGGCCTCACACTGCCGATCAGAGCAGCTCGACCAGAGTGGCCACGTGGGCCTTCGCCACTATGGCCAGCACTTGCTTGCAGGGCTTCCAAGTCAGTTTTCCACTGCACAGTCGATGATGGAGCGGCACATGCCCTGGTCCCGATGTACGCCGGCTTCCACAAACTCCTTCGAGTAAGCAGTGAGAGTGATGAGTATCGCCTTGGGCGTCACAGCACCCATCCTGGCACGTAAAGGCGATGTCTCTACCTCATCAGCACGGGAGTCCTCCAGCTGGCCAGCGACCTAGAACTCCCCTTAAAGGTTCGTTTTGACCACTCCTGTGCAGCGATGTCTAAGCCCCTGGCTGGTTGACAAAGGGGAAACGCAAAACTTTGATAACAGCAGCGGACACTTCTCAAACGTGGCTTGTCAAACACCAAACGTGGCTGATCAAACACTCCACATTGGAAACGCACCGGTGAAAAAACAAACGCGGACGCGATGAATGTGCGCACGCCTGAATTCGCACGCTCGGCGGCGCACATGCACGCATGCGCGCGCCCCGAACAAGTGAACACACACAAAAAGCGCTGCACTAAATCAGTCGGGTCGGTGTATTGGGGGAGGCAGGGGGGTGGTGACGAGTAGCAGCGCTGAAAGACCAATGGTCTCTCACCACAGCCAAGAGTGTCTAAAGTGTGGGGCTAGCCCTACCACATTCCCAACGCGTGGCGACGCACTTACTTGCGCGGATCAGGCAGCGCCTCAGGCGCGCCGACCCCTGTCCCTCAGGCGCCGCCTTTGGCGTCATCCTGATCTCTTCAGGCGCCACCCCGACCGCTTCAGGCGCCCACCACCGCCTCAGGCGCACCCCCGACCGTCTCCGGCGTTATGACGGCATTCAATTGCCCAGATCAGACGTTGGGCTTTTGGTAGGGTAGCTAGTCATACAAATCAGTACCCAGGTGGGCCAGCGGTGGCCGTACAATTCGGCGGCGACGCGTTGTTGTTGGCACCGTGCTGGGCCAGTCCTGGGTGGCACGTACACGTGCGCGCCCTCATGGCTTTTCTGGCCCGCGTTGGGAGACGTGCACGGGCGCGCCATCAGGGCACGCTGCGCCCCCCCTCCTCGCAGGTCAGACACTGCTGATGGCGGCAGCGTGCTGGGCGGCACGTGCGCGTGCGCAGTCAGGGCTTTCCCCCCTTGGGCGTCGCCCCCGTGCCCGCGAGCCACTTGGCCCTGAACCCCGTCGCCGCGCAGTTCTTGCACTTTGCGTAGCCGGTTGAGTTGCACACGGGGCACTTGGATGTGTGGTCGGTGATGGAGCAGATGAGCGTGTCGCCGACCATGAGAACCCCTGCGGCGCACCAAGTGTGTGTGTGTGTGTGTGTGTGTCGAGGGGAGAGGGAGCCGTGTGGCACTTTGGGCGCGTGGTCAGCTACGGAGCAGATGAGCGCGTCGCCGACCATGAGAACCCCTGCGGCGCACCAAGTGTGTGTGTGTGTGTGTGTGTGTGCGTGTGTGTGTGCGCGTGTGCGTGTGTGTGTGTGTGTGTGTGTGTGTGTGTTGAGGGGAGAGAAAGTCGTGGGGCACTTGGACGCAGGGTCGGTGATGGAGCAGATGAGTGCGTTGCCGACTATGAGGACCCCTGCGGCGCACCAAGTGTGTGTGTGTGTGTGTGTGTGTGTGTGCATGTGTCTGTGCGTGTGTGTGTGCGTGTGTGTCTGTTTGTGTGTGTGTGTGTAGAGGGGAGAGAGGGGGCTGCGGGGCACTTGGACGCGGGGTCAGCTACGGAGCAGATGGACGTGTTCACGAGCATGAGGACCCCTGCGGCGCACCAAGGGTGTGTGTGTGTGTGTGTGTGTGCGTTGAGGAAAGAGAGGGAGCTGCGGGGCACTTGGTCGCGGGGTCAGCTACGGAGCAGATGGGCGTGTTCCCGACCATGAGGACCCCTGCGGCGCACCAAGTGTGTGACTGTGTGTGTGTGCGTGTGTGTGTGTGCATGTGTGTTGAGGGGAGAGAGGGAGCTGCGGGGCACTTGGACGCGGGGTCAGCTACGGAGCAGATGGGCGTGTTCCTGACCATGAGGACCCCTGCGGCGCACCAAGTGTGTGTGTGTGTGCGCGTGTGAGTTGAGGGGAGAGAGGGAGCTGCGGGGCACTTGGACACGGGGTCAGCTACGGAGCAGATGGGCGTGTTCCCGATCATGATGACCCCTGCGGTGCACCAAGTGTGTGTGTGTGAGTGTGTAAAAGTGTGTGTGTGCGTGTGTGTATCGAGGGGAGAGGGGGAGTCGTGGGGCACTTCGACGTGTGGTCGGCTACGTAGCAGATGAGCGTGTTGCCGACCACGATGACCCCTGCGGCGCACCAAGTGTGTGTGTGTGTGTGTGTGCGTGCGTGTGCGTGTGTGTGTCGAGGGGAGTCGTGGGGCACATGGACGCGTGGTCGGTGATGAAGCAGATGAGCGTGCCGCTGACCGTGCAAACCCCTGCGGTGTATGGCGTGTGAGTGTGTGCGGTCTCGTGGCGTGCTTGCGAGTGTGTGCGTGCGCAAGGTATGCGGCGCCCACACCCTGCTGCTGCTGCTGCCGCTGCACACGTCGTCCAGACTAGATGGTGTGCACAGCAGCAGCAGCAGCAGCAGCAGCAGCAGCGTGCACACATCAGGGGTGCACACAATGTGCACGCGATGAGACGCTGCCATGCCAGTCTGTGCCCCCCCCCCCTCTGCCACAGTGCACCGTCCATCATGTCTGCGCATGGTCTCATGGATGGCGCGACACCCTCATATGCTCCGTTGCTGACCACCTGCCCCCCGCCTGGACACACACACACACACACACACACACACACACACACACACACACACACACATGCACGCGCGCGCCAAGCGACTGCGGACACGCACGCACCTGTCCCGTGGCACCACTCGCACTCAATCTCGCCGGTGCCCTGGCAGCAGCTGCACGCCTCCGGCTTGTTGGCGTCACTTCGCACCTGCGTGCGGTGGCGCCGCAGGGGGCACACGTGCGTGCGTGCGTCGCTGTGTGCGCGAGCGCCATTCAGCCACTCCAAGCATGGGCATGCGCAGCCATGCAACGCCCCATGCGCCGCCATGCATACCTTGCCAATCTTCCAAAGCATGTCCAACTTTGATGCCATCTGCGCTCCACGCGCCGGGTTGACAATCTTCCCCAGCTCCTCTGCTAACCCGCTGTCCAGGCTCTCCTCCGACTCAAAGGACGCTCCGCCGTCGCACAGCGCTGCTAGGGGACCGGCCCGCCTGCAACTGAAGCACAGAGCACAGCGCGGGAGTTTTGAGTGCCACTGCATGTAGCTCGTGGCAGGAGGGACGCAACACAGAAGGCACCACAACAGCCATGCAGACAACAACTAACCATCTTGTATGCGTGGCTGCGAGCTCCACGGAGCCAGCCCGCGACGCCACGGCCGAGGACCTCGACGACGGCAGCGCCGAACATGCCCGTGCGGGGAGCATGTTGCGTGCGAGCAGGGAGAGAGGAGAGCGCGTGTGTGTGTGTGTTTGCGTGCGTGGCGCTGGTTGGTAGCTGGCTCCTCAGCAGCTCCTCAGCATCGATAAACGCGAGGTATGTGAAAGTACTGTGCAGGTATAGCGGCGCGCCACAAGGTTTGTGAGCCTAATTAATAAACGGGGTTTCCCCAAACCCTCACCCCAACCTCTACCACCATCATCGTTGGGCCTTCAGTCACGTTCACTGAGGCCCAGTGCCCAGGTGAATGCCAGCTGTGAACGAGACTGGGGGCTGCAGCGAGGATGTTGACGCAGAGGACACTGGTCGCCCCTGCCTCTTCTCGTCGATGCCCGCGGCCGCTTGCCAGGGATGGGGCAGCTCGCCGTGGCACTGCATTGCTGGCTGCCGCCCAGGATTTCAGGGTGGGACAGATGGCTTGCCAGATGGCATGGCGCATGCCCAGTGGCCGCACAAGCGCATGCATCGGGCCCATGCCGCATGGCGCATGGGCATCGAGCTGTGGAAAGGGCAGACGGTCCACTGGCATGCCTCGTGCTTGCATGCCCCACACGTTGGTGCATCAATCGATGCAAGGCTGCGCCACCCGACATGGGCAGGAAATGGACAGACCACCCGCCAATAGGGGGCTCGTGCCTGTATGCACCCACGACAAACTCCCACACGGCGCTCGGTCCGCATCCATCCATGCAGGGCTGCGCCACTGGCCTGTCAGGTCCGCCTCCCAAAATCGTCGGCATGGGCAGCGCAGCCGTTGACTACTTGGCGAGCGTGGCAGCCTTCCCCGTGCCAGACCAGAAGCTGAGGTCTGAGAGCCTCGAGGTGCGTGCGGGAGTGTGTGTGTGGGGAGGGGGGGAGGGGGGGAGCTCACATGTGTGCTGCACGCTCAAGAGGTACAGAAACAGAGTGAGAGAAAGAGAGCGAGAGAGAGAGAGGGAGAGAAAAGAGAGAAACAGAAACAGAAAGAGAGCGAGGTCGCAGGGCCGCGGCTCCCTGCACTGCTACACTGCTTGGAGGTCGTCCACACCGCCACTGGCTGCTGCACTCTCCTTGCTGCAGGTGCAAGGCGGCGGCAACTGCGGCAACGCGCTGACAGCTGCGGCGCGCCTGGGCCTCTCCCCCTCCATTGTAACCAAGGTTGGTAGGCATACGCAGCATGGATACGCACGCACGCACGCACGCACGCACGCACGCAAGAACGCACGCACGCACACCTTTCTCTCATACGTACGTTGCCATTCAACTGCATCACCCTTTCTATGTACGCAGATCGGTGGTGACGGCCTAGGAGATGGTATCCTGAGGTGCGCCGCGACTGTGCATGTGCGGTGTGCGTCACGCCCGTGCGTCTGTGGTGTGCGCTGCGTGCATGTGTGCAGTGTGCGCTGTGCTGTGTGCGTGTATGCATGTGTGCGTGTGCACGGCGTCCTTGTGTGTGCGCACATGGTGTGTGTGCGCCCGCGTGTGTGTGTGTGTGCGTGTGTGTGTGTGCGCGCGTGCGTGTGTACTCTGTGTACGCGCACTCGTAGTGTGTGCGTTTTCCGGCTGATCTTTGGACGCTTGTCGCCTGGCGTTGCCTGATACTCCGAGCCTGTCCGCGCTGCATGCCACTGTGATGCGCCGGGGCTGTGTTGCTCGCTTAAAGTGCCACCCCCGTTTGTTTAGTGTTGCAACTTCCAGTGCTGTGTCGCTTGGTGCTCCTCCTAGCCTCTCCGCCCTGCGCGCCACTGCGCTGCGCCGATGCTGTGCTGCTCGCTTTCAAGTGCCATGCCGCTCCCTCGTTTGGTGTTGCAATGCTTGGTGGTGCAACTTCTAGCCTGTCTGCTTTGCAAGCCACTGTGATGCACCGGTGTGTCCCTTGTTCATGTGCCGCTCGGTGCTGTGTTGCTCGGTGCTGTGTTGCTCGGTGCTGTGTTGCTCGTAGTCTTTGCTGGAAAGCCGATGTAACTGTAACTGTGTTGCTCGTGTAGCGTGTGTGTGCGCGTGCAGCGAGCATGCTGCAGCTAGGCAGCGTGTTGCAGCTAAGCAGGTAGTCGGTGTGCTGCAGCCAAGCGGCGTGCTTGCGTGCCTGCACGCAGCTGCGTGCGCCTATCAGGCAGCTAACAGGCCACCCACCCCCTCGCTTGGTGTTACAACTTCCAATGGTGTGTCGCTTGGTGTTGCCAAAGTGTTGCAGCTTCTGGCCTGTCCGCTGTGCAACGCGCTGGTGTGTCGCTCGTTTATGTGTCGCTAGGCGGTGTGTCGCTCGTTTATGCGTCGCTCTGTGCTGTGTTGCTCGGTGCGATGAAGCTCACTAAGAAGTGCCGCCCCTGCTTTCAAACCTGCACCGTCTGCACCCTGTACACGCCTGCTGCTCCTGACCCAATCCACATCTGCAATTCCACAACCCGTCCACACCCCGTTCATACCTGCCCGTCCACACCCCGTCCACACCCCGTTCACACCTGCCCGCCCACACCCAGTCCACACCTGCCCGTCCACACCCCTGGCCCAAACCTGCAGTGAGCTCAAGTCGGAGGGCATCGACGTGAGCTACGTGCTGCTCTCCTCCACACCTGCCCGTTCACACCTTGTTCACACAAGCTTTCACACCTGCTCCTGCTCCACACCTGCAGTGAGTTTGAGTCGGAGGGCATCGACACGAGCTACGTGTTGCGTGCGCAGGGCCACCCGTCTCCCTTCACCTACATTATCGTGGACCGGGCAGGTGTGAGTGTGTGCGTGCGTGTGTGTGTGTGTGTGTGTGTGTGTGTGTGTGTGTGTGTGTGTGTGTGGTTATACAGGTTCAACATGTTCGCGCCCATAAAACCAGGGGCGTGAGTGAATGCCTAAGCTAGAAGTCTTGCAGGGCTCAAGTAGGAGAGCCCGCGAAGCCGCGGAAGCGCCAGCCCACCAGGGTTTGTGTTTGGGGTGGGTGGCGGCTGTTGGCTGGGTGGGGAATCATGCGTGCTCCGGCTCATCAGGCGAGCGCAGGGCCACCCTTCTCCCTTCACATACATCATCGTGGACCGGGCAGGTTTGTCGTGGGGCGTCAGCACGCATGCACACGCGCGCACATGCACATACGTGCACACGCGCACACGCGCACACGCGCACACGCGCACACGCGCACACGTGCACACACACACGCGCGCACACGCGCACACGCGCACATGTGCAAACGCGCACGCGCACACGTGCGCACGCGCACACGCGCACACGTGCGCACGCACACACGCGCACACGCGCACACGCGCACATGCGCACACGTGCGCACGCGCACACGCGCACACGCGCACACGCACACACGTGCACACGCGCAAGTGTGCACACGCGCACATTCGCACACACACATACCCCCCCCCCCCCACAGACAACTGCGTGCAGGCGGCACCCGTACATCATGCGTCCACCCTCCAGGCACCCCGCTGCTGCAACTGGCGTGCACCCAATGCGTTACTGACGTGTAACTGCCGTGCATGGTTGGTGTGTGCACGACTGCCTGCCTGCAGGCGGCACACGCACTTGCATCCACACACACACACACACACACTGCCCTCCCCCCCGCCACACACAACACAGAAACACTGCTCACCCGCTCGCCCTCCTGCAACACACAAACACTGCATGCAGGCGGCACACGCACTTGCATCCACACTCCAGGAGCACCGCTGCTGCCAGAGGAGATGGGCGCTCCGCGTGAGGAGGGGCGGGGCAGCGTTCTGGATTCGGTGCTGGATGGTGAGAGAGGATGCATTGATGTCAGGGAGTTGGAAAGAGAGGACGAGGGTGGGTGGTGGGGTGGGTGGGAGGCTGGAGGCCGCGCTGGGATTGCTCATGGTTCACATTGGGGGCTGGGCGCGGTTGAATGCTCGATTCGGTTTTGGCTGGTAAGAATGGGTGCAGCAATTTGGGATGGGAGGGGGGAAGGGGAAGGGGCGAGGGGGTGCCCCGCTGCTGCCAGCAGAGATGGGCGCTCTGCTTGAGGAGGGGCGCGGCAGCGTGCTGGATTCCGTGCTGGATGGTGTGAGCGGATGCATTGATTTGGGGGCGTTGGAAAAAGGAGAAGGAAAGGAAGGAAAGGAAAGGAAAGGAAAAAGGATGAGGGTGGGTGGGTGGGGTGGGTGGGGGTTGGAGGCAGCGCTGGTATTGGTCATGGTGCACATTGGGGGGTGGGCGCGGCAGCGCGCTGGATTCGGTTTTGGCTGGTTATAATTGATGCAGCGATTTGGGATGGGAGGGGGGAAGAGGAAGGGGCGAGGGGGTGCCTCGCTGCTGCCAGCGGAGATGGGCGCTCTGCTTGAGGAGGGGCGCGGCAGCGTGCTGGATTCTGTGCTGGATGGTGTGAGCGGATGCATTGATTTGGGGGCGTTGGAAAAAGGAGAAGGAAAGGAAGGAAAGGAAAGGAAAAAGGATGAGGGTGGGTGGGTGGGTGGGGTGCGTGGGGTTTGGGAGGCAGCGCTGGTATTGGTCATGGTGCACATTGGGGGGTGGGCGCGGCAGCGCGCTGGATTCGGTTTTGGCTGGTTATAATTGATGCAGCGATTGGGGATGGGAGGGGGGAAGAGGAAGGGGCGAGGGGGTGCCTCGCTGCTGCCAGCGGAGATGGGCGCTCTGCTTGAGGAGGGGCGCGGCAGCGTGCTGGATTCTGTGCTGGATGGTGTGAGCGGATGCATTGATTTGGGGGCGTTGGAAAGGGAGGACGGGGTTGGGTGGGTGGGTGGTGGGGTTGGGTGGGTGTGGTGGGGTGGGGTGGAGGGGCTGGAGGCAGCGCTGGGATTTGTCATGGTGCGCTGATGATGGGGGGGTGGGCGCGGCGGCGTGCTTGATTAGGTATGCCATATCCATGGGTGGATGCACTAGTTTTAGGCTGTGGATTGGAAAGGGGGGGGGGGGTCTGGAGGCAGCGCTGGTTCTGATCATGGTGCGCTGATGATGGGGGTGGGCGAGGCAGCGTGCTGGATTCGGTGCTTTCAGGCGGAAATATGGATTTGTTTCAGGGTGCAGGATGGAAAGGAGGGGCAGCATGCGGTCCTCCGGGTGGATGCATGTACCATACCAAACCGCAGGCGCATCCGTCGTGTCTTTCGACGGGGGCGTCTGGCGGAGGCTGCGCTGCTGCTGGCGGAGCGCCCGTGCCGCACCAGTGTTTCCGTTAGCCAACCCGCAACCCCCAAAAGTGAACTTTTGGGTTGACATTGGCCGATTTGGGCTGGCGCGTCGGGTTGAGATAGCGCGAGTTTCGGCCTGACAAGTGTGAAAATCGTCATGTTCACACTTTTGGGCCCCAAATCACCTCTGTCGGGTTATATGATTGGCGGAATGAGCATGAGGCCCGGGTTGAGCCGTCATTTCCCCAAGATACTTTGCGGAACCACTGTGCCACACGGTTTGCCCATGCAACCCATTACCTGCCCAACGACTCCCCACACCCCACCACCACCACAACACACACAACCCCCATACAGACTCCAAGCCGCAGGCGCATCCTCTTGTACTTCGATGGCCGTCTTGAGGCGGCACTTGCTGGCGGTGTGCTGGCGGTTACGGTTTCAAAACCTCTCCCTTCAACACCCCGATTGCAGGCACGTCCCTCGTGTATTAATTGGCGTCTCACCAAAGCCACACTATTGCTGGCGGAGCGCGATCACACACTGTGACTGGGCGTGCCCGTGCCCGTGGAGGCCTGCCGCTTGCGGCCCTACACCCCACCCACCCACCGCCCCCTCACCTCAAAAACAGCTCCCTCACCAACCTCTCCCACAGGCGCGGCCCTGGTGTATTTCGTCGGACGTCTGACTGACAGAGCGCAGGGCGTGCGCGTGCTAGGCTTTTCAAACCCCCTTTAAAGCATAAATCCCATGCCTTGTTCGCGGTTCACCCACCTTCCCGTGAGCTGCTGCCGAGTGCAGGCGCGACCCTCGTGTACAGTGATTTCCTTTTCAGGATGTTAATTTATTACTTCACAGCCGGATTTCGCTATGACCGTATTGACTGTTGACCTCCCGTTGACCGTTTGTCCTCATACATGGGTCATTTTACAGCTGTTGACGTACTCTGTCTGGCGGGTTGTCAGACATACAATCGACTGGATGGGTTGAGCTGTGTGCAAGGTCAAAGTAAAGCCGGAATACAGCCAAATGGCTGTGTAGAGCCGAAAAATAAATCATTGCTCGTGTAATAAGTGCCGTCACACCGTGGCCGCACTATTACTGGCAGAGCGCGCACGCACGCACGGCGTGCCTGTGCCTGGCCCTTTAACCCCTTCTAAGTCATGAGTATATGTTGACGGTTTGTCTACACTACTTCTTTCTCAACACCTCCAAGTGCAGGCGCGTCCCTCGTCTACTTTGACGGCCGTCTCACCGAGGCCGCGCTGTTACTGGCGGAGCGTGCGCAAGGCGTGCCGATGCCTGGCCCTTCAACCCCTCTTAAATCTTGAATATCTGTCAACGTGTGTAACTGTTCGTTTACAAAACCTCTCCCTTCAACACCCTCGATTGCAGGCGCGTCCCTCGTGTACTTTGACGGCCGTCTCACCGAGGCCGCGCTGTTACTGGCGGAGCATGCGCGCACGCAAGGCGTGCCTGTGCTTGTGGAGGCCGAGCGGCTGCGGCCGGGGCTCGAGCGTCTCCTGACGCTCGCGGACTACGTCGTGACGTCGGCGCACTTCCCACAGGTGCGTTTTATGTGTAGGAAGAAAGATGTGTGTGTGTGTATGCGCGTGCAACGCTTGACGTCCGCACGCTGCATTACACACGCACAAACACACACACACACCAGGGGTGTATTCGGGGGCATGCCACTCATCGGTTTTCCAGGAGAGGGCCTCCCTGACTCATCGGCTTTCCAGGAGAGGGCCTCATGGACTCATCGGCTTGCCCTTTTTTCCCAGGGGCTGCGCCCCCGGACCCATGCTGTCCGCAGTACTCTGTTGCTGTGGTAAGGTCTCTCACGCAAGCTTGATTGGGGGGCAGCAGCAAACACACATCCAGAAGACAAACAGCTCGCAACAGCTCATGTGCGCGGCGCGGACATGCATGCATGCAGCGCATGGCGGGACGGCGCATGCAACACCGCAATGGACTCTGATTGAAAGTATCATGATGCACTGATGCATGTAGAACACCACAGTATGCACGCAGGATCCTGGCCGTCAGAGGAAAGCGCCATTCCAAACTTCGGACCTACACCCAACCTCCACCAGCATCCGGGGGCGGAGCCCCCGGAAGCCAGAATCACGTTGCGATTTCAAACCGCAGAAACGCTTCAGAAATGAGGGATTGTGT
>VFSX01000158.1:0-10000 GCA_016618255.1 Chlamydomonas sp. UWO 241 | reverse complement strand
CCAACATTAAAAATCGCGGCAAGCCAGTTTTTTCGCTGGGCTTCATGGATTTGGAGATGCCCTCATTCGTGTTGGAGCCTCCAGGGTTTTGGTACCTTGCGCAGTCTGTGCCGGCGGGCGAAGAAATTCTGGTACAACGCGCTACGTTCGCCCACGCGGACACGCCTGCGTAAAAATAACAGTGTATGCGTGTTTAGGGCCGGGCTTCAAGAACTCGGGGCTGCCCTTCTTCGCGGTGGAGTCCTCCAGATATTTGTGTAGTGCGCAGCGATTACCGGCGTGCGCAAAAAATGAAACCGCGCCATGTTCGCGCGGGAGCACGCCCAGTGTTGAAAATTGCGGCCGGCCTGTTTTTTTGCTCGGCTGCATCGATTTGGAGTCTCACTCATTCGTGTTGGAGCCTCCAAGGTTTTGGTATCGTGCGCAATCTGTGCCGGCGGGCAAAGAAAGTCTGGAACACCGCGCTACGTTCGCCCACGCAAACATGCCTGCGTTGCAAAAAACAGTACATGCGTGTTTGGGGCTGTGCTCCAGGAATTGGGGGCTGCCCTTCTCTGCGGTGGAGTCCTCCATGATAGAATCCAGAAATTGAGGCTCTGAGTCAAGTCGGCACAAAGCCACTGACTGGAGGAGCAGTAACTCATATGGCACGCCAGCCGTGCATGGCCCTAGTAAGTTGGCGGGTCGGTTGAGCGCCCACCCGGGTTCACCCACCCTGGTTGTTGCGTTGTAGCAAGGGTGGACATTCGTATAGGTCCCGGAAGGCAGTTACAGTTACAGTTACATCGGCTTTCCAGAAAAGACTACCTCTAGTCCTAGTACCACCGCCTAGACCCAAGTCCAGTTCTGGCCCTAAAAAATACTTGTGAGGGGCGGTAGCCACCAGCCGGCTGCCTGCCAACGTGTAGTCCTACAGCAAAAAGGAGAGCTATTGTGCGACGCCTCCAAAATAGGTCCTAACTGCTTCTAGGGGATAGGGGGTCAAGTGGCGCTTGCCAATCTACTTGACCGCCGTGGTGGAGGGGCCGGCGCCTGCGGGGCAGCCGGACCGTACACCACGGCTCTCCACCCGACCCTATCCTGAGCACGCTCAAACGCCGTGTCCGAAAAAGTCTTCCAATCAGAACGAGTGCCACTAGTTTCGCCTAGCTGCTGAATCAGTAGCTGAAGAAAATAGTGTCGGGAGGAGGCTGGAGGCCGGCCTTGCTGCCGAGCCACATCCATTGTGCAGTCAAAAAACGTACGAGGAAGACGAGAAGCCGGCATGCGCATCACATGGCCTAGCCACTGCATTGATCGCTTTGCCACAAGCTCTCAATTGGCTCAGTGTCGCACGCCTGCCGAATATAAGTTAATCTGTGCCGGTCGACCAGACGCACACCCAGAATGCGACGAAGGCATTTAGAGTGGGCAACCTCCAATCGAGTCAGTTGTGTTTTAGTAGGGGCCCATTTTTTGCAGCCGTACAGAAAGTGGGGCAGCACGAAAGTGTTGTAAACCCGCATCTTAGACTGCACTTGCATCTTCTTGCTGGCCCAAATCTTATCAAAAGACGCAAACACGCCCAGCGCGCGACCGACACGCACACCGATCTCCTTTTCCACACCACCACTCTGGGTTATCCAACTCCCAAGATACTTAAATGCAGAGACGGTCTTCATTTCACCACCAGTCAGCGCAAACGTGGGCAGATCCGCGTCAAAATCTGCTGGCAAAATCATCACTTCTGTCTTGGCGGCGTTGATTTGCATGCCAAAGCTAGAGGACATTTTGTCAAGGATTTTCAGCATAAGCGCCAACTGAGCTGGGTCATGCGAGAACAAACATGAATCGTTGGCATACATCAGCATTACTATGCGCTCAACCGACGACGACAACACAGAGCCGCCGGCTCGGGTCACGACTGACACGCCAGCGCCCTCTGGCATCATGTCTAGCGCCTTTTTCACTATGTGGTCAATAAAAACATTGAACAACACAGGAGCAAGCCCGGAAGGCAGTGGGCAGAGTACTCCGTGTCTCTGCCCCTCCCGTGCCTCCACCCAGGTTGGAGAGAGGTTGCCCTTGCAGTCTGGTGCCTACGTGCCCCAGCCTTGCATAAGCCCGAAGGGCTCGCTCCACACCCCACCCGCAACACCAAGATATCGCACCGAACGATCCATTGTAACACACCGTGCCTCTGCCCCTACCGTGCCTCCCCCAACGTCCGCTGATTCTTATCACTCCAGATATTTGGTGTAGTGAACAACGATTGCCGGCGTGTGCAAAAAATACGAAACCGCGCTATGTTCGCGCGGTAGCACACCCAACGTTACAAATCGCAGCCGGCCTGTTTTTTCGCTCAGCTTCATGGACTTGGAGTCGCCCTCATTCGTCTGGGGCGGGTTTTACGGTGTGGGGTTCTCCAACACGTTTCCCTAACTGCTGGGAGGCTGCCTTCAATGGCTCAGGGGGGGGATGGTTCAGCCTCTGGTTTAATGGGTAAACATTTTACCTGCGATCCTGAAGGTCCCAGGTTCGATTCCAGGGTCCCTCACCGGTTTCTGGTTTCCTGTTCAACAAAAATACCAATACCAGTTTCCTTGTTCCTTGGTCCCCGTGTTGCTGTAGCCTAGGCGTCGGCATTGTGTGTTGCTTTGGTGTACTGCATTAAAAAAAAAGAGGTCACGGAAGCCTGGGGTTCTCCCGTGGTGCTTTTTGCGGTCACCTCCCATGGTGAGCCTCCATGGGAATGCTCCTACTCGTAAGGGTAGGCACGGGGTGGTGAGGGTACGATTCCTCAGCATTTTCACGCACTGGTTTGTGACCACCTCGGCGGGTGTGAATACCATCTGTAAAAAAAAAAAAATTGTTGGAGCCTCCAGGGCTTTGGTATCGTGCGCATCCTGGTACAATGCGCGGCATTCGCCCGCGCGGACACACCTGCGTACAAAAAACAGGACATGCGTGTTTGGAGCCGGGCTTCAGGAATTCGGGGCTGCCCTTCTCCATGGTGGATCGCGCAGCGATTGCCGGCGTGCGCAAAAAACGAAACCGCGCCATGTTCGCGCAGGAGCACCCCCAGTGTTGAAAATTGCGGCTGGCCTGTTTTTTCGCTCGGTTTCATCGATTTGGAGACGCACTCTTTCGTGTTGGAGCCTTCAAGGTTTTGGTATCGTGCGCAGTCCTGCTGGCGGGCGAAGAAAGTCTGGAACACCGCGCTACGTTTGCCCGCGCAAACATGCCTGTGTTGACAAAAATAGTACATGCGTGTTTGGGGCTGGGCTCCAGGAATTGGGAGCTGCCATTCTCTGCGGTGGAGTCCTCTATATATTCGGTGTAGTAAACAGCGATAACCGGCGCGCGCAAAAAACTACGAAACCGCGCTATGTTCGCGCGGGAGCATACCCAGCGTTACAAATTGCGGCCGGCCTCTTTTTCCCCTCGGCTTCATGGATTTGGAGTCGCCCTCATTCGTGTTGGAGCCTCCAGGTTTTTTGTATTGTGCTCAGTCTGTGCCGGCGGGCGTAAAAACAACAGTATATGCGTGTTTTGGGGGACTCAATTAACGGAGGCACGTTCTGGTCGCCGAGCCCTGGACCCAGCAATGCGGCGCTGCTGGTGTAATACATTTAAAAAAAAAGGTGACGAGGATCTCCGTGCTGCTGACAAGCGGGGTAAAATACGACTGGCCCGGCTCCTGCTAGACCGCCCCTCGGTGGAACACTTCACGAGCGGCTTGCCCGGCGCTGCCATGGCTTAGCGAGTAGCCGCGGCGCAGCTGTTATGCTTGTCGATGACATGTCCGGGTGGAGTGGCGCGCCCGTGGCGAAAGCTAAGAAGAAGGAGCTGCGCGCGTGGACGCGCCTCCGTGTCACGGTCATCGGCGCCATCTGGCGTGTGCGCTGTGACCGCCAGGCGAGTGGGCTGTTGGGGGACAGCCTTGCCCTTCGCGCCGTCCGCCTGGCCCTCGACTCTGTCACCGGTGCCATCCGGCGGGATTGGCAGCGTACCGAGGAGGACATCACCATGGTGGATGATGGCTTCTTCTGCGTGGACTGGTGGCGTGGCTTTGACGCAGAGCGTGACAAGGACTGGTTCTGCAGCCAGTGGGCGGCACCGCCGCTCCTTTGCGCAGTGCTTGCTGCGCCTGTTGCCACTACAGGCGACACGACGTACACCCTCGACGTCTGCGTGGGCGTCGTGGGGCAGGTCCCGCTGCCGGCGTGAAAGATTTCCTGCTGTGCGTACGCCATTGCTTGCCTGACCTTCTCGTGTCTGCTTGCTTTGGTGCCCCAGAGACCACCACTGTTCCGTCAGGCCGCCCCTCACTCCCGCTGCTGTCATCCCCTCTCCCCGCTGCTTTTCTCTCTGCCCCTTCCCCCCTTTTTTCTGTGGTAGAAAGTCCGGCCACTCGGCCGTGTCTCATGTTCTGCCGCGTCCCTGCCTTATTTTTTTCCTTTTGGGTTTCTCTGGTTTGACTCCTATTCCCTGCCCACCACCTGCCCTCTGGCTCGAGCCTGATGGCAGGTGGGGGGAGGGGGGAGGACTGGTAGAGGAATGGGGCTCCTCCGCCAGCCCTCTCCCTCTCCCCCCTTCAAAAAAACAAAAACTCCCGCTTCGGCATCAGGTTAGGCACCGTTTTGAGTTTGCTGCGTTCCCTGTTAGGCGTGCTTTTTAGTCCTCTCTGAGCCCTCCTTTCAATCCCCCCCACCTGCCCTCCGGCTCAAGCCAGTGGGCAGGTGTGTGTGTGGGGGGGGCTGGCAGAGGAGTCCCTCCGCCAGCCTTCCCCATTCCATGTGCCTCTGCCTCCCCTTCTGCCCTCCAGCTCCGCCCCTTTCCCTTTTCCTCCCTCTCCCTGTTCTCCTCCTCTGCCTCTCGCTGCCTTCCCTCTTTCTCCCTCTCCCTGTTCTTCTCCTCTGCCTCTCGCCCTCGTCTCAGCCACCATGCCCACCTCCCGGTTCTTCCACTTTTCCTATCCCTACCCCCTCCTCCCTTTCTCCTCTCTCCACTCTGGTTTGTTCTCCCCTCTCACTGCTCTGTTTGCTCGTCCCACGCTCCCTGGTCTTCACCTCCCATCCCCCCACCTTCCTTCTCACCCTCCCACGCCTTTCTGCTTTCCCAACCCTCTCCTCTTCTCTCCGTGCATCCCGCTTATCCTGCCTGTTTCTCACTCCCTTCGCTGTTTTTATTGGCGCCCCGCATCTCCCTGTCTTTCTCTCTCCCCCCATCCCTGCCTGCCCCTTCCCGCCGTGCCTGCACCACCATCCCTGCTTGTCTGCCATGCCCCCCCCCCCTCTCTCTGCCTGCCCACTCCCTGCTTGTTCCCCTTCCTTGCCCTCCCTCCCCTTCTTGCGTGCCCTGCCCCCCCCCCCCCCCCCCCGCCCTGCTCCCCTCCTCCCTTCCGCACAGGTATTCTTTCGTCATCCCTTGCTTCTACGTCTCCCTCTCCCCTCGAGTCCTTTTCAGCTTTCTTCCAGTCGTTCCCTCATCGTTCCATCGTCCCACGTGCCTCGAGTTTCCTGACTTCCATTCCCTCGTGTCCGTGTCCTTCGTCTTCCTTCTCCTCAAGTCCCGTTCCCCCGAGTCAAAGTTCCTGTAGTCCTGTCGGCTCTGGTGCTCTAGATGGATTGGCTTGCGTGTCCCTGTGTTTGCAGGGGCCGCCACGGTTCCGGCCGTGCCTTCGGGAGTCTCCGTTCCAACACCAGGGTCTCTTGTTTCCTCTTTGTTTCCTGTGTTGCTGTCGCTTAGGTGTCGGCATGGCTGCGTTGCTTGAGTGTAACGTTGGCC
Source organism: Chlamydomonas sp. UWO 241 (assembly GCA_016618255.1). Taxonomy (NCBI): domain Eukaryota; kingdom Viridiplantae; phylum Chlorophyta; class Chlorophyceae; order Chlamydomonadales; family Chlamydomonadaceae; genus Chlamydomonas; species Chlamydomonas priscui. The sequence continues at coordinate 4,231 of VFSX01000158.1, read as the reverse complement.
TCTGAAAAAAAAATGCGTGTTTGGATCCGGGCTGCATGAATTCGGGTCTGCCCTTCTCCACGCTGGAGTCCTCCAGATATTAAGTGTAGTGCGTAGGGATTGCCGGCGTGCACAAAAAAAAACGAAACCACACTATGTTCGTGCGAAGCGCACCCAACGATACAAATCGCGGCAGGCCAGTTTTTTTGCTGGGCTTCATGAATTTTGAGATGCCCTCATTCGTGTTGGAGCCTCCGGAGTTTTGGCACCGTGCGCAGTCTGTGCCGGCAGGCGAAGAAAGTCTGGTACAACGCGCTACGTTCGCCCGCGAAAACATGACTGCGTTGGAAAAATAGTATATGCGTGTTTGGGGCGGGGCTCCAGGAATTGGGGGCTGTCCTTCTCTGCGGTGGAGTCCTCCAGATATTCGGTGTCGTGAACAGCGATAACCAGCGCACGCAAAAAATACGAATCGCGGGAGCACACCCATTTTGGGAGGGATGGTTCTACCTTTGGGCTAGTGGGTAACGATGTTATCTGCGATCTTGGAGGTCCCAGGTTCGATTCCTGGGTCCCTCACCGGTTTCTGGTTTCCGGTTTACCAAAAATACAAATACCAATATTGTGCTCAGTCTGTGCCGGCGGGCGTAAAAACAACAGTGTGTGCGTGTTTTCGGGGGCTCGATTAACGGAGGCGCGTCTTGGTCGCCGAGCCTTGGACCCAGCAATGCGGCGCTGCTGGTGTAATACATTAAAAAAAGGTGACAAGGATCTCCGTGCCGCTGACGAGCAGGGTAAAATACGACTGGCCCGGCCCCTGCTAGACTGCCCCTCGATGGAACACTTCAGAAGCGGCTTGCCCGGCGCTGCCATGGCTTGGCGAGTAGCCGCGGCGATGCCACGGCCCGTGCTGGGAGACGGCCCTTATCCTCCCCCCATGAAGGATGCCTTGCGGCACCGATCTCGACGTGTAGATCGACGAGCGGAGGAGCTGGCGCCCGTCAATGCATGCTGGACATTGGTCAAGATGGCTGCCCGTGGAGGCGGGCTACCATCACGGCTTCAGCGGTGGCGACCGCCGAGGCAACACAGAGTAAATCCGCTTCACCAATCGCAGCGTTCGTCACCGCGCTCATCCTCGGGGGCGCTCGTCTGCCGGTGACTGACGTTGGAAGGTCTTCAGGCAGCCTCCATGACAATTCCGCCCATGCCCCCCCTGAAGGGTGGGACCTGGCCATGCATGAGGCATAGGGCGCTGGCTTAGCCCCATGCTAACGAGAGCTCGACAGCCATGCACTGCCAGGCGGGGACCGTTCCAGTCAGCGCCAGTCGGCTCTGCCGGCTTGACTGGCCACAAGGCCACTACTGTGACCTTGAGGAAGGTCCTCTCCTATATGCTCCTTGCCAGGCATGTCTCTCACAGACCAATGTTTGGGGTAGTCTAGCCGGCGGGAGCAGTAGTCTCTCGGCCGGGAGCCGACGGTACTCTAGTAATAGCTCTCCTTTGTGCTCTAGTCCCTTCCTATCGAACCTCTGATGCGAGTTGTAACTATCATGTTAAGTTCATAAGCTCTTCGCCAGGGGCTCCCGCCCTGGCGCCGCTCGATGGCGGACAACCGGGACAACTGCGCTTGGTACTGGGCGGCTGAAAATCTGGAAATTTACCCTGAGCGGCTGTGACGCACAGCGCTACTGATGAACTGGTCCTGATGGGGCGAGGCTATGTGGCAGATGGGGCAGCGGCACGATGGAGAGCACGATGCACGATGGCGAGAATTGCGGCGAGCATGCACCCCCTCTCACAACGATCGGAACTCAAGCAGATTGCGGCTCCTAATGGTTTACTGTGCCTGGATGGAAGAGAGAGACGGATGGCGAGAAATTGAGAAACATGGGAAGCGAGGCACATGCGGCTAGGCTTTGTGAGGAGGTTGCGGCGCAGGGTTCCCTGCCCCAAGGCGCAGATTATTAGATGGCGACGCGATCGATGCACCAGCCGTGCGGCATGGGGCGAGGCGAGGCCCCACCAGAGGGCGGGCACCATAATGGAGATGGCGGCTAAGAACGGGGAATGCGGCTACCGGGGATGAGGCTACGGGTTATGCATGCCAGGGGACGGCGGACAAGGCTAATGCGTCACGGCGCATGGGTAAAGAACGGGGAATGAGGCTACGGGAGCTGGCGGGCGCGGCGCGCGCATGGCGCGCGCGGCGCATGGGGGTTGCATGGCGGCGCTCTGCGCGTGCATGCATGGAGGAGATTGCTGGCGGGCATGGAGGAGATTGCTCGCGGGAGTGGAGGAGATTGCAGGCAGCAGCATGGAAGCGGATGGCGAGAAATTGAGAAACATGGGAAGCGAGGCACATGCGGCTAGGCTTTGTGAGGAGGTTGTGGCGCAGGGGTTCCCTGCCCCAAGGCGCAGATTATAGATGGCGCAGCAATCAATACACTAGCCGTGCGGCATGGGGCGAGGCGAGGCCCCACCAGCGGGCGGGCACCATAATGGAGATGGCGGTTAAGAACGGGGAATGAGGCTACAGGGAGAGGATACGGGTTACAGATGCCAAAGGGGACGGCGGAACAAGGATCAGCCATAGGTGTCACGGGGAATGGCTAAAGAACGGGAATGAGGCGGGTGGTACGGGTGCTGGCGCGCATGGAGCGCGGCGCGGCGCATGGAGATCGCATGGCGGCGCCCATGCATGGACGAGATTGCTGGCGGGCATACAGGAGATTGCTGGCGGGCATGGAGGGGCATGGAGAGATTGCTGGCGGGCATACAGGAGATTGCTGGCGGGCGTGGAGGAGATTGCTGGCGGGCATGGAGGAGATTGCTGGAGCCAATGGCGGCGGCGGGACTAGTAGTAGAACACAGGCGCACACCAACAATGCGTTGCTGTCACTACCTGGGTGGTATAGGGTGGATCTGGGGGCCCAGTGTCCTGTCTAGGTCCAGTGCGTGCGCGCGTGTGGGGGTTAACCCTCACCCCTACCAGGTAGCCAGCCAGTTTCCCACTGAAACTGAGTTTAAGGTGTCGGGCGCTAGCGCCGACACCGGTCTTATACATCATTACTGGTGTCACACAGACTGTAAGATCCATCATCATCATCAGTACTTAAGTGTGCTGGATTATCGGCGTGTGTTTCTAGAAGAAGAGCAGCCTGCTTAGCTGGAAACCCCGTGTAACTTGTTACTTGTCACTTGTGACTTTTTAGGCACTACTAGAGTCCCTTTCTCTAGGTATCCAGCACTCCTAGTGGCCCCCCTAGCGTTTCCCCCCTAGCGACTCCCAAGGGGCCCTCCTAGGCACCCCTCCGTAGAGGAATCTTTCTGTGCCCTCTTTTTCCAGTCTCCACCACCCACAACCCGACGCCTCAAGCCCCCTTCCGGTGCACCCCACGCACCCTCTCCCCTCCGTCTGTTGTAGCCAGCTAGCAGCTTCGGCCTCTGGTTTTCCCTTTGCCCCTCCCCGTAGGATCTGTCTTTCCCCCTCTGGGCCACACTCCCCCTGTGTCGCCTTCGCCAAGTCCCATGGTCCCTTGGCTATTGCCGCTTGCACCTTGGGGCCCCTAAGCCCTTTTGTGATCCCTGGCCCTTTGGCCCCCCTAGTGCCGCCCGCTCTCCCTCCTCGCACCGCCTCTGACCCTTAGCCCCAGAGGCCTCTAGGCCCCTGCTCCCCCAACCCCCTCTCTGCCGCTGCATCCCTTTGGTTTTTGGTGTGCACGCACGCACGCACGCACGCACGCACGCACGCACGCACGCACGCACGCACGCACGCACGCACGCACGCACGCACGCACGCCAGCACGCACGCACGCACGCACGCACGCACGCACGCACGCACGCACGCACGCACGCACGCACGCACGCACGCACGACGCACGCACGCACGCACGCACGACGCACGCACGCACGCACGCACGCACGCACGCACGCACGCACGCACGCACGCACCCACGCACGCACGCACGCACGCACGCACGCACGCACGCACGCACGCACGCACGCACGCACGCACGCACGCACGCACGCACGCCCGCACGCACGCACGCCCGCACGCACGCACGCACGCACGCACGCACGCACGCACGCACGCACGCACGCACGCACGCACGCACGCACGCACGCACGCACGCACGCACGCACACACACACGCACGCACGCACAAACACACGCAGGCACAAACGTTTGCCTAAGCACGCATCGGCACGCATGCACGCCCACTAGAATGCACGCCATCCTTTGAGTCTA
>VFSX01000295.1:202500-221641 GCA_016618255.1 Chlamydomonas sp. UWO 241 | reverse complement strand
TGTGTGTGTGTGTGTGTGTGTGTACGTGTACATGTGTGAGGCAGCTGGCGGAGGCGCTGGCGGCGATACAGTCAGCTACAAGCACGCAAGCACAGTGTCGGCGGCTGACCAGGTGTGTGTGTGTGTGTTTGTGTGCCTGAGTGTGTGTGTGTGTGTGTGTGTTTTGTGTGCCTGAGTGTGTGTGTGTGTTTTGTGTGCCTGAGTGTGTGTGTGTATGTGTGTGTGTGTGTTTTGTGTGCCTGAGTGTGTGTGTGTGTGTTTTGTGTGCCTGCGTGTGTGTGTGTGTATGTGTGTGTTTGTGTGCCTGTGTGTGTGTGTGTGTTTGTGTGCCTGAGTGTGTGTGTGCGTGTGTGTGCGTGCAAGGCAGCACAGCTGGCTGGCTGAGTCTCAGTCCGCTGTGCAGTAGAGGCGAGCACCGTGTCGGCGTCTGAGCAGGTGTGTGTGTGTGTATGTGTGTGCCTGAGTGTGCGTGTGTGTGTGTGTGCCTGAGTGTGTGTGCATGCATGTGTGAGGCAGCACACCTGGCAAAGACGCTGTCGGCTGTGCAGTCAGAGGCGAGCATCGTGTCGGCGGCTGAGAAGGTGTGTGTGTGTGTGTGTGTGTGTGTGTGTGTGTGTGTGTGTGTGTGTGTGTGTGTGTGTGCTTGCGCACTGCCTCCGCCCCCCCACACACACACACACTCACACACCTTCCCAGACGCCGACACTGTGCTTGCTTCAGCCTCTGCTGACACACACAAATACACACACACACACACGCACACGCACGCACGCACACACAGACACATTTGTTACAGTTCCCACCGCACGGGCAACCTGGATTACGGCTCATGCCTGTGATAACTTGAGCACACACACCGGCAATCGTTTCAGAAGTCACAAACACACACGCACACGCGCTGCAGGAGGGCGCGCTCACCACGCTCATGGAGTGTGTGCAGCTGCTGCTGGAGGTGCACGCAGAGCTGACACAGGTGGGTGTGGACACACACACACACACACCCCGCACAAAACACACATGCACAAGCGATTTTATGTTTTTAGGCCTGCCGGTTGCAGGGTGTAGATGCGGCGGGAAGGGCAGCTAGTGGCACCTTCAGCTGGTAGCTACCTCACATGTGCAGCATGAGGGCACTCACATTCACTCAACACTCCACTCTCGTCACTCCTCTCTCACTCACTCCCTCTCACTCTCTAACTCTCTCACTCTCTCACTCTCTCACTATCACTCACTCACTCTCTCACTCTCTCACTATCCCAATCTCTCACTCATATTCTCACTCTCTCACTCTCTCAATCACTCTCTCACTCACTCTCGCGCTCTCACACGCATGTGCGGGCGCGTGAGAGGGCTCACACACGCTCAACTTTCCTGGTGACCCTGCTGGTGGCGACCCCGCGTGTGCGGCCTCCTCCACCCACTGACACACACTCCACCCACTCCACTCAGTCTCTCACTCACCCTCTCACTCTCTCACTCTCCCACTCACTCTCTCACTCTCACTCTCTCACTCTCACTCTGTCACTCTCTCACTCTCTCACCCTCTCACTCTCCCACTCTCCCACCATCTCTCACACACACAGGCGGGCGCGCGAGAGGGCTCACACGCCCTCATCTCTCCTGATGACGCTACTGGTGGGGACCTTGCATGTGCGGCCCATGCGATCCATGGTCTGCTGGCAAGCCTGGCTGAGAGGGTGGGCGACGTCGTGGGCGAGGCGGCGAGGCTGGATGGCCAGCTCAGGTGTGTGTGCGTGTGTGTGTGTGTGTGTGTGTGCGTGTGTGTGTGTGTGTGTGTGTTGCCAGCCTGGCCAAGAGGTTGGGCGACATCGTGGGCGAGAGGCGGCAAGGCTGGATGGCCAGCTCAGGTGTGTGTGTGTGTGTGTGTGTGTTGCCAGCACACACTGCCAGCACACACACACACACACACACACACACACACACACACATGCGCAGGCTGACGCGTCAGGCCTTCTCCGAAAAAGAGCCCGCCTGACTGCCAGCACACACACACACACACACACACACACATGAAAATACACACACATGCAAATACACACACATGCACACACACGCACACACACACACGCAGACTCGCGTACACACATGCAAATACACACACATGCACACACACGCACACACACACACGCAGACTCGCGTATCAGGCCCTCTCCGACCAAGACGTCCGCCTGACTGCCAGCACACACACAAACACGCACCAGGCCCCCCTCCGCCCTACACACACCAGGCCCTCTCCGACCAAGAGATCTGCATGAGTGCCAGCACACACACACACACACACACACGCACACACACACACACGCACACACACACACACACACAAACACGCAGGCTGACGCGTCAGGCTCTATCCGACCAGGAGGTTCGCCTCACTGCCAGCTGCGCCGAGGCCACGCAGCTGGTCGCTTCGCTGCGAAAAAAGGCTGCAGAGGGCGAGGGCGCAGCCAGCAGGTGTGTGTATGTGTGTGTGTGTGTGTGTGCCTGACTGCCTGACTGCCATCACAACCAAGGCAGCGCAGCTGGTTGCTGCGCAAGGCGGCAGGGTGTGAGGGTGTGGCCAGCAGGTAGTTCCAACACACACACACACACACACACACACACACACACACACACGCGCACGCACACACACACACACGCACACACACACACAGGCTGGCTGCATCAGACGCCGAGCTCGCAGCCATTCGGCAGCGCCTATCCGCCAAGGAGCGTGAGGCCGCATCTATGCGGGCAGAGCTGGGTGCGCTCTCTACGCATGCGGACGAGCTTCAGGGGCGGCTGGCAGTGCAGCAGGCAGAGGCGGCAGCGGCCAAGGTCGCGGTGGGTGAACTCTCTCTCTCTCTCTCCCTCTCTCTCTCCCCTTCTCTCTCTCTATCTCTCTCTCTCTCACTCTGTCCCTCTCTCTCTCTCTCTTTCTCTTGGTCTCTCTCTCTCGTTCTCTCTCTCTTTCTCTCCCTCTGTTTATTTCTTTCCCCTTCTCCCTCTCTCCCCTTCTCCATCTGTCTCTCTCTCTTATCGTATTTGTGTTAAGGTGAAGGATTTTAGGTGCATGCAGACGAGCTCCAGGGGCGACTGGCGGGGCAGCAGGCAGAGGCGGCAGCGGCCAAGGTCGTGGTGGGTGAACTTCTTCTCTCTCTCTCTCTCTCTCTCTCTCTCTCTCTCACTCTCTCCCGCTCTCTCCCCCTCTCGTTCTCCCTTTCTTGTTCTTTCTCTCGTTTTCTCTCTTTCTCTTCCTCTCTCTATTTCCATGCTTCCCTCTCTTTCTCTCCCCCCCTTTCTTTCTCTCTCTCCCGCTCTTTATCTCTCTTCCTCTCTCTCCCTCACTTCCTCCCCCTCCCCCTGTCCCGCTCTCCCCCTGTCCCTTTGCCTCTCTCTCTTGGCGTTTTTCGTGTTTACGGTGAAGGGTTTTCTGTGCATGTAGACGCTGTAGCGCAAATTGGGCGTTCAACACAAGATGGACAGCCCTCACTGTAAGGAAGCCATGCACATTGGTCCTGGCTCCATGCATGGCGCATTTTGTGAGATGGCGGGGGGAAAAGGGTGTGTGTGGGGTCAAATTTATTTGTACCATGCGTTCCAGCATTTTCTTTTCAGCCCCCCCCCCCCCCGCCCCCCCCCGTGGTCCAACACGAGCAAGGCAGCGTCGCTAAACAAATCCTGCGCCTCGGCGCGTGCTCAGCCACGCACGCGTCCGCTGCGATTCAGCGTGTCATTTTACTCTCAAACACGATGGAAGCAGCTCGGCACAGAAATCCCCACAGCCCGGCGCGGGCTGCTGTCTAGGCGTGTGCAGAGCGAATCGAGTGGCAAACACTGAGCTGTATTTTCTTGAGGAGGAGCAGCGTGGCTAAAAAAACTCCTGTGCCCCGGCACGCGCACGCTGCGATCCGGTGTCGATTTACTTTCAAACACGATCGACGCAGCGCTGCACGGACGCGCGCACACACGCGCTGATCCAGTGATGTACCGGCACATACCCTCTGACACGCTCACACGCACAAACACGTTCTCACTCTCACACACACACACACAAACACACACAAATACACGCGTACGCACACGCGTGCGCAGGTTACTGAGCTGCAAGATCGGTTGGCGCGTGTGAGCGCGAGTCACACGGACGTGCAGCAGCGGCTGCGCGTGGCTGAGTCGCGCAGGGGGCTGGAGGAGCGGCAGCAGGTGGGTAGCTGAGTCACACTTTCTGTTTGATTCGAGGGTTATGGGCGCAGGAGGGTCGCCCAGTCACGCTCTCTGTTTGATTTGGGGAATATGGGCGCAGGGTTGGGCGTGTGGGCGCAGGGGGGATGTGGAACAGCGTTGCTGAGTCGCGCAGGGTGCTGGAGGAGCGGCAGCAGGTGGGTTGCTGAGTCACGCTTTCTGTGTGATTAGGGGGATATGGGAGCAGGTGGGTCGCTGTCTCACACTTTCTGTTTGATTCGCGGGATATGGGCGCAGGGGGCGCAGGGTAGGGCGTGTGGGGGCGCAGGGGGATGTGGCACAGAGTGGCTGAGTCGCGCAGGGGGCTGGAGGAGCGGCAGCAGGTGAGGTGCTGAGTCACGCTTTCTGTTTGATTCGGGGGATATGGGCGCAGGTGGGTTTCTAAGTCACGCTCTCTGTTTGATTCGGGGAATATGGGCGCAGGGGGCACAAGGTCGGGCGTGTGGGGGCGCGGGGGGGGCGTGGCACTGAGTTGCTGAGTCGCGCATGGGGTTGGAGGGGCAGCAGCAGGAAGGGGGCGGATTTATTTCCCTGCAAGCTGTAGTAGTATACCACTCAGGGCCGTAGCTGAGCCGGTTTTTTCATGAGTCGGCTTTTGGCGCGGGGGCTCTTGCCGGTGGACCCATCGGGCCCCTAGCAAGACCTGAGCCGGCAGCGAGCCGGGGAATACAAAACCCCTAAATTGTGACATTCTAGTGGCGGGACCTTTTAGTGGCGGGACCCTCTAGTGGTGGAGGAAACTTGGAAGGTCCCTGAACCCTAAATCCTCCCTAAACCCTTCCAAGGGCCTTCTAGTGGCGGGTACGTTGCATTTACTGCCTGACTTCTGTACTAGTACTTAACATATAATGAAGTTCACGCCAGCCAATAGTCACGAGCTGCGTCAGAGGACAAATTCACACTCTGCCCTGTCAGCTTGCGGAGTGCACGCTGACTCAGTGTGGCGTCAAAGCGGTCACGGCCGACACACACACACACACACACACACACACACACACACAAACACACACACACAAACATACACACACACACACACGCGCATGCACACGCACACACACGCACACACACACACACACACACACACACAACACACGTCTGATGCCCAGCTGACACGCGCACACACGACAGGTGCAGAGTGCGTTTGGCCTCGAGGCTGTCACTCTCGAGTTGGCACACACACGCACACACACACACACACACACAGCAGACGACAGCTACCCCCCCCCCCACACACACACACACACACGACAGGTGCAGAGTGCGTTTGGCCTCGAGGCTGTCACACTCGAGCTGGCGGCCGCCAAGGCGAACGGGCAGGCGCTGGCAGAACAGCTGGTGGAGAGGAGTGGGGAGATCCGGGAGCTCAACCAGCTGCTGAAGGTGTGTGTGTATGTGTGTGTGTGTGTTTGTGTGTGTCATTAGCTGGAAGAGAAGCGTGGTGAGATAAGGGTGCTCAACCAGCTGCTGAATGTGGGTGTGGTTTGATGGGGTTGGATGGGAGGGGACGGTCGTGCGAAGTTGGCAGGGCAGGGGGTCCCTATCATAAAGCCACCGGACACCGACAGGGGGTTCACCCACATGTTGACACAACACACACACACACACACATGCACACACACCACACACCACCAGGCATGGGAGGCGATGCGGCTCGGCAAGGACGCGCAGATCGCTGCACTCATTGAGCGGTGCAAGCGCAACGAGGAAGACGCTGCCGAGAAGGCCAGAACAGTGGAGGCTCTGCGTCGCAAGCTCATCAGTGTAGCGCGGCTCGATGCGTAGAAGGGGGCTGCGCAAGGCGGGTGGCAGTCAATACGGAGGCACGACTCCTAGCTATGTTGTTTGGTTGTGTGGATTTGAACATTTCATGTGTATACGTCAATGTAAGGGCTCCTGCGTCACGTCCCGATCGGTTTGTTTGGCTTCTGCCTGCTGCCTCTGGTCTGGATGCTGCCAGTTAGGCTGCATGGCGCACGAACGCACACACACCGCCTAGTTGCCGCTCCCCAACTGCAGCACATGCTGTTTGGTTGTGTGGATTTGAACATTACATGTGTATAGGTCAATGTGGCTCGAATATTCCTCTAGCCCATGACGGGCTGTCTACGCTCGTGCAGAGCGAATCGGCGCTAAACACAGACAGTTTCATTGTTTTGAGAAGGAACAGCATGGCTAAAAAACTGTGGCCCGGCGCGCGCTCAGACGCACACTCGCCCGCCGCGATTCGGGAGGCATTTTAATTCCAAACACCATTGTGGCTGCGCTACACAGAAATGTCTCCGGCCTGGTGCGAGCCGCTGTCTTTACGCGTATAAAGAGCGAATCGGGCAACAAACACGGGGCAGGCAGTTTGGCGCGAAAATTCCTGTGGCCCGGCGCGCCCTCAGACGCGCGAGCGCCCACTGTGGGGCAACAGACGCGTAAAGCCCTCGTCCCTCGTCCCTCGTCCCTCGTCCCTCGTCCCTCGTCCCTCGTCCCTCGTCCCGCGTCCCGCGTCCCGCGTCCCGCGTCCCGCGTCCCGCGTCCCGCGTCCCGCGTCCCGCGTCCCGCGTCCCGCGTCCCGCGTCCCGCGTCCCGCGTCCCGCGTCCCGCGTCCCTCGTCCCGCGCCCCGCTTCCCCCGCTTCCCCCGCTTCCCCCGCGCCGCTTCCCCCGCTTCCCCCGCGCCGCTTCCCCCGCTTCCCCCGCGCCGCTTCCCCCGCTTCCCCCGCTTCCCCCGCGCCGCTTCCCCCGCTTCCCCCGCGCCGCTTCCCCCGCGCCGCTTCCCCCGCTTCCCCCGCGCCGTGCGCCGCCGTGCGCCGCCGTGCGCCGCCGTGCGCCGCCGTGCGCCGCCGTGCGCCGCCGTGCGCCGCCGTGCGCCGCCGTGCGCGGCGCGCAGATTCTCATCGTGTCTAGCCCGTCGCGACGAAGAATCACGCCGTTTTCTTCCCTTTTCTCGGATCGGGGCCTTTCGGGTCAGCCTGGAACAGCATTGTTGAGAGCTACATAGAGTGCTGAAGCGCGGGGGCGGCCGTCACGTAACACCGATTGCGCCGTCAAAACGGCGGCTACACCTGCCCGACCTCCGCTGCATCAGCCCAGCCCTTCGCCCTTAGTCGAGATCGACCCTGCAGGTCATACGCGCGAGGCTGCAGCGTGGGGACGTCCAAGTCAGCGGCTGCGACTAGTTTCATGGTGCGGGTCCATGCACGGCGCCATGCACTTTCGATGCTCGCAGCCAGCCACTCTGCTGTTTGCTGAGCACACCAGCTTCAGCACACTAGCATCAGCACCAGCATGGGCATCAGCAGCAGCAACAACAGCACCAGCAGCACTGTTAGAGGCGGCAGCGGATGCGCGCGTGCGCATGCATGCGCGCGTGCATGCGCACGTACATGCGCGCATGCTGGTTTGTGCCCTAAGCCCTGTATCTGCCTCAGCTCCAGAATCAGCATAAGCAATGGAACCATGTCAATCAGCGCTATCATCGGCATGGCCAGCTTAGGCGCCGGCATCAGCGGCGGTGGGGAGCCGCGCATGCTCGCGCGTGCGCACACGCGTTCACAAGGGTCCTTGGTGGGGGGACCACTCGAGCGCGTGGCGCAATGCAGCGCATCACAGCAGAACCTGCACCTCTACACCAGCTTCAGCATCAGCGGCGGCGGAGAGCCGCGCATGCTCGCGCGCGCGTGCATGCGCCTCGTAGAGCTCCCAGGAGGGGGGATCTCGCGGGCGCGTGATGCAGCGCAGCGCAGCGCAGCGCAGCAACAGCTGGAACATCAGCGCAGCGCAGCGCAGCAACTGCTGGAACATCAGCGGCGATGGAGAGTCATGTATGGCCACGCACGCGCGCACACTCCTTGCAGAGATCTCAGGCGGGGGGGTCTCTTTGGCACGTGTTGCAGCTGAGCACAGCCTCCAACTTTCCATCAGCTTCATTTTGAGAGTCAGCATCATCATCAGTTTGTGCAGCGGCTCGCTGCATGGAGTTTGACCCCCTAGCGGGCAGGCAAGGGTGCCACACTCGCTCGCGGAACCCACAGCTGCTCTGCCTGGTGCCTCCACCCAGCAGTCCCTAATCCCACACCAGTCCCTCCTTCAGCTTGGGCTCTACTCGTCTTCCATTATCGGCACCGGCGGCGGTATCGACTGCTGCGGCTCTGCTCGTCTTCCTTTTTCTAGATGCTGGCGGGGCGAGGGCCCTTAGGCCCGCGCCTCGTCGGAGGGCCCAGGGCTTCACGCGTGAGCTGCCCCGTGCGTGTTTGGCGACTGGGGACTGCTCGGCGCGTTGGTGGGAGTGTCGAGCCGTTTAGAGTCCCTTTTCTCTCTCTAGTTAGTCTCCCTCTCAGACCCGGCCTCGGCCTGTCTTTTTTGTCACTCTGTCACTCTGTCACTCAGTCGGGTTTATGTTTCGTGTAAAACGTTCCTCCCCTGAAATAAAATATAAACCTCAGACGCGCGAGCGCCCACTGCGATACTGGAGTAATTTTATTTCCAAACACCATGGTGGCCGCGCTACACAGAAATTTCTCCAGCCTGGTGCGGGCCGCTGTCTACGCGCATGGAGAGCGAATCTGGCTCCAAACACGGGGCAAGCAGTGTGGCGCGAAAATTCCTGTGGCCCGGTGCACCCTGAGACGCGCGAGTGACCTCTGCGATTCGGGAGTCATTTTATTTCCAAACACCATGGTGGCTGCGCTACACAGACATTCCTCCAGCCTGGTGCGGGCTGATGTCATTGCGCGTATAAAGAGCGAATCGGGCACCAAACACGGGGCAGGCAGTGTGGCGCAAAAACTCCTAGCTATGTTGTTTGGTTGTGTGGATTTGAACATTTCATGTGTATACGTCAATGTAAGGGCTCCTGCGTCACGTCCCGATCGGTTTGTTTGGCTTCTGCCTGCTGCCTCTGGTCTGGATGCTGCCAGTTAGGCTGCATGGCGCACGAACGCACACACACCGCCTAGTTGCCGCTCCCCAACTGCAGCACATGCTGTTTGGTTGTGTGGATTTGAACATTACATGTGTATAGGTCAATGTGGCTCGAATATTCCTCTAGCCCATGACGGGCTGTCTACGCTCGTGCAGAGCGAATCGGCGCTAAACACAGACAGTTTCATTGTTTTGAGAAGGAACAGCATGGCTAAAAAACTGTGGCCCGGCGCGCGCTCAGACGCACACTCGCCCGCCGCGATTCGGGAGGCATTTTAATTCCAAACACCATTGTGGCTGCGCTACACAGAAATGTCTCCGGCCTGGTGCGAGCCGCTGTCTTTACGCGTATAAAGAGCGAATCGGGCAACAAACACGGGGCAGGCAGTTTGGCGCGAAAATTCCTGTGGCCCGGCGCGCCCTCAGACGCGCGAGCGCCCACTGTGGGGCAACAGACGCGTAAAGCCCTCGTCCCTCGTCCCTCGTCCCTCGTCCCTCGTCCCTCGTCCCTCGTCCCTCGTCCCTCGTCCCTCGTCCCGCGTCCCGCGTCCCGCGTCCCGCGTCCCGCGTCCCGCGTCCCGCGTCCCGCGTCCCGCGTCCCGCGTCCCGCGTCCCGCGTCCCGCGTCCCGCGTCCCGCGTCCCTCGTCCCGCGCCCCGCTTCCCCCGCTTCCCCCGCTTCCCCCGCGCCGCTTCCCCCGCTTCCCCCGCGCCGCTTCCCCCGCTTCCCCCGCGCCGCTTCCCCCGCTTCCCCCGCTTCCCCCGCGCCGCTTCCCCCGCTTCCCCCGCTTCCCCCGCGCCGCTTCCCCCGCTTCCCCCGCGCCGTGCGCCGCCGTGCGCGCCGTGCGCCGCCGTGCGCCGCCGTGCGCCGCCGTGCGCCGCCGTGCGCCGCCGTGCGCCGCCGTGCGCGGCGCGCAGATTCTCATCGTGTCTAGCCCGTCGCGACGAAGAATCACGCCGTTTTCTTCCCTTTTCTCGGATCGGGGCCTTTCGGGTCAGCCTGGAACAGCATTGTTGAGAGCTACATAGAGTGCTGAAGCGCGGGGGCGGCCGTCACGTAACACCGATTGCGCCGTCAAAACGGCGGCTACACCTGCCCGACCTCCGCTGCATCAGCCCAGCCCTTCGCCCTTAGTCGAGATCGACCCTGCAGGTCATACGCGCGAGGCTGCAGCGTGGGGACGTCCAAGTCAGCGGCTGCGACTAGTTTCATGGTGCGGGTCCATGCACGGCGCCATGCACTTTCGATGCTCGCAGCCAGCCACTCTGCTGTTTGCTGAGCACACCAGCTTCAGCACACTAGCATCAGCACCAGCATGGGCATCAGCAGCAGCAACAACAGCACCAGCAGCACTGTTAGAGGCGGCAGCGGATGCGCGCGTGCGCATGCATGCGCGCGTGCATGCGCACGTACATGCGCGCATGCTGGTTTGTGCCCTAAGCCCTGTATCTGCCTCAGCTCCAGAATCAGCATAAGCAATGGAACCATGTCAATCAGCGCTATCATCGGCATGGCCAGCTTAGGCGCCGGCATCAGCGGCGGTGGGGAGCCGCGCATGCTCGCGCGTGCGCACACGCGTTCACAAGGGTCCTTGGTGGGGGGACCACTCGAGCGCGTGGCGCAATGCAGCGCATCACAGCAGAACCTGCACCTCTACACCAGCTTCAGCATCAGCGGCGGCGGAGAGCCGCGCATGCTCGCGCGCGCGTGCATGCGCCTCGTAGAGCTCCCAGGAGGGGGGATCTCGCGGGCGCGTGATGCAGCGCAGCGCAGCGCAGCGCAGCAACAGCTGGAACATCAGCGCAGCGCAGCGCAGCAACTGCTGGAACATCAGCGGCGATGGAGAGTCATGTATGGCCACGCACGCGCGCACACTCCTTGCAGAGATCTCAGGCGGGGGGGTCTCTTTGGCACGTGTTGCAGCTGAGCACAGCCTCCAACTTTCCATCAGCTTCATTTTGAGAGTCAGCATCATCATCAGTTTGTGCAGCGGCTCGCTGCATGGAGTTTGACCCCCTAGCGGGCAGGCAAGGGTGCCACACTCGCTCGCGGAACCCACAGCTGCTCTGCCTGGTGCCTCCACCCAGCAGTCCCTAATCCCACACCAGTCCCTCCTTCAGCTTGGGCTCTACTCGTCTTCCATTATCGGCACCGGCGGCGGTATCGACTGCTGCGGCTCTGCTCGTCTTCCTTTTTCTAGATGCTGGCGGGGCGAGGGCCCTTAGGCCCGCGCCTCGTCGGAGGGCCCAGGGCTTCACGCGTGAGCTGCCCCGTGCGTGTTTGGCGACTGGGGACTGCTCGGCGCGTTGGTGGGAGTGTCGAGCCGTTTAGAGTCCCTTTTCTCTCTCTAGTTAGTCTCCCTCTCAGACCCGGCCTCGGCCTGTCTTTTTTGTCACTCTGTCACTCTGTCACTCAGTCGGGTTTATGTTTCGTGTAAAACGTTCCTCCCCTGAAATAAAATATAAACCTCAGACGCGCGAGCGCCCACTGCGATACTGGAGTAATTTTATTTCCAAACACCATGGTGGCCGCGCTACACAGAAATTTCTCCAGCCTGGTGCGGGCCGCTGTCTACGCGCATGGAGAGCGAATCTGGCTCCAAACACGGGGCAAGCAGTGTGGCGCGAAAATTCCTGTGGCCCGGTGCACCCTGAGACGCGCGAGTGACCTCTGCGATTCGGGAGTCATTTTATTTCCAAACACCATGGTGGCTGCGCTACACAGACATTCCTCCAGCCTGGTGCGGGCTGATGTCATTGCGCGTATAAAGAGCGAATCGGGCACCAAACACGGGGCAGGCAGTGTGGCGCAAAAAATTCTGTGGCCCGGCGCGCCATGCTCTTGCTGCTACCTGCCGCAGGTGTCGCTCGAGTGTGGCGCTCTTCTCTCGGCCTGCTCTGCCGCCGACGTACGCCGCTAGCGGTTCTTCGACGTTCGTCCCAGCCTCTTCTGCTTCTGATCCCGCTCCTGCTTCGTCGAGCTCTTCCGCGTCTGCTCCTGCTCCAGCTTTGCGATGGCTGGCGCATCGAGCTGATTTGTGATCTCTCGGGATGGCACGCGTCTCCTCCCTTGCTCCCCCTACTGTGTTGCTGCGTAGGTCGCACCTCCATTCGTCGCGTCGCGTGGTGGCCCTTCGAGGGCTTCTAACGGCTCGCGTCTTGAGCCGCCACCGTCGCTCCTCTTTGGCGATTTTTTCATGCAGCGGCTCGTCGGAAAGCTCTTCGCGAGCTCTACGCGCCTCGCTTGACGGCCGGCTACCCCAGGGGCGGGACCTCGGCGGAGGGGCACAGCAGCTGCCAGCAAGGCAACCATGCCTGGCAAGGGCGCATTGCGGTGCCGCGAGGACGCGAGGCAGCTCCAGCAGCAACAACAGCAGCAGCAGCGGGAGGCTGCAGCTGGAAACCAGCTGAACACTGACCTTCTCGCCCTCCCGGCTGGAGACCTGCGGGCGGGGTGCCGACGTCGGCGGACGACACCCATGTGTTTGGCCTCTTCATCGGCGGCTGCAAGGACCTGGGCGAGTTTGACTCGGAGACCCGCATGGCGGTCGTAGGCAACCTGTTGGTGGCACCATTGCAGGAGCTACACCCAGCCGTCGTTATGGTGCAATTTCTGCCGAGCGAGGCGGCGCGGGCGTCGCGCAACGCGGCCCTCGTCTTCACCACCGCTGCCACGCCGTGGGCCCACAGCCTGTGGCAGCCGTTGTCATCCATGTCGTGGGATGGCGGCTTTCTCCACCTGGCAGTGACCACTGACGGCCGTGTGCGGCCTCACCCCGACCTCAACCCCCATCTGGGCATCTTCGCAGCCGTGCCGCGTCACATGGCGCTGGGGCACGCCCCTCCCCGGCCCCCGCCTTACGCCTCTTGCAGGCCTCCCCCTCCCCCAATTGCTCCGGTGCTCACCGTGACCATGATCCAAGGCTTCACCCCCCTCCCAACCTGCTGTGCGCGGGCCTCGTCACCGTGAAGATCCGCGCCCTCCACCCCCACCTGCACCGGCGTGGCGCGGCAGAGGCGTTTCTGCGGGCGTCGGGATATGCACCCGCAGGCTTCACCGTCGTCAAGGAGTTCAACCCGCCAGTGCGGTGCCTCTGGAGGTCTGGAGGCCTGCATCACGCATACGTTAAGGGAGCCCCGCGCGACGTCTCGGCACTCTTCGCCCAAGTGCGCCCGCCCCCGGACGACCCTTCCCTCGCCAACGCCGCCCGCCGATGGAGCCTGCCGCGGCACCTCGACCTCGTCGTGGTGACCGTCGCCCCTTCCCACGCCCGGTCGGTGGCGGGCATCGCGATTCCCCCCCAAAGGCAGTCCATCGACAGCCTCAGGCTCTCGCAAATGTCCATCGAGCTGCCAGCGCAGCGGGCATGGGCATGGGGCGGGGCAACAGCGCCGGGCGTCTCCCCGGCGGTAGCTCGGGTGGCTGCCTCACGGGCGAAAGCCCAACAGGCGGAGGCTGCAGCGACGTTTGGCGGTAGCGGATGCGGAGGTGGTTTGGGATCGGGCTCGGGGAGCAGCGGCGACAGCCGCTGCCGCGGTCACGGAGGCGGTGGCTGTGCTGACAACGGAGCTCTCGGTGGTGGTGGCAGCTCACGCGGATGCTTTGGAGGCGGCAGAGGCTGAGGCCGCGCGGGGGCGGGCGCGGGCGGTGGCGCGGGCGCGCACGGTGCCTTCGGGGTTGGCGGCTACAGCTGCCGCCCCCTCTGCGGGCGCCCCCTCTGCGGGCGCGCTGTTCCCTCCCCTCCCCCCTGCCCTCTTTCCCTCTGCCCAGCATGCAGATGACGATGTCCACGACCTTCGCGATGACCATGGCGGGCCTATGCACTCGCCCGTACCTGCTTCTCCCATCGCGGGTGACAGCAACCCGTCCGGCGCCCGCCGCTCGTCTCGCTCCCACAGGCAGCCAGGCCTGTGGTACGTTGCGGGCACCATCAGCTCCGCCTTCGGCTATGACTCCGCTGCTGCCGACCCGGACGAGGACGACTTGGAGTGCGACCTCCCTTTGCGCTTCTGGCACCCCCTTCGCGGCTGACTCCGACGACGACTGCCAGGCCTGCCCTCCCTTGTTGGTGGCCTCGGTGCCCGCGGCTTGCTCCTGCTACGCCATTTGCCCCTTGGCTTGGTTTTAGGAGGGGGGCTGTCCTTGGCTTGGGGTGCAGGATTTTTCGGCTGGGCTTGCTGTGAGGTTTCTCTCCTTATCCTGTCCCTTTCCGGGCCCTCGGGGGCCCTCACCCCCCTCCCTCCCCCCCAAGTCCCTCGGCTGCAGGTTTCGCAGTGTGCGCGTAGGGGCGGCCTGTTTGTGCGTCGCCCTCGGCCCAGCAGTCTAGGTGCGCCCTCCTCTTCTCTGTAAGGTATTTTCCCTCCGTGTGTGCCCCCTCGTCTCCCCTCTGTTTCGTCCCCTCCAGCCCTTTTACTTTGGCGCCGCTTGTCCACCCTCCCCAGGTGTTTCCCGCCCCGCGGCCTCCCTTGCCTTCTCCCCCCCTTTCCTTTCCCTCTCACCTCTCGTCCGCCCCCCCCTCTGCCCACCTGTTAGTGGCTCCCCTCTCCCGTTCATGCCTAGTCTTGCTGTCATTCCCCCCACCCACCCCACCCTCCCTCCTGTCTCGGCACCCATGCGCTCTTTCAGTTTCTCTCGCTCTTCCTCCAGCCCCCACTCTCTCACGCTTTCTTGCTCTCACTCGCCTTGGGAAGGGCAGCTCCGGGGCTGCCTAGTCTGTCTGTAGGTGCTAGCTGAGTAGTTTGGCGGGGTGGGAGCGCAGTCGGCCTCTTTGGTTGGCGTTGCGGGCAGGTTGGGAGGCAAGGGTTGAGACCGTTTGGGGGTGGCTGGCCAGCTCTCGGTCGGGGGCGTGTTTGCTCCTTCCTGCTGCCTTGGGGTCCCGGTTGTGGGCAGGGGGTGGGGTGGGGGGGACGGTCTCTGGTTCTGGGCTGTGGGCTGTGGTTGGTTTGGGGCAGGTGCGGGGGGGGGCAGCTAGGGAGGGAGATAGCTGGGTAGTGGCACGGCTGTCAAGAGTGCGTGAGAGGGTGAGGGTGTTTTTCCCTGCTGGTCGGGAGGTCTTGGGTACGCGGGCGGGCACGGGGGCATGCGTGGCCTTGTGGCCTCGGGCCTAGGCTTGAGGGTGGGTTGCTCTTGTTAGGCTGCGGGTTGGTGGGTGGTGCGGTGTGTGCGTTGGGGTGGGTGTGTTGGGGAGCCGTTGTCCTCCGCTCTCTTTAGGGCCTCTCTTGGTTTGTCCAGGGGACCTCTCTTTGGTTCAGGCCAGGGTACCCACCTGGCGCGGCTTCCGGCCAGTTTGTTGCTCTCGCTTTTTGTGACTACCTTGGACCGACGATGGTCTGTGGTTTCAGCACCAGGCCCCGGGGATGTGTTGTTGTTCTCAGCGCCGCTCCCTGGCCGTCCCGCTCCTTTGCGGCCAGGGAGGGGTTTCGCTTCATCATGGCGTGGCCTCCGGCCATGATCTCAGGACTTTTTTGGGTTACCTCGGACCGAAAGGTCCGTCCCAATCGGTGCTTCCTGGCTGGGTGGGTGTCTGACCAGCTCCTGCCAGTCAGTTTCGTCGATTGGCGCGATGTCCGGCCATTCCCTCGAGTTTGGGTTGGGATTTTCACGGACCGGATGGTCCGTCCCTAGGTTACTGGATGGTCCGTCCCTGGGTTACTGCCTCGATTCCGCGAGACCAGGAGTCTCCTCATGTGGACGGGGTCCACGTTGTTGGGGTGATTCCCGGACGTCCTCTATCTACGGGGGAGGCAACCTTCAGTGGCACAGACTCTGGCTGCCGGGTTGTGGCTTTGTTGGTGCATTTTTCTCGGGTCCCAGGGTACTGACCCCACTCACAAGTGTGGGAGGGAGGTGGCGAGGTTCAATCCCTCGGCGATTTTGGCGTGATGGTCCTCACGGGCCTCCAAGGGTGGAACCCCCGCGCATAAATAAAAGTCCTTGAGGGAAAGCCCCACAGCAGGTCAGGCGTAAGCCGCCTGTTGATGAACGCCTCTCCGCATTGACTAGTCTCTGCTTTGCCCGCCTGTCCTTTCTGTCCCCTGTCTTCCGTCCGGGCCTCGGCTTTGGCATGTCTCTCTGTATCTCTGTCGGGTTAAGGTTTCGTGTAACACGTTCCTCCCTGAAAAAAGCCCTTGGTCGCGCGAGCGCCCTCTGCGATTCGGGAGTCATTTTATTTCCAAACACCATGGTGGCCGCGCTACACTGAAATTTCTCCAGCCTTGTGTCCGTGTCCTTCGTCTTCCGTATCTCAAGTCCCGTTCCCCCGAGTCCAAGTTCCTTAAGTCCTGTCGGCTCTGGTGCTCTAGATGGATTGGCTTGCATGTCCCTGTGTTTTCAGGGGCCGCCACGGCTCCGGCCGTGCCTTCGGGAGTCTTCGTTCCAACACCAGGGTCTCTTGTTTCCTCTTTGCTCCTGTGTTGCTGTCGCTTAGGTGTCGGCATGGCTGCGTTGCTTGAGAGTGACGTTGGCCTCTGAGAAAAAAAAAAACGTATAAAGAGCAAATTGGGCACCAAACAACGGGCAAGCAGTGTGGCGCAAAAGTTCCTGTGGCCCGGCGCGCCCTCAGACGTGCGAGCGCCCACTGCGATTCGGGAGTCATTTTATTTTCAAACACCATGATGGCCGCGCTTCACAGACATTTCTCCAGCCTGGTGCGGGCCGCTGTCTACACGCATGGAGAGCAAATCTGGGTCCAGACACGGGGCAAGCAGTGTGGCGCGAAAATTCCCCTGTGGCCCGGCGATTCGACGATTTTCACACTTTTCGCGGAAAAACGCCGCCTGCGGGGGCAAGTCGGCATGTTCCCTCCAGTGTTGCGGGGGCAAACAGCACATTCTCGGATTCCTTAATGACACCATTGCTGCCTACCCGGCCACCCGCCTGCCTGCCTGCCTACCCGCCTGCCTACCCGCCTGCCTGCCTACCCTGCCCACCCGCACAATTTGACCCTGAAATGCGGTCCAACAGGTGGCACAGCTGCAGGGGAGCCTGGCGGCTGCGGAGGCACGGACGAGGGAGCTGGAGGCTGAGAACGAGTTCCAGGCGTCGGACGCCGCTGTGCTCACCCTGCAGCTGCAGGGCAGCCTGGCGGCTGCGGAGGCACGGAGGAGAGAGCTGGAGGCTGAGATCGAGGAGCAGGCGTCTGCCGTCGCTGCGCTGACTCAGCAGCTACATGGCAGCCTTGCGGCGGCAGAGGCACGGGGGAGGGAGTTAGAGGCTGAGATCGAGGAGCAGGCGTCTGCCGCCGCTGTACTCGCTCAGCAACTGCAGTCTGCGTCTGCGCGATGCGCCGAGTTGGGCGGCATGAACGCTGACCTGGCAGCACAGCTGGCGGCTGTGCAGGAGACGCTGCACACGCTGGAGGAGCAGCGTGCGGGGGAGGCTGTGGTCGGGGATGAGCGCAAAGCGCAGCAGCAGGCGCAGCAGCAGGCGCAGCTGGCGCAGCAGCAGGAGGCACAGGCGCAGCAGCAGCAGCAGGAGCAGCAGCAGGCGCAGGCGGCAGAGGCCGTGGCTGCGCTGCAGCGCCGGCTGCAGGAGTCGGAGGGCGTGGCAGAGGAAGCTAGGTTGCAGCTGGCAGAGGCTACGCGGCAGGTAAGAGGCTGTGAACTGTCTCCTGTCTCCTCGCACACGCACACGCACATGCACACGCACAGGCACATGCACACGCACACGCACACGCACACGCACACGCACACGCACACGCACACGCACACGCACACGCACACGCACACGCACACGCACACGCACACGCACACGCACACGCACACGCACACGCACCGGCACACGCACACGCACACGCACACGCACACGCACACGCACACGCACACGCACACGCACACGCACACGCACACGCACACGCACACGCATAGCAAACGCATAGCAAACGCATAGCACACGCACACGCACACGCACACGCACACGCACACGCACACGCACACTCACGCGCACACGCACACGCACACGCACACGCACACGCACACGCACACGCACACGCACACGCACACGCACACGCACACGCACACGCACACGCACACGCACGCTCACACGCACACGCACACGCACACGCACACGCACACGCACACGCACACGCAACACGCACACGCCACACGCACACACACACACACACACGTACACATGCACACGCACACGCACACGCACACGCACACGCACACGCACACGCACACGCACACGCACGCTCACACGCACACGCACACGCACACGCACACGCACACGCACACGCACACGCACACGCACACGCACACGCACACGCACACGCACACGCACACGCACACGCTTACGCACACGCACACGCACACGCACACGCACACGCACACGCACACGCACACGCACACGCACACGCACACGCACACGCACACGCACACGCACACGCACACCGCACACGCACACGCACACGCCATCACGCACACGCACACGCACACGCACACGCACACGCACACGCACACGCACACGACACGCACACGCACAGCACACGCACACGCACACGCACACGCACACGCACACGCACACGCACACGCACACGCACACGCACACGCACACGCACACGCCACACGCACACGCACACGCACACGCACACGCACACGCACAGCACACGCACACGCACACGACACACACACACACACGCAACACGCACACATGCCCCCACGCACCCGCACACGCACACGCACACGCACACGCACACGCACACGCACACGCACACGCACACGCACACGCACACGCACACGCACACGCACACGCACACACGCACACGCACACGCACACGCACACGCACACGCACACGCACACGCACACGCACACGCACACGCACACGCACACGCACACGCACACGCACACGCACACGCACACGCACACGCACACGCACACGCACACGCACACGCACACGCACACGCACACGCACACGCACACGCACACGCACACGCACACACTCACCCACGCACACATGCCCCCCCCCCCACACACACCGTCGCGTCCGTTGCCGCCA
>VFSX01000295.1:192500-197500 GCA_016618255.1 Chlamydomonas sp. UWO 241 | reverse complement strand
ATCATAAGTTCATAAGCTCTTCGCCAGGGGCTCCCGCCCTGGCGCCGCTCGATGGCGGACAACCGGGACAACTGCGCTTGGTACTGGGCGGCTGAAAATCTGGAAATTTACCCTGAGCGGCTGTGACGCACAGCGCTACTGATGAACTGGTCCTGATGGGGCGAGGCTATGTGGCAGATGGGGCAGCGGTACGATGGAGAGCACGATGCACGATGGCGAGAATTGCGGCGAGCATGCACCCTCTCTCACAACGATCGGAACTCAACCAGATTGCGGCTCCTGATGGTTTACTGTGCCTGGATGGAAGAGAGAGACGGATGGCGAGAAATTGAGAAACATGGGAAGCGAGGCACATGCGGCTAGGCTTTGTGAGGAGGTTGCGGCGCAGGGGTTCCCTGCCCCAAGGAGCAGATTATTAGATGGCGACGCGATCGATGCACCAGCCGTGCGGCATGGGAGATGGCGGCTAAGAACGAGGAATGCGGCTACCGGGGATGAGGCTACGGGTTATGCATGCCAGGGGACGGCGGACAAGGCTAATGCGTCACGGCGCATGGGTAAAGAACGGGGAATGAGGCTACGGGAGCTGGCGGGCGCGGCGCGCGCACGGCGCGCGCGGCGCATGGGGATTGCATGGCGGCGCTCTGCGCGTGCATGCATGGAGGAGATTGCTGGCGGGCATGGAGGAGCTTGCTTGAGGGCAAACAAGAGATTGCTCGCGGGCGTGGAGGAGATGGCGAGAAATTGAGAAACATGGGAAGCGAGGCACATGCGGCTAGGCTTTGTGAGGGGGTTGTGGCGCAGGGGTTCCCTGCCCCAAGGCGCAGATTATAGATGGCGCAGCAATCGATACACTAGCCGTGCGGCATGGGGCGAGGCGAGGCCCCACCAGCGGGCGGGCACCATAATGGAGATGGCGGTTAGGAACGGGGAATGAGGCTACAGGGAGAGGATACGGGTTACAGATGCCAAAGGGGACGGCGGAACAAGGATCAGCCATAGGTGTCACGGGAAATGGCTAAAGAACGGGAATGAGGCGGGTGGTCCGGGTGCTGGCGCGCATGGAGCGCGGCGCGGCGCATGGAGATCGCATGGCGGCGCCCATGCATGGACGAGATTGCTGGCGGGCATACAGGAGATTGCTGGCGGCATGGAGGAGATTGCTGGCGGGCATACAGGAGATTGCTGGCGGGCGTGGAGGAGATTGCTGGCGGGCATGGAGGAGATTGCTGGAGCCAATGGCGGCGGCCGGACTAGTAGTAGAACACAGGCGCACACCAACAATGCGTTGCTGTCACTATTTGGGTGGTATAGGGTGGATCTGGGGGCCCAGTGTCCTGTCTAGGTCCAGTGCGTGCGCGCGTGTGGGGGTTTACCCTCACCCCTTCCAGGTAGCCAGCCAGTTTCCCACTGAAACTGAGTTAAGGTGTCGGGCGCTAGCGCCGACACCGGTCTTATACATCATTACTGGTGTCACACAGACTGTAAGATCCATCATCATCATCACACCCTTAACCCTAAGCCTTCACCCCCCTGCCTCAGCCCACCTGCCGGGCGTTGATCGCCGCCTCCAGGCCATATCCTCTGGAGGGGAGTCGATTATCACGCCTTAGACCCCAACCTTGAACCCAGTTACAGTTACAGTTACATCGGCTTTCCAGCAAAGACTACCTCTAGTCCTAGTACCACCGCCTAGACCCAAGTCCAGTTCTGGCCCTAACAATTACTTGTGAGGGGCGGTAGCCACCAGCCGGCTGCCTGCCAACGTGTAGTCCCAGAGCAAAAAAGGAGAGCTATTGTGCGACGCCTCCAAAATAGGTCCTAACTGCTTCTAGGGGATAGGGGGTCAAGTGGCGCTTGCCAATCTACTTGACCGCCGTGGTGGAGGGGCCGGCGCCTGAGGGCAGCCGGACCGTACACCACGGCTCTCCACCCGACCCTATCCTGAGCACGCTCAAACGCCGTGTCCGAAAAAGTCTTCCAATCAGAACGAGTGCCACTAGTTTCGCCTAGCTGCTGAATCAGTAGCTTAAGAAAATAGTGTCGGGAGGAGGCTGGAGGCCGGCCTTGCTGCCGAGCCACATCCATTGTGCAGTCAAAAGTCGTACGAGGAAGACGAGAAGCCGGCATGCGCATCACATGGCCTAGCCACTGCATTGATCGCTTTGCCACAAGGCTCTCAATTGGCTCAGTGTCGCACGCCTGCCGAATATAAGTTAATCTGTGCCGGTCGACCAGGCGCACACCCAGAATGCGACGAAGGCAGTTAGAGTGGGCAACCTCCAATCGAGTCAGTTGTGTTTTAGTAGGGGCCCATGTTTCGCAGCCGTACAGAAAGTGGGGCAGCACGAAAGTGTTGTAAACCCGAATCTTAGACTGCACTTGCATCTTCTTGCTGGCCCAAATCTGATCAAAAGACGCAAACACGCCCAGCGCGCGACCGACACGCACAGCGATCTCCTTTTCTACACCACCACTCTGGGTTATCCAACTCCCTAGATACTTGAATGCCGAGACGGTCTTCACTTAACCACCAGTCAGCACAAACGTGGGCAGATCCGCGTCAAAATCTGCTGGCAAAATCATCACTTCTGTCTTGGCGGCGTTGATTTGCATGCCAAAGCTAGAGGACATTTTGTCAAGGATTTTCAGCATAAGCGCCAACTGAGCTGGGTCATGCGAGAACAAACATAAATCGTCGGCATACATCAGCATTACTATGCGCTCAACCGACGACGACAACACAGAGCCGCCGGCTCGGGTCACGACTGACACGCCAGCCCCCTCTGGCATCATGTCTGGCGCCTTTTTCACTATGTGGTCAATAAAAACATTGAACAACACAGGAGCAATGACGCACCCCTGTCGCACACCAGACGACACGGGGAATTCGTGCCCGATTTTCCCAGCCAGCCGCACGGCAGCTGCTGTGTTGGTGTGAAGATCCTCCAACAGATCAATAATGTGCGGATGAACACGATATCCGCTTCACCAATCGCAGCGTTCGTCACCGCGCTCATCCTCGGGGTCGCTCGTCTGCCGGTGACTGGCGTTGGAAGGTCTTCAGGCAGCCTCCATGACAACTCTGTCGTCCATGCACCCCTGGAGGGTGGGACCTGGCCATGCATGAGGCATGGGGCGCCGGCTGAGCCCCATGCAAACGAGAGCTGGACAGCCATGCACTGCCAGGCGGGGACCGTTCCAGTCAGCGCCAGTCGGCTCTGCCGGCTTGACTGGCCACAAGGCCACTACTGTGACCCTGAGGAAGGTCCTCTCCTATGTGCTCCTTGCCAGACATGTCTCTCAGAGACCGCTGTTTGGGGTAGTCTAGCCGGCGGGAGCGGTAGTCTATCGGCCGGGAGCCGGCGGTACTCTAGTACTTAAGTGTGCTGGATTACCGGCGGGTGTCTCTAGTAGAAGAGAAGCCTGCTTAGCTAGAAACCCCGTGTTACTGTTACTGAACACTATATAATCTAAGGACTCTCCACAGTGCCTTGAACCCTGAACCCCAAAACCAAAACCCAAAACCAAAACCAAACCCAGGCTCAAACCCAAACCCTCAACGCCCTAAAGCGAACTTAACCTCCCTTGAAACCCACCTGCCGGAGGTTGATGATTGCCGCCCCGAGACTGTCCTCTTGAGGGGGGTTGATGGAGCTGACACGCCGAAACCTTACCCCAAACCCCACTCCCTCACCCAAAGCCGATGCCCTACACGCCGTCAACACCCTTACACCCACCTGCCGCAGGTTAATGATCGCCGCCTCAAGACCATCCTCCGGAGGGGGGTCGATGAACCCGAATCGGCGCGGGTTCATGGCGCTGCCAGCGAGGGCCTTGATCTGTGTGTGCGTGTGTGTGTGTGCGTGTGTGTGTGTGTGTGCGTGTGTGTGTGTGTGCGTGTGTGCGCGTGTGCGTGTGTGTGTGTGCACGTGCATGCGCGTGTGTGTGTGTGCATGTGTGAGTGTGTGCGTGTGTGTATGTGTGCGGGGGGGGGGGAGGGCAGCGCGGGTTCATGGCACTGCCAGCGAGGGCCTTGATCTGTGTGTGTGTGTGTTTGTGTGCGTGTGTGTGCGTGTGTGTGTGTGTGTGTGTGTGTGTGTGTGTGCGTGTGCATGTGTGTGTGCGTGCGTGTGTGAGTATGGGTGTGTGTGGGGTTCTGCGGCGTTGCTCTCGTCAAGGGCCTTCCATAGGCCCAGGCGGCACCTCGAATTGACAGAATCCCCCCCCCTCCCACGCACACCCACACAGACAGACACACGCGCCTGCACGACTCTCTGAATCTCCAGGAGCCAAGGCTGCACCCACCAGTGATTTCCTTTTCATAAGTTTTAATTAATTATTCCACAGCCGGAGTTTGCTTTGACTGCGTTGACTGTTGACCTCCCGTTGACCGTATGTCCTCATACATGGGTCGTTTGAAACCTTTTGACGTGCTCTGGCTGGCGGGCTTGTCGGACTAACAATCCACTGGATGGGTTGAGCTAAGTTCAGGGTCAAAGTACAGCCGGAATACATCCAAATGGCTGCGTTGAGCCGAACAGAAAATCACTGGTACCCACGGACAGTGCTTTCCTTTTCAGCGTTTGGAGCCGGATCTGTGAGCCAAGGAGCTGGATCTTCTGTCAAATAGCCCCAGAAAATTAATTACAACTAAAGAAGAAAACACTGCCCACGGAACGACTTTCTCTCCGCACCTCTCCCTCCCTCTCCCGACCCCACACTTCCCCCCGCCCCCCTCCCCAACGCGCCTGCAGCACAACGCTCTCCAGTGTGACCCTCGAATTCTCCGGGCGGCTGTTTGAATAAAACGAATCTCTCTCCCCCACCCAAGCCACCCCTACGCCGAATGAAGCGCTGAAATATCTTACGGCACTGTTCTGCTGTTCTTGCCGAGGGCTTTCCATAGAACCAGGTGCCATCTGGATAGGGGTGGCACCTGGATTTCACCGAATCCCTCCCGTCCCCCCCCTTCAACCCACGCGCCTTCAGCACAACGC
>VFSX01000295.1:177500-187500 GCA_016618255.1 Chlamydomonas sp. UWO 241 | reverse complement strand
GGTTCAGTTGGGAGTTTGACGGCGCGATCGATTGCACGCCCATGATTAAGACTCGATGAATAGGGGCTCGGGGGGAAACAGCGCACGCGATCGATCGATCGTGACGCTCGTCTCCGAAATGTTGGTGGAGATGATCACCTAACGAGGGAGGGGGGGGGCGGAGGAGGGGGGGGGGTAAGTGGGGCATCAAAGTGGAGAATTTGGAGGGAACAGCGCACGCGATCGATCGTGACGCTCGTCTCCGACATGTTGGTGGAGATGATCACCCAACGGGAGGTGTGTGTGGTTAGGGTCTGGGCTGGGGTGGTGTTGGTCGCGGGATTGTTTCGGGGTAGGAGTGGGCCTAGTGGGGGCTGGGACTCAGGGAATTGAGCGGGGGCACAGCGGGGACACAGCGCACGCCGTTGATCGTGACGCTGGTTTTACAGGTTTTACACGTACTCGCCCGGAGGACCCCGGGGCGTGATTGAAGGCCTAGACTACACGTGTAGGGGGGCTCTACTAGGAGAGCCCGCAAGGCCACACAGCGCGCCAGCCTCCCGGTATCGTGACGCTGGTCTCTGCAAGGTTGGTGGAGATGGTCACCGGACCGAGGGGGACGGGGCAGAGGAAGGGGGTGTGTGTGTGTGTGTTCGGGCTTGTGTTGGGGTGGTGTTGGTCAGGATTTTGTTTCGGGGCAGTGTGGCGCGCTCTCTCCACCTAATCGGAGGGTCTCAATCCACCTAGGTGTTCTGTTTGGCGGATTGGAATGTTTGAAATTCAAGGGGCGCCAGCTTGCAACCCCCACACACACACACACGCACACACGCACACGCCTCAAAGTAAGAGCAACATCGGCTTTCCAAAAAAAATCGCCATTGCCACCACCGCTGTGCGCACGCCCTCCAGCGCCGCGTCAAACACCTTGTCCTGCTGCTCGGCCCCACACACACATAAACGCATGCACGCACGCACACACACACACACACACACACTGCATGCACTCCTAACTGATTGCCAATCAAGTGGCCGTGCACAACTTTTGCGCGCGCCCTCTGGTGTCGCGTCATAAAGCTTGTTTTGCCCCCCCCACACACACACAAACACACACACACACACACACACACAAACACACACACACATACACACACACACATGACGTGTTGTAAGTTGCAAGAGGCGCACCTTCTGCACTCCCTCCCACGTCGCGTCAAACACATTGTCCTGCTCCTCCTCCCCCCAACACACAAACACACGCATGCACGCACACAAACAAACACACATGCAGACACACACACACACACACACACACCCAAATCAACCACACACCCACACACTTGCCCACCTTGCGCACGCCCTCCGGCGCCGCGTCGAAAACCTTGTCCTGCTCCCCACCCACCTTCCCACACAAACACACACACACACACACACACACGCAAGTACACACACACACACACACACATGCCCACCTTGCGCACGCCCTCCGGTGCCGCGTCAAACACCTTGTCCTGCTCCTCAGCCGCGAGCGAGCTGTGCAGCGGCAGCACCAGCCAGCGCCGGCTCTCCATTGCATACGGGCGAATCGACTCGGCGAGCGAAACGATGTCGGCCATGCCAGCTACAAAGATGAGCATGTCGCCGCGCTGGGAGGCGGGGATCTGGTGTGTATGGAGGGGGAGGAGCAAGTGTGTGTGTGTGTGTGTGTGTGTGTGTGTGTGGGCGGCCCACTCACTGGGCGGCCCACTCCCTGGGAGTCGCGGCGGTCGGCCCATGAGAGTCGCCGTCGCCCATCCCCCCCATCGTCCCGCCCCCCCGTCGACTGCCGCCAATGTATGCGGCCCATCCTGGACTATCCACCATCGCCATCGTCCGAAGGGCAGCCTCAACGAGCCGAGCAACTCGACCCCCAAATTCAAAATGTCATCGCCGTCTCCATGCCCTCGCCAGCGCCGAACAGCTCCTCGGCCGACTGTCGACCGCATCCCAGACCGCCTCGCCTCCGCCGAGCAGATCCTCGGCCGCGCCCCACTGCGGCGCCCCACCACCATGCACCACAGAACCTCACATCGCCATGCCCCCCCCTTCAGCACCCTTCACTCCCACTGACACGCTCCAAACTACACAGTCCACCTATCCCCCACCTTCACCACCCCACAGTCGACTACCCGCCCACGCTCCACCCCCACATGGAGCTTGCCGTCCCGTGTGCGCGCCATGCAGGCCCATGCACCCCCGCCCCATGCGCCTCCCGCCCATGCGCCCTCACGCGCGCCGACCCCATGCTGGCCCTCCCTCCCCCCCCCCTCCCCCCAGCCTTTCCTCCCTTGCCCCTGCCTCCACCCTCTGCCTACCTACATCATCGCCCCATGGACTTCACAGGCCCATGGAGATGATCCGCCTCACCACCCCCCACGCCCCAGCCTCTCCTCCCTCGCCCCTGCCTCCGCCCCCTGCCTACCTACATCATCGCCCCATGGAGTTCAGAGGCCCATGGAGATGATCCGCCGCCCCATCCCTGCGCCCCTGCCTACGTTCATCATCGCCCCATCGAGTTCGTTGGCTCATGGAGATGATCCGCCGCCGCCCCATCCCAGGCCCGCCTACGCTCGCCCGTCGCCCCATGGAGAAGCTGATCCGACTTCCTCTAGGCCTGCCTACCCCCAACTATCGCCCCATGGAATTAATCAGCCCATGGGGGGATGATACGCCGCGATTGAGGTTGAATGAAGTTGAAAGTTGAAGTTGGTTGGCCCGAGTGGCAACCCCCCCCCCCGCCATGTGATGTACCCCTCTTAGCGCTGATTGGTCCCCCGCTGTAGAACGACACACATGTGCCTTTTGACCTCTGGAACATTGCCAGTACTTAAGTACGGGTAGTGCTGTCGCAGTCGTGTAACATTATGGAATGGAATGTGTTTGTGTGTGTGTGTGCGTGTGCACAGGGGGAAGATTACACACCTCACTGTCCAGCCTCTGCAGCAGCTTCAATCAGGGACCAGGGATCTGTTTCTTCACACACAGACACACACGCACACACAAACACCTCCCTGCCCAGCACCTGCAGCAGCTTCAAGTAGTGACCAGGGTCGATCTGCTCCTATGCACACACACACACACACCCCTCCCTGTCAAGCCTCTGCAGCAGCTTCAAGTAAGGACCAGGGTCGATCTGCTCCTGCACACACACACACACACACACACACACACACACATACACACACGCACTTCGCTGTCCAGCCAGGGGCACACATGCACACACACACACACACCTCGCTGTCCAGCCTCTGCAGCAGCTTCAACGAAGGACCAGGGTCGATCTGCTCATGTGCCACACACACACACACACACACACACCTTGCTGTCGAGCCTCTGCAGCAGCTTCAAGTAAGGACCAGGGTCGATCTGCTCCTGCGCGCACACCTACACACACCTACATACACACACACACACACACGCACACATACGCACGCACACACACACACCTCGCTGTCGCGCCTCTGCAGCAGCTTCAATTAAGGACCAGGGTCGATCTGCTCCGCTCACACACACCCACACACACACACGCACGCGCACCTCGCTGTCCAGCCTCTGCAGCAGCTTCAACGAAGGACCAGGGTCGATCTGCTCATGTGCACACACACACACACACACACACACGCACGCACACACACACCTCGCTGTTGAGCCTCCGCAGCAGCTTCAAGTAAGGACCAGGGTCGATCTGCTCCTGCACACACACCTACACACACATACATACACACACATACATACACACAAACACAGACACGCGCACACACACACACACACACACAAACACACACGCATACACACACACAAACACACACACAGTGACACGCACCTCGCTGTCGCGCCTCTGCAGCAGCTGCAATTAAGGACCAGGGTCGATCTGCTCCGCTCACACACACACACACACACACACATGCACACACACACACACACACACACACGCACACGCACCTCGCTGTCCAGCCTCTGCAGCCGCTTCAACGAAGGATCAGGGTCGATCTGCTCATGTGCACACACACACACGCACACACACACCTCGCTGTCGAGCCTCCGCAGGAGCTTCAAGTAAGGACCAGGGTCGATCTGCTCCTGCACACACACCTACACATACATACACACACATACATACACACACACACACACACGCGCGCACACACACACACACGGACATTTTGGGAGCTCGGGGGGCACCGACGGTGGATGAGGAGCTCAGCCGCCTCGAGGCCGCGGTCGAGCGGGCAGCCCGGGCGTTGCACGCGTCGGGTGAGGTGGGTGCGGTCTTGGTGCGGCCCATGACCGGGGACGGGGGGGTGCGACCATACAACATATGGTACACTCAGGAGTGCAAGGACGCACGCCGCGCGTGCCGGGAAGCGGAACGAGCGCACGGGGCGCAGTCACCGGCCGCCAAAGAGGCAGGGAAGGCCTATAGGCGGACCGCGCGGCGCTCCCGCCGCGCGAGCGAGGCCCGGGAACACTCCGAGCTGATTGAGGACAGGAAGGGGAACCCTCGGCGGTTTTGGCAGCGGGTGAAACTGCCTGGCCAGGCGGTCGGTCTGAGGGACGTGGAGGGGTGGACAGATTATTTTAGGGATTTGCTGGGGGACAACCATGCTAACGCCACTGATACGACTCATACGACTAATACGACTAACACGGATGATGCCACTGACCATGGGCACGGGGCCCCGTTTGCCCTCCCCACGACGACGGCCACGGAGCGGGCGGCAGCGCTAAATAATTCATTTACTCAGGCGGAGGTGTATGCGGCACTGGTGGGCATGGACGCGGGCAAAGCCCCAGGCGGTGGCATGCCGATCGATTTCTATCAGAGGGCATGGGCTAGGGCGGCGGAGGGGGGCGATGCAACGGGTGCTGTGGATGAGGAGCACCTGCTCGCTGGCCCCATCACACACCTGCTCAATCGGGTCTTCCGTGAGGGGTACCCGACTGCATGGCACTTGGGGGCAACCACGCCGGTGCCAAAGCCGAAAGGCAGCCTAGACGTGCGGGACGATTACCGAGGGATCACGGTGGAGAATGCCCTCGCCAAGCTATACAGCTTGGTGCTTATGAACAGGCTGGACGCCTTAGCAGAACGGGAGGGGTACCGGGCGCGGGGCCAGGCAGGCTTCCGGAAGAAGAGGGGGACCCCAGATAATGCCTTCATCCTGCAACACCTTATTGAGGAGAGCGGCCTCCAGCGCAAACCGCTGTACGCCGCCTTTATTGACTTCAGGAAGGCTTACGATTGCGTGCACCGCCCATTGCTTTGGGAGTGCCTTAGGAGCCTGGGGGTACATGGGGAGTTCATGGCGGCGCTGATTGCCATGTACGATGGGTCCGCAATGTGTGTGCGCATCGATGGGAAAGTGGGACCCGCGTTTCCTTCACACAAGGGGGTCATGCAAGGCGACCCACTGTCACCGCTGCTGTTTGGGCTTTTTATTGACGCATTGGAGGGAGTACTAGACGCAGAGCTCCCGGGTGATGGGGTGGAGATGGCGGGGCGGTTACTACGGCTGCTGCTGTACGCTGATGACTTGACGCTGCTGGCAGAGACGCCCGAAGCGCTTCAACGCATGCTAGATACTCTGCACGCCTTTTGCGGCACGCGCGCACTAACAGCAAACGTTAAGAAGTCAGAAGGGGTGGTGCTCAATGACCAGTTCTGCCCAGTCGGGGCGGCAGGGGGGAGGGTAACGCTGAAGTTTGCAGGAGCAGATCTACCCATGACACACGAGTTCCATATCTGGGCATGCTCTTTCACCACCGGCGGGCAGTGGGGGGGGACGTGGGCACCCGACGCTCTAGGGGACAGCGCACCAGATACGCGCTAACTCGCAGATGCTATATAATACGCCTTAACAATATTGGCATTAAGGCCCACCTGTTTGACACGCAAGTACGGCCTGTGCTAAATTACGGGTGTGAGGTGTGGGGCCCTGCGATGATGGCGGATGCTGGGGGGGGCGTGTTTGCCGGGGCGGGCGGACGGTGGGAGAGAGGCAGGAGTGGGAGGGGCGCTAAGGCCGCACGCGACGGATGGCGCACCCTGGAGGAAGTGCTTCTGCAATTTACCCGTGCGTCCCTAGGAGTCCGCAGCAACGGGCAGCAACTGGGGATTTTGGCGCGGGAGGCGGGGTGGCGGCCGCTGGCGGCAGATTGGCTGCGCCAGGCGACGCGCTTTTGGGATAAGGCGCGGGGGCGGCCTGACGGTGACCTGCTTAAAGATGCAATGCGGGAGAGCTGGGGGCTGGCCGAAGCGGGGGGGACGTGCTGGGCGGCACGCTTGCAGGTGTGCCTCGGAACTGTGGGGCACACCCTGGCGTGGGACCAGGAGGGACCGGTACGCATCACCAACCTGCTGGACGTGGCGACCGCGGCGTGGCTGGCCGCCGCGACAAGCACACCGGCGCTGCCGAGCGGCACTACCGTGCGTGATGTACCTGAGGAGTGGTCGCGCGGCTTTAAGATGCTGACCTACATGCGGTGGATGGCGGGTAGCGACAGCGAGCCACCGGCCCTGTTGAGCTCAGGGCTGAACAGTGCTGCCCGGATCACGGCTCTAGCTAGGTTCAGGATGGGGCTCCATGAGCTGCAGATAGAGCGGGGGCGCTACGCCGTGGCGGGACAGAGGCAGCGACGCAGCCAGCGGGCGTGCTGCCTATGCGGTGGGCTAGAGGATGGGGCACACATGGTTTTTGAGTGCCCTGCCTACGAAGAGGCACAGGTGCAGGCCCACAGCCTGTTTCGGTCCATCCCTCGCCCCGAGGAGGCTGATTTAGATGAGTGGATGCGGGAGTTTATGAATCCTCGGCCAGGCCAGGAGAACCCCAGGTTTTGGCACGAGCTGGCTGACTTCCTTGTCGCCTGCTTTGAGACACGCACCGCGTGCACAGCAATCATGATGGCAGATGGCATGCTAGAGGTCTAATTTTGACAGCTGCCGGCCTCTTTCCTAGGGTCTAATGCGCCATCAAAGGCGTCCGACGGACTGTAAAATCGACCACACACAACACACACACACACACACACACGCACTGACACGCACCTCGCTGTCGCGCCTCTGCAGCAGCTTCAATTAAAGACCAGGGTCGATCTGCTCTGCACAGAGAGAGAGATCTGCTCTGCACACACACACACACACACACACACACCTCGCTGTCCAGCCTCTGCAACAGCTTCAAATAAGGACCAGGGTCGATCTGTTTCTGCTCACACACACACACACACACACACACACACACCTCGCTGTCCAGCCTCTGCAGCAGCTTCAAGTAAGGGCCAGGGTCCATCTGCTCCTGTGAACATACACTCACACACACACACACACACACACACACACACGCGCATGCACACACACACACACCTCGCTGTCGAGCCTCTGCAGCAGCTTCAAGTAAGGACCAGGGTCGATCTGCCCCTATGCACACACACACACACACACACACACACACACAAACACACAAACACACACACACACCAGTGATGCAGAAAGTGTTTTGGCGTGATGGCTGTTTTGCGACGCGCGGAGGCCCCAGCCGGGCCTGCCGGCCCGGCGATTCTACGCGGGCTGTGACGCGATTCTACGCGGCCATTTTTCCGGGGGCTGCGCCCCCGGACCCCCGCTGTCCAAAGTGATTCTTGTTGGTGGAACGGCAGTATATTTTTTTTCCGCAGCTCTCTCATCTCTCTTTCTGTCCTTATTTCTTAGTTCGCCTACTTTGTCTTTTCCTTGTGCCTCACAAACATCACAACCACAAACTCACACAAAGCGTGTTGATTCTCGGTGTAAATCAGGGGTGCCCCTGATGCAAATCTGCATTTACACTTCACCCCCGCGCCTGCGCCGCTCTCTGCACATGCGTGAGTGGCTCAGCGTGGATGAGCACACACAATCTGCCCCTACTGCAGAGAAGTAGCTAACTTGGGCGTATCATGATGTGAGGTGCCCCCTCCCCCTCCCCCCTACTGGCGCGCGTGCATGCAAGCAGCAACCCAGAGCCACATTGGATCAGCACACACAATCTGTCCCTACAGCAGACAAGTAGCTTACTTGGGCGTAGCATGTTGTGAGGCGCCCCATCCCCCCTGCTGGCTCGCGTGCATGCAAGCAGCGGAAGCCAGAGCCACATTGGAATTCTGAATTTGATGGCGTCCTTAAAAATATTGGTCTTCAGGCTGTGGAAGCAATCTGGAGGGGGCAAAACAACTGAGCACGCACGCCCAGGCAAGCTGTCGAACGTGGCGTGCTTGCATGGCGCACGCGTGTTTGCATGCATGCATGCAGTGGGCGCCGGGGCGCAGCCCCCGCAGGTTTTGTAAGAACCAGTGATGCACTGTGTTTAATACTAGGGATGGAATGATCTGCTGCAGCAGAGCCAGGCAGGGGGGGGCTGTTACACTTAAATCAATCAAAAGTGTGACCAACCACCTGGCCTCCTCCATCTCCGCCTCCCTCAACCGATCATTGCGCGAGCTGGGCGCTGATCGGATCCGATGCTCGCCGCCCAAGCCTTGAAGGCGCCCTACGCGCAAGGCGCCTGGGGGCGCCGCGCTACGCGCAAGGCAAAACGCGGCTTCGCCGCGTCCCGCCGCGCTACGTGCGGGTCCCGCCAAACGACCCGAAATTATGCGAAAGCATGCGCGTATAGCACTTTCTGCATCACTGACACACACACACACGCACACACACACCTCGCTGTCCAGCCTCTGCAGCAGCTTCAAGTAAAGACCAGGGTCGATCTGCTCCTGCGCGCGTCCCTTGGCACTGCTGCCCTTGCCACCAGCCTTGCCACCACCACCGCCACCACCACCGCCACCACCGCCGCCACCACCACCGCGCTTGTCACCACCGCCGCCGGTCACACCCTGCTGCTGCTGCTGCTCGCCCGGCTGCTGCTGCTCCCCGCCCTTCGGTTCGGGAGAAACATACTCCAGCTGCATGCAGATGGGATGACGCATCACACGTGAGGTGCAGAAAACTCAGTCGCCGTGTGTGTGTGTGTGTGTGTGTGTGTGCGTGCTGCTGCTGCTGCTGCTCCCCGCCCTTCGGTTCCGGGGACACGTACTCCAGCTGCATTAGGGGGGTGCGGCACGGGGTGGGGTAAATAGATGCATCGGTTGCCGTGTGTGTGTGCGTGTGTGCTACTGCTGCTGCTGCTGCTGCTGCTGCTCGCCTGGCTGCTGCTGCTGCTCCCCGCCCTTTGGTTCCGGAGACACGTACTCCAGCTGAATTGGGGGTGTGGCAGTACGCGTGGTTTAATAGACACGTCAGTCGCCATGTGTTTGTGCATGCATGCACGAGTGCGTGTGTGTGTGTGTGTGTGTGTGTGTGTGTGTGTGTGTGTGTGCTGCTGCTGCTGTTCCCCAGCAGCATGCAGATGGGATGCCGCAGCAAGGGCGCTGTTAGTGAGTCTCTGTATGTGCTAGCCGCAGCACGTGATTTTGTTTTCAGTTTTTTGTTTGTTTTTTTCTGGGAGACGGCGTGCCAATTGACCGCCTTGACCGCTGACGAGCGGGGTAAAATACGACTGGCCTGGCTCCTGCTAGACTGCCCCTCGGTGGAACACTACAAGGAGCGGCTTGCCCGGCGCTGCCATGGCTTGGCGAGTAGCCGCGGCGCTGCCGCGGCCCGTGCTGGGAGACGGCCCTTATCCTCCCCCCATGCAGGATGCCATGCGGCACCGATCTCGACGAGTCGATCGACGAGCGGAGGAGCTGGCGCCCGTCAATGCATGCTGGACATTGGTCAAGATGGCTGCCCGTGGAGGCGGGCTACCATCACGGCTTCAGCGGTGGTGACCGCCGAGGCAACACAGAGTATATCCGCTTCACCATTCGCAGCGTTCGTCACCGCGCTCACCCTCGGGGGCGCTCGTCTGCCGGTGACTGGCGTTGGAAGGTCTTCAGGCAGCCTCCATGACAACTCTGTCGTCCATGCCCCCCTGGAGGGTGGGACCTGGCCATGCATGACGCATGGGGCGCCGGC
>VFSX01000295.1:147500-170000 GCA_016618255.1 Chlamydomonas sp. UWO 241 | reverse complement strand
CAGGGAGAGGGCAGCGGGGAGCATCCAAGCTGATAAAGGCCCTGGAGACGTACATGTGTGTGCATGTGGAGGGCCGCGGATGTTGAAGGCTGCTCCGTGCGGGGTGGCTTGGCTGGCACGTGAGTTTGTTCCCTGTGGGGAGGCAGAGCAGGCAGGGGGGGTCAGCTGGGCATCGTACGCGGCGAGGATGCCGATCGCTGACGCTGCTGCGGCAGCCGATGCAGAGGGCGGCGCGCTTGGCCCGTGTGTTTGTCCCCTAGGCAGGGGGGGCAGAGCAGGCAGGGGAGTTCAGCGGGGAGCGTGCATACTTGTGAAGGCCATGGAGACGTACACGTGTGTGCATGTGGAGGGCTGCAGATGTCGAGGGCTGCTCCGTGCGGGGTGGCTCGGCTGGCCCATGCGTTTGTCCCCTGTGGGGAGGCAGAGCAGGCAGGGGGGGTCAGCTGGGCGTCGCACGCGGCGCGGATGCCGATCGCTGACGCTGCTGCGGCAGCGGATGCAGAAAGCGCTGCGTGCGCGGTGGCTCGGCCGGCCTGTGTGTTTGCCCCTTGGGGAACGCAGAGCAGGCAGGGAGAGGGCAGCGGGGAGCGTCCAAGCTGATAAAGGCCCTGGAGACGTACATGTGTGTGCATGTGGAGGGCCGCGGATGTTGAAGGCTGCTCCGTGCGGGGTGGCTCGGCTGGCACGTGAGTTTGTCCCCTGTGGGGAGGCAGAGCAGGCAGGGGGGGTCAGCTGGGCGTCGCACGCGGCGCGGATGCCGATCGCTGACGCTGCTGCGGCAGCGGATGCAGAAAGCTCTGCGTGCGCGGTGGCTCGGCCGGCCTGTGTGTTTGCCCCTTGGGGAACGCAGAGCAGGCAGGGAGAGGGCAGCGGGGAGCGTCCAAGCTGATAAAGGCCCTGGAGACGTACATGTGTGTGCATGTGGAGGGCCGCGGATGTTGAAGGCTGCTCCGTGCGGGGTGGCTCGGCTGGCACGTGAGTTTGTCCCCTGTGGGGAGGCAGAGCAGGCAGGGGGGGTCAGCTGGGCATCGTACGCGGCGAGGATGCCGATCGCTGACGCTGCTGCGGCAGTGGATGCAGAAGGCGGCTCCGTGCGCGGTGGCTCGGCCGCCTGTGTGTTTGCCCCTTGGGGAACGCAGAGCAGGCAGGGGGGGGCTGCGGGGAGCGTGCATACTTGTGAAGGCCATGGAGACGTACACGTGTGTGCATGTGGAGGGCCGCGGATGTCGAGGGCTGCTCCGTGCGGGGTGGCTCGGCTGGCCCATGCGTGTGTCCCCTGTGGGGAGGCAGAGCAGGCAGGGTGGGTCAGCTGGACGTCGCACGCGGCGCGGATGCCGATCGCTGACGCTGCTGCGGCAGTGGATGCAGAAAGCGCTGCGTGCGCGGTGGCTCGGCCGGCCTGTGTGT
This sequence comes from Chlamydomonas sp. UWO 241, assembly GCA_016618255.1. Lineage (NCBI taxonomy): Eukaryota > Viridiplantae > Chlorophyta > Chlorophyceae > Chlamydomonadales > Chlamydomonadaceae > Chlamydomonas > Chlamydomonas priscui. Next base: position 168,593 of record VFSX01000295.1, on the reverse strand, counting down.
TTGCCCCTTGGGGAACGCAGAGCAGGCAGGGAGAGGGCAGCGGGGAGCGTCCAAGCTGATAAAGGCCCTGGAGACGTACATGTGTGTGCATGTGGAGGGCCGCGGATGTTGAAGGCTGCTCCGTGCGGGGTGGCTCGGCTGGCATGTGAGTTTGTCCCCTGTGGGGAGGCAGAGCAGGCAGGGGGGGTCAGCTGGGCATCGTACGCGGCGAGGATGCCGATCGCTGACGCTGCTGCGGCAGTGGATGCAGAAGGCGGCTCCGTGCGCGGTGGCTCGGCCGCCTGTGTGTTTGCCCCTTGGGGAACGCAGAGCAGGCAGGGAGAGGGCAGCGGGGAGCGTCCAAGCTGATAAAGGCCCTGGAGACGAACATGTGTGTGCATGTGGAGGGCCGCGGATGTTGAAGGCTGCTCCGTGCGGGGTGGCTCGGCTGGCACGTGAGTTTGTCCCCTGTGGGGAGGCAGAGCAGGCAGGGGGGGGCAGCTGGGCATCGTACGCGGCGAGGATGCCGATCGCTGACGCTGCTGCGGCAGTGGATGCAGAAGGCGGCTCCGTGCGCGGTGGCTCGGCCGCCTGTGTGTTTGCCCCTTGGGGAACGCAGAGCAGGCAGGGGGGGGCTGCGGGGAGCGTGCATACTTGTGAAGGCCATGGAGACGTACACGTGTGTGCATGTGGAGGGCCGCGGATGTCGAGGGCTGCTCCGTGCGGGGTGGCTCGGCTGGCACGTGAGTTTGTCCCCTGTGGGAGGCAGAGCAGGCAGGGGGAGGTCAGCGGGGAGCGGCTTGGCTGGCCCGTGTGTGTGGCCCCTGTGGGGGGTCAGAGCAGGCAGGAGGGAAGTCAGCGTGGAGCGGCAGCGAGCATGCTTGTGAAGGCCCTGGAGACGTGCACGTGTGTGCATGTGGATGAGGGAAGCGGATGTTCAAGGCTGCTCCGTGCGCGGCGGCTCGGCTGGCCCGTGAGTTTGTCCCCTGGGGGAGGCAGAGCAGGCAGGGGGGGGTCAGCGGGGAGCGGCAATGAGCATGCTTGTGACGGCCCTGGAAACGTGCGTGTGTGTGCATGTGGAGGGCGGCCGATGTTGAGGCTGTTCCGTGCGGGGGGGCTCGGCTGACCCGCGAGTTTGTCCCCTGGGGGGGGGGGGAGGGCAGAGCAGGGGGGGGAGGGCAGAGCAGGCACGGGGGTCAGTGGGGCGTCGTACGCGGCGGGAATGCCGAGCGCTGACGCTGCTGCAGCAGTGGATACAGAGGGCGGCTCTGTGCGTGGCTGCTTGTCTGATCCGTGTGTGTGTCCCCTGGGGAGAGGCAGAACAGGCAGGGGGGCAGTGGGGCGTCGCACGCGGCAGGGATGCCGAGCGCCGACGCTGCTGCGGCAGCGGATGCAGAGGGCGGCTCAGCTGAGCCACGGGTGTTTGCCCCTTGGGGGAGGCAGAGCAGGCAGGGGGAGGGCAGCGGGGAGCGTCCAAGCTTATGAAGACCCTGGAGGCGTGCGTGTGTGTGTGTGCATGCGTGTGTGTGCGTGCGTGCGTGTGTGTGCACGCACACGCGTGTGCGTGTGTTTGTATGTGCCTGCCACGTGTGCATGCATGCACGCGCGCGCGCACTTTGCGAGGCGCATCCTATGCAGTCGCGCCACGAGGCCCAACAGCTCTGCATGCTCCGGGCTGCCCGCGGAGTAGGCGTCGCCCCTGGCATGGAAGGTGGCGTCCAGCTCCTGCTGGAACACGCCCCAATCGACCAGCTGCTGGCCCGACATGGCTGGCAGGCTGCCCTCAGCTTGTGGATCCCGACCGCGCGCGGGTGGGTGGAGCCACCATGATCACAGCTGCGGAGGGAGCTGCGGAGGGTGCAGAGGGTGCGGAGGAGGATCACAGCGTCTAGGCGCTCCCGTTGTGGTACGCTTTCGACGACGATGCCCTCAGCCAGGCTGTACCGGTGTACCAGTGCCACCTCTAGCAGGTGCGTGCGTGCGTTTGTGGGTGGGTGGGTGGGTGGGTGTGCGTGTGTATGTGTCACGGGACGTGCGGCTGCCCCGTGTCAGTATGTGTGTGTCTGCGTGTGTGTGTGTGTGTGTGTGTGTGTGTGTGAGTCCCGTGCCGGCAAGCGCCTCAGCACCAACCCCAATGTCTCTCGGGTGTATAGTCGTGTGAGTGTGCACAGTTCGCGTGTGTGCGTGTGCGTGTGCATTAGTGTGTGTTCACGTGTGCGTGTGCGTGTGTACGTGTGCGTGTGTGTGTGTGTGTGTGTGTGTTTTGTGTGTGTGTGTGTGTGTGTGTGTGTGTCACTGCATGCGTGTGCATGAGTGTGCATGCGTGTGCATGGGCGTGTGACTTGGCCTGTCACACCTGATGCGGGAACGTGACGGTGGCAGTTGGCGTCAGCGAGCGTCGCGGCTGCTCGCCCCTCACTACTAGCGGTGCTGTGACCACCAACTAGTTGCAGCTGCAGAGGAGGGTTCTAGGATCTGCTGCACCTAAAGTGTGTTTTCCCCACTTCAGCCATACCTGCGGCGGCGGGCCCTGATTAATCACGCGTGCACTCGAGTGATAATCACGCGCACCAGGCCCACGTCATCTATGCCACCTTAGGTGCGTTGCTGCTGCATGCTGCATGCCCCCCTTGCATGCATGCAGCCATATCGCATGCAGGGGGGGGAGACCGCTGCCCATGCGTGCACGCCTGCTGCTGCAACCCTGCCATGCCACGTCAAGCCACGCACATTGGCCGGCCAAAGACTTGCGCACGGCATGCACCGCCCGCCAATTGCCCGCGTCCCCAGAATGCATGGCACCGCATGCGGTGCCATGGTTTTGACATGCACCACTCGGGCCTCATCGCTGTACGCCCCCCCCCCCCCTTCCCTCCCCCCTGCCTGCCTGAACGTAGCCTCGCCACACGCGATGCCACTCCCCATCGTCCCACGCCGCGACTTGAGGGTCCTTGTGCGCAAGCTTGGCGCGCACTCGCGGCCTGTGCAGAGGATGAAAGCCCTGGCCACGATCACAAATATGCGCATCACTCTGGATTCCTGCCCTGCCATCGCTGAGGCTGGTGCCATCCCTCCGTTGGTGCAGATGCTGCGGTCAGACTCACCAGCTGACGTGCAGGGAATGGCAGCAGGCGCGCTGATGTTCCTCTCTGTGAGTTCTGAGATTGCTGGCACCATCGCTGCTGCCGGTGCCATCCCTCTACTGGTGCCTCTGCTTGCGCCTGGAACTGGAACCGTCGTGCAGCAATCGTCAGCAGGGGTGCTGATGTACATGGCTCAGAGCGCTGAAAATGCGGTCGTCATCGCTGCTGCTGGTGCCATCCCGCCACTGGTGCAGCTGCTGGCGCCTGGCTCTTCAGATGGCGTGCATGAGATGGCAGCAGGAGCGCTCATGTTCCTCGCTCAGAATGCTGACAACGTGGTCACAATCGCGGCTGCCGGTGCCATTCCTCCACTGGTGCAGCTGCTGGCGCCTGGCACTCGCGACGATGTGCATGCGCATGCAGCAAGAGCACTGATGAGGCTCGCTCGGAATGCTGACAACGTGGTCACAATCGCGGCTGCTGGTTCAATCCCTTCACTGGTGCGGCTGCTGGGGCCTGGCTTTTCAGCTCAGGTGCAAGAGTATGTTGTAGGAGCACTTGGTTGCCTCGCTGCAAACAATGCGCACAACGCGGTCACAATCGCAGCTACTGGTGGAATCCTCGACCTGGTGCGGCTGCTGGGGTCTGGCTCTCAAGTGCAGGTGCTGAACATTGCAGCAGCAGGAGTACTGTTCCTCGCTCTGAACGACGAGACTGCGGTCACCATCGCTGCTCTTGTGCCATCCCTACACTGGTACGGCTGCTCGGGCCTGGGTCCTCTGGTGCCGTGATGGCAGCAGGCGCGCAGCAGGTAGCAGCAGCACTTCTCCAGGGCCTCGCCCAGAATGCTGACAACGTGGTCACGATCGTTGCGGCTGACGCCATCCCTCGGCTGATGCGATTGCTCCAGGCCGGCACTCCAGGTGCTGTGCAGAAGTATGTAGGGGGAACACTGGCAGCACTGGGGGATGGCAACGCCGAGGTCCGGGCCGCCATTGTCGCCGAGGTCCGCCGAGGTGGCGCCGACGTGCTGCAGGAGATCAAGCGCCTGGGTATGCAGTGACGTGCGACATGGACGAGGTCGACACTCAGGGCACAACCCCTGGTCCAGAGCTGGTCCAAAGCTGGTCCAGAGCTGGTCTAGGAGCCCCTGGTCCAGAGCTGGTCCAGGGGTCCAGAGCTGGTCCAAAGCTGGTCCTGAAGTTACTGGTCTGGGGTCCAGAGCTCTCCAGAGCTGGCCCAGACTGGTCCCGATGGACGTCGCTGCCGCCGACGTGCTGCAGGAGATCAAGCGCCTGGGTATGCAGCGACGTGCGGGTTTTACAGGTTGTACACGTACGCGCCCGAAGGACCCCAGGGCGTGAGTTGAGACCCGTGACGTGTGACAGGACGAAGTCGCTGCCGCCGACGTGCTGCAGGAGATCAAACGGCTGAGAATGGTAGACTGGCGCGTTGCGTGGCCTTACGGGCTGTACCAGTAGAGCTCCCCTAGATGTGGAGTCTAGGCCGTAACTCACGCCCGGGGCCCGCCGGGCGCGTACATGTAAAAACTGTAAAAACGCCTGGGTATGCAGTGGCGTGCAACATGGGCCGCTTGTGCAAGCTGCCTGTTGAATAGCGCGTGCCTGCCAAACAGCGCAGCTTCTAGCTGCCTGTGTGTAATGGCTGTTGCACTCTCATGTTGGAATCGAACCGTCTACGCAGCACCTCGCACAGACATTCCAGCCAGCTGTGTTGCCCCACATAGGTGGTGCATGCCTTGATGGGGAGAGGGCAGGGGAGGGTGGGTTGCGGCCTGTCTCGGGGTCTCCTGCTTTTGAGTCTGGTGCGCCCGCGCCGAGCACCTCACCCCCGGCGCCCACTGGTTTTACAGGTTTTACACGTGTGCACCCAGAGGACATAGGGGCGTGATTTAAGGCCTAGACTACACGTCTAGGGGAGCTCTACTAAAAGAGCCTGCAAGGCCACACAGCGCGCCAGCCTGCAAGGCTCCAGCGCCCCCTGAAGAGTAATACGCTCCAGGGCCCTGACCCGCCAGCAGCAACAGCCACAAAATACTGGACCACACAGCCCGCCGACGTTACCCGCCTTGGCAACAGCCCTGCTGCGTGAGTACGGCATAGAGAGGAGGGGTCGCTCTCGTGTCAACACAACACACATCTACGTGTCTGTTCGAATAGATTGTCCCCTTGGATTGCTAGGTACAGATAGGATCAGCCCCACACGTGTAGTCTAGGCCTGAAATCACGCCCCGGGGTCCTCTGGGCGCGCACATGTAAAACCTGTAAAAACCTGTTTAAAAAACAGAAGCGCCTCACATGTCAGCACCGGAGGGGCACACCCGGCGTGGGTGGGTGCGCGCGCGCGAGCGAGCGCGCTCATCACGCCTTAGTACTCGCTGGGGGCGCCGACCCCTCGGATGCCCCTGCGCCTAGGACGCTGGCGGCGGTGGCGACGGCGACGCCTCGTCCTCGTCGCCGTCTTCTACCCCGTCCCACTCACCCTCATCTGGCCCGTCGCCCCCCCCAGCACGGCGTCCGCCGCTGCCGCCGTGCAGTTTACGACGTGTGTGTGTGTGTGTGTGTGTGTTTTGTATGTATGTATGTATGTATGTATGTATGTATGTATGTGTGGGTGGGTGGGTGTGGGTGGGTGGGTGGGTGTGTGCGTGGGTGGGTGTGGGTGCGTACGTGCGTGTGTGTGTGTGTGTGTGTGCGTGCGTGTGTGTGTGTGTGTGTGTGAGCAGCTGCGACAGGTGGACGTGTTCGTGCATAGCAGGTCACACTGGGTGTGTGTGTGGTGTGTGTGGAGATCCAGCAGCTATTCAGTTTGCTTGCTGGACGCATGCGCTCATTACAGTGAGTTACACTACAGTGAGTTTAGGGAGGGGCACTATTGCCAATTTTTAGCAAACTTAGTGCCTTAGCCGCCACGCATGCGCTCATTACACTAAAGTGGGTTTAAGGAGGGGCACTATCGCAATCTATCAATGGACATGATTCCCACTTCACTTCACACAAGTGCCGGAGTCACGGCGGTCCCGTAATCTCATCCCCACATCATCTCCTACAATCGCGCGTACCAATCCTGCATCAAGACGTGAGGTGCGTGAACTGCTGCATGCCCTGCCCTGCCCGGCTGCACGATCACATCGCATTTGCGGGCCATGTCACTGCCCATGCGCGCCTGCCTGGGCTGCAGCCTGCCATGCCACCTCCATTGGCCGGATCTGCGCAGAGCCATGAGCCGTGAGCGAAGAGCGCAGGGCCATGCAACGCGCACCATGCAAGCATATGCAGCCTCCATGCGCCACTCGCGGAGGCGGATCTGAGTGTGCATGCGCGTGTGCAGAGCCTTGCCATGCAGCACACCTGCCAGCATGCTAAGCCAACCATGCAGCGCGCCTCCGCGCCACTCGTCGCCCATCGCTCATCTCGGCCTGCATGCCCGCAGCCACAGACGATGCCTCCACTCCCCCGCCGTGACTTGAGGCTCCTCGTGCACAAGCTTGGCTCGGAGTCTCGGCCTGCAGATCAGAAGCGAGCTCTGTGTGATATCACTCAGCTGTGCCTGCATGGGGATTCGGATCGCCTGACAGCCATCGCTGGTGCGGGTGCCATCCCTGCACTGGTGCAGCTGCTGGGGCCTGGGTCCTCTGCCGAAGTGCAGGACTCTGCAACACTGGCACTGGCGCACCTCGCTATGAATGCTGCCAACGTGGTGCCGATCACTGCGGCTGGGGCCATCCCTCCACTGGTGCAGCTGCTGGGACCCGGGTCTTCAGACAACGTGCGGCACTGCGCAACAAAAGCACTGCTGACGCTCGCTTCAAACGATGACAGTGCGGTCACCATCGTTGCTGCTGGTGTAATCCCCTCGCTGGTGCAGTTGCTCGGGCCTGGGTCTTCTGACGGGCTGCACATGTTAGCAGCAGGAGCACTGATGCACCTCGCAATGTATGCGGACAATGCAGCCACCTTCGCTGCTGCCGGTGCCATCCCCCCGCTGGTGCAGCTGCTGGAGCCTGGGTCTTCTGAGGGGCTGAACCAGGCGGCGATGTTAGCACTCGCTTTCCTCGCTCGTGGGAATGCTGAAATTGCGGTCACTATCAGCGCAGCCGGTGCCATCCCTCCACTGGTTCAGCTGTTGGGGTCTGCATCGTCAGCGTCGTCTCTGGTGAAGGCGAATGCAGAGGCAGCACTGGAAGCTCTTGGTGACAACAGTGCCGACATCTGTGACATGATTGACGCTGCCTGGGAGGCGCTGGGGCATCGAGTGACGAGGCGGCCCCCTACGACCTGGCGCCACACCGCTGGTTGTCGAATACAAATCAAATGAACAACTAGACTTTCCTTTTACACGCGCTTGTTGCCGGCTGCCTGGCAAACACCATTGCTCCTTGCTAGGAGCAGACGTGTTGTCTGTGTTTTATGACTGGTGTACTCTCTTGCTTGCTTGGCGCCCGCCACTATGTGGTTGGTGCTGCGGTGGGCTACTTTTGTAGCTTGACCTTGTTGGTGGGCCTTGTGCCCGCCCGGTAAAATTGATTAGTCTTGATTTCCGTTTGAACGCCGCTTGAATCAAGCGCCGCTTGAATCAAGCGTCCATCGAGCGAGCTGCTCTTGATTCAAGCGGACGTCCGAATCGAGCCGGTTTCAAGCGGTTACCCAGTGATAATGCGGTTTACACGCTCAGTCTGCATCCCCTGCGCCCCCGACTGCCTGGGAAGGCATATATGATCACCATGTCCAGCTTAGATGGGGCGGGGTGCGCTAGGGGGGGGCGTAGGGACTAGTCCCAAGTCATTCTGTGACTACGCGTAGTCCCAGTGTGACTGAGAAGACACAGCGAGACTACGGTATGAGCGCCTGGACTCCGCCCACAGTGTATCCCCGACAGCCCCCGCCTCATACAGCATCTATATGATGCATTGGCACCCCTTAAACCGCAACCGGCAGCGTCGTTGGTGACCGCGCGAGTGTCTGGTGTGGGGTTTGCCAAACACATGACTGGCTTGCTCACTGCTAGTCACTGTTTAAGCGAGCTCTTTAGCCCGCACGAGGTCACGCATGACCGTATCATCATGGTGCGCCCCGCGGCGAGGCTCGCGTGGTCGAGGTGGTGAGGTGGCGGGGCGGGGCGGGGCGTCAAAGCTGCCGTCCAAGCGGACCCAGCGCCATGGTCCAACATGCCACGTGATCGTTGGTCGCTGAAACGACCATCACTACGGTCATCGTCATCCGGGGGGCTGGGCAGGAGGCGACCGAGAAGGCTACATGCAGGACGTTACGCTGTACGCCCCGCGGCCTGCGTCGCGCTTCTAAAGGTGCGTGGTTGTCACACCGAACCATGCACGCGGTTGTGGGCCTGGGATGCCTGCATATCAGGCAGGGTTGGGGGGGCTGCCATGCATGCACTCTGCATGGCCACTCACCTTGTGCATGCTCCCACCCCTACCCACGCAGTTCCCCCCACCCCCTGGCCATGCACGCCCACGCGGCTGCCGACGTTGCAAAGGTGCGCAGATAGGTTCACATGCATGACCTGCCCCGCACTCCATGCGTGGGCTGACTGCATGGCGCGCCCAGCAGGCGTGTGCATGCGCTCGCACTCCTCAGGGATGCCCACGCACGCACTGGCCCCGCTGCCACTCACCCCCCCCACACACCACCTGTGAGCGCTGTACTATGCAGCCCCTCCCTCTCCGACTACATCGGTGCACGCGTGCGCGCTACCCCCTCCCCCACTGCACGCACGATGTGCACGCCCGCTCGCCCAATACACGCAGAGCCGACACACCCGCACACGCCTGACCAAAGCACGCATGCGCCCAACACGCACATCTGGCTGGACACACACACTCACACTGCCGTCCACTATGCGCGCTTGTTTGCACCATGGGTCGGCAACGCGCCGCACCCAGGCAGCAGGGCACACTGCGGACACTTTTGACAAGTACGGCCAGATCGACCCGTCGACCAAAATGGCAATGGCGCCGCCCAAGGTGACGCTCTACCAGTTTGCGTTCATCGCGTTCAAGATTGAGAACCGCCTCCTCTTCCCCGGGGGCGAGAAGGAGCTTAGGGGAGAGACCCATGCCGAGCGCAGCCTTGCCGAGATGATCGAGCTCAAGGGGCCCCACATGGCGCCATTACTGGCGTCGACATCATCTCGACGGAGTTGTATGCCCACCCACCCCAACCTCCCCCAAACTGTTGAGTGATGTTGCTCACGCCCCGGGGTCCTCTGGGCGCGTGCATGTAAAAATTGAGTGACGATAGGATGGAATCTGTCGAGAGGAGTGTCGGCTACCACCTGTAACATTGCTCGTTTGAATCACAGTTCGGCTGCTTGAGTTGCAGCCGAATCGGTTGATTCCTCCTGAAGGGCCGTCTGAATCAAGCAGGGTCGACCTGGCTGAATCCCGCCTGAATCAAGCGTCGTTCAGGCGCCCCGCTTGAATCCCGCTTGATTCAAGGCCGCTTGAATCAACCCTTCCCTCGCTTGCGCTTCGAATCGAATCGGACGGGCCCTTTCAAGCGATAATTCGCTTGATTCAAGCGAGATTCAAGATCACGCTTTTTACCGACGCCTGCTCTCTTAAGTCCCGCTGGAGCTTTGGAATCGACCGTGTGACCGCCGGCAGTGGATTGTAAAACTCCCATCATCATATCTCACATCTCACTCGGGAGTCGAAACGTCAACATAGCGCCTCTGTTTGCACGGTTCCAGCCAGCTGCGTTGCCACACGTAGGTGGTCCATGCCATGATGGAAGGAGGCACGGTCACACCCAGGGTGGGCGGGTGGGCGGGTCTTGTCTGCTGCCTCCTTTGGGGTGTGGCTTGTCTGCTGTGGGGTCAAGCGACTACGTCCACCCTGGAGCCCATGCTGAGTCCCCACCAGCCCAGCCCCGTGTGCAGTTGACCCTGACCTGCCAGCGAAAGCAGCAGCCACAAACACGAACCGGTAGCGTACCCGCCTCGGCAACAGCCCCGCTGCGCGAGTGTCGCTTCCTGCACCTGCCTGCTGGGCTTGCTCACCACCTGCATCCAGGGGGAGTGCCGAGCCTTCTACTCTGCAGCGGCGTACCTGGTTGCTGGCGCGCTGCGTGGCCTTGCGGGCTTGCCTCGTAGAGCTCCCTTAGACGTGTAGTCTAGGCCTTAACTCATGCCGACACGAGGTCTTCAATGCGTGTACGTGGAAAACCTGCAAAACCTGCAGCGGCGGCGCCACCTCGAGAGTAAGCGGCAGGTGCTCTGAAGCAACAGCCACGCAGGGGGGGGAGCCTGTACGCTCTAAATTCGTGTCCAACACGCAACACACGTCTACGTGTCTGTTCGACTAGACTGTCCCCTTGCTAGGATCCAAAGAGATCGCACATCGCCCCCCCCCTCCCCCTCAAACCCCGCATTGGGAAAAAATGCCACTTGCTGCGAGGCGGACGCCAACGCACCAAGCGACCTGCCGCTGCTGCTGGCGTGCCTGGTGGTGGAGGAACGCACACCACTGCTGCTGCGGGCACCCTGGCGGGGGGGGGGGGGGAAGAGGTCCGAGTTCAGGGTTTGGGGGGGTTGGCCACCCCTCCCGCGTCTCTTCAGGAGAGGCCCGCGCCGGGGCCACACCCCACCTCCGAGCGCCTCTCCCAACATCAGAAGCTGGTAGGCTGGCGCGCTGCGTGGCCTTGCGGGCTCTCCTGGTAGAGCCCCCCGTGCCGTCTAGGCCTCAACTCACACGCCGGAGTCCTCCGGACGCATACGTGTGAACCTGTAAAACCCAACGTCAGAAGCGCCTTGCTCGGACGCATCCGCCTGCGGTCCTGGAGGACGGGCACACCCGGGGCGGGCGGGTGCGCGCGTCAACGCCTTAGCAAAGCCTTAGCAAAGCCTTAGTAAAGCCGCAGCCAGCATGAGAAGCTTGAGCGCCTAACGCGCAGGCACCGCGCACCGTGCGGCCCCGCAGGAGCACACCCACGGGTGTGTGTGTGTGGGTGCGCACGCTCATCAAGACTTGGCGGAGCTCGCCGCGGCCGCCGACCCCTTCCTCGGCCGCCCCCGCGCCTTGGGCGCCGGCGCCTTGGGCGGCGGCGGCGGGGGTGGCGGCGCCTGGTCCTCGTCTTCTTCCCCGTTCCACTCGGCCTCCTCTGGCCCATCGCCCTGCAGCCCGACGTCGACTACGCCGCCGCTTCCGCCGTGCTCCTCCCCGTCCTCCCCCTCGTCGTCCTCCTCGCCCTCCCAGCCCTCGGGCGCGGGGGGCCGCGGGCGCTCATACCCGGGGAGCCCGACCTCAATCTCCTCGTCGAGGCCGACCGTGCGCGGGGGCGCGGTCGACGGGTTGCGAGCAATGGCCTGCGGGCGGGCGGATGCGTGTGTGTGTGTGAAATTTTGTGCGAGCGCATGCACATGCACATGTGTGTGTGTGTGTGCGCGGGGGCGCGGTCGACGGGTTGCGAGCAATGTCCTGCGGGCGGATGTGTGTGTGTGCGTGTGTGTGTGTGCGCAATTGGCCTGCGAGCGGGCGGATGCGTGTGTCTGTGTGTGTGTGTGCGTGGAATTTTGTGCGAGCGGATGCACACACACACGCGCGTGTGTGTGTGTGTGTGTGCGGGGGCGCGGTCGACGGGTTGAGAGCAATGGCCTGCGGGCGGGCGGATGCGTGTGTGTGCGCGCGTGTGTGTGTGCGTGAAATTTCGTGCGAGCGCATGCACATGCACATGTGTGTGTGTGCGCGGTCGACGGGTTGCGAGCAATGGCCTGCGAGCGGGCGGATGTGCGTGCGTGCGTGAAATGGTCTGCGAGCGGATGCACATGCGTGTGTGCGTGTGTGTGTGTGTGTGTGTGCGCGCGCGGGGGCGCGGTCGATGGGTTGCGAGTAAATGGCCTGCGGGCAGATGCGCGTGCGCGTGTGTGTGCGTGTGCGCAATGGCCTTCGAGCGGACGTGCATGTGTGCGTGTGTGTGTGTGTATGTGCACGCGCGCGCAATCGCCTACACGAGCGCATGCGCATGCGCAGACGCACATCTGCCAGCCCCTTGAACGCTCGTAGGTTCTCGCGGAAGATCTCGCGGCCACACCCCGCCTACACGACACACGCCCCCCCCCAACTGCCCAACCGCAGCTTCATACACGCACACACAACACACACACACACACGGACTTCTGCCAGCTCCTCGAACGCTTGTAGGTTCTCGCGGAAGATCTCACGGCAGTGAGCCTCGCCCACTCGACCCCCCCCCCCGCCAAACATGCCCTTCCAACTGCCCAACCGCAGCTTCATACATTTACACACACACACACACACACGCACGTGCACACACCTCTGCCAGCTCCTTGAACGCTTGTAGGTTCTCGCGGAAGATCTCGCGGCAGTGTGCCTCAACGCCAAACGTGCGCACGCTCAGGTCCACGAGCAAGTTGGGAAGCTGGTGCTCAAACTGTGCGGGGTGTGGGGGAGTGGTCAATTGTACAGTCCGTCGGACGCCGTTGATGGCGCATGGCATGTGTGTGTGTGTGTGTGTGTCTGTGCACGTGTGTGTGTGTGTGTGCATGTCTTGCTGGCAGGAGGGTGTTTGGATGGGGTGTGGCGGGGGCGGGACATGCCCGGGTGGTCTCCCCGCTCTCCCACCCTACTACCCCACCAGTGGCGTCCTTCCGTTTCCTTTTAAGGAAACTGATCATGTCCTGTTTGCCCCGGCAACATAGGAGGGAACATGTCCTGTTTGCCCCTGCAGGAGGCGTTGTTTGCGGAAAAGTGTGAACATTCAGATTCACACTTTTTGGAGCGACATTCCCGCGATTTGCCCCTGCAGTTCCACCCAAAATTTCCCGATTTGCCCCCGCAGCGGGGTCTGCGGGGTGCTTACATGACACCACTGCTACCACCCCACCCGCCACCACCGTTACGCTGGGTGTGTACATGAGGGCCTGTACAAAGGGAGAACTGACCCATGCACACCGGTAACATGTCTGTCGTGCTGTAAGCGTCCTCGCCCTGAGTGAACTGTCCAGCTACCCTCCCCCTCCCACCCTCCCTCCCACCACCGCCGTTATGCTTGGTGGGGCTCGATTAACGGAGGCGCGTTCTCGTCGCCGAGCCCTGGACCCAGCAATGCGGCGCTGCTGGTGACGAGGATCTTCGTGCCGCTGACAAGCGGGGTAAAATACGACTGGCCCGGCTCCTGCTAGACTGCCCCTTGGTGGAACACTTCAGGAGCGGCTTGCCCGGCGCTGCCATGGCTTGGCGAGTAGCCGCGGCGCTGCCGCGGCCCGTGCTGGGAGACGGCCCTTATCCTCCCCCCATGCAGGACGCCATGCGGCACCGATCTCGACGAGTTGATCGACGAGCGGAGGAGCTGGCGCCCGTCAATGCATGCTGGACATTGGTCAAGATGGCTGCCCGTGGAGGCGGGCTACCATCACGGCTTCAGCGGTGGCGACCGCCGAGGCAACACAGAGTAAATCCGCTTCACCAATCGCAGCGTTCGTCACCGCGCTCATCCTCGGGGTCGCTCGTCTGCCGGTGACTGGCGTTGGAAGGTCTTCAGGCAGCCTCCATGACAACTCTGTCGTCCATGCACCCCTGGAGGGTGGGACCTGGCCATGCATGAGGCATGGGGCGCCGGCTGAGCCCCATGCAAACGAGAGCTGGACAGCCATGCACTGCCAGGCGGGGACCGTTCCAGTCAGCGCCAGTCGGCTCTGCCGGCTTGACTGGCCACAAGGCCACTACTGTGACCCTGAGGAAGGTCCTCTCCTATATGCTCCTTGCCAGACATGTCTCTCAGAGACCGCTGTTTGGGGGAGTCTAGCCGGCGGGAGCGGTAGTCTATCGGCCGGGAGCCGGCAGTACTCTAGTACTTAAGTATGCTGGAGTATCGGCGTGTGTCTCTAGTAGAAGAGTAGCCTGCTTAGCTGGAAACCCCGTGTTACTGTTACTGCATGCACAAAGCACTGACCCATGCACACACCGTAAACACGGCCGACGTCCTGTTTGCCGCCCTCGCCCTCGATCAACCGTCCAGCTACCCTCTCCCTCCCACCCTCCCTCCCACCACCCAGTGATTTCCTTTTCGGCTCTGCACAGCTATGTGGCTGTATTCCGGCTGTACTTTGACCTTGCACACAGCTCAACCCATCCAGTGGATTGTTAGTCTGACAAGCCCGCCAGACAGAGCACGTCAACAGCTTCAAAATGACCTATGTATGAGGACGAACGGTCAACGGGAGGTCAACGGTCAACGCGATCAAAGCAAAATCTGGCTGTGGAACAAGTAATCAAACCCCCTGAAAAGGAAATCACTGCCACCACCACCACTACACTGCGTGTGCCCGCACGCACCTTGAACATGACGGTCGTGCTGTTGCCGCCCTCGTCCTCAATAAACTGCACGTCGCCGCGCGCAGGCATCCCTCCCACCCTCCCTCCCACCACCACCGTCACGCTGCGTGTGCAAGCACGCACCTTGAATATGACTGTCGTGCTGTTGCCGCCCTCGCTATCAATGAACCGTCCAGCCACCTTCCCCCTCCCACCCTCCCTCATACCACCACCGTTACGCTGGGTGTGCATGCACGAAGCACTGACCCACACATGCACTTTGAACACGACTGTCGTGCTGTTGCCGCCCTCGCCCTCAATCAACTGCACGTCGCCGCTCACCAGCATCCCTCCCTCCCACCCTCCCTCCCACCACCACTGTCTACGCTGGGTGTGCATGCACACACCTTGAACACTGTCGCGCTGTTGCCGCCCTCGTCCTCAATAAACTGCACGCCGCCGCTCGCCGGCATCCCTCCCTCCCGCCCTCCTCCCACCCCCACCGTCACGCTGGGTGTGCATGCACGCACCTTGAACGTGACTGTAATGCTTTTGCCGCCCTCGCCCTCGATGGACCGTCCAGCTACCCTCCCCCTCCCACCCTCCCTCCCACCACCCAGTGATTTCCTTTTCGGCTCTACACAGCCATTTGGCTGCATTCCGGCTGTACTTTGACCTTGCACACAGCTCGGCCCATCCAGTGTATTGTGAGTCTGACAAGCCCGCCAGACAGAGCAAGTCAACAGCTTTAAAATGACCTGTGTATGAGGACGAACGGTCAATGGGAGGTCAACGGTCAATGCGGTCAAAGCAAAATCCGGCTGTGGAACAATGAATCAAACCTCCTGAAACGGAAATCACCGCCACCACCGCTACGCTGCGTGTGCCCGCACACACCTTGAACATGACAGTCGTGCTGTTGCCGCCCTCGTCCTCAATAAACTGCACGTCGCCGCTCGCAGGCATCCCGTATGCCGTGTCAAACACGATGAGGCGGTCCTTCTCAACGTGCTTCTTCCGCAGGAGGAAGACCACCTCCAGCACAGGTAGCTGGCCTACGCGGTGTGAGCGGCGTGCCGTGTCAGGACACGCATGCCGAGGCGTGTGATGTATGTGGGGGCTGTGCCTGCTGGGGGGCGCTGTGGGTACAGCCAGCCGCACCGACTGCCGAGCGTGCTGCCACAGCACGTCAAGTGGCGCGTCACCGGGTCGGATCACGGGTGTCTGGCGGGGAGGTGCGCCGGGGTAGGCGCGCCGGGGCACTCGCAGGAAGGCGGGGCTCGTGGAGTTGGGTGGTAAGGGTGTGCATGGCTGCGTTCGCGCTGGGCCGAGTGATCCAGCGCTGGTTGTGTACGCATGGGAAGCAGCGGGAGGGCGGGTGGTGGCAACATGCTTGCTGCACCCGGGGGGGGGGAGGAGTGACGATCACTCTAGAGGGAGGAGTGACGATCGGCGGGGCGGGACGCGGGCGTGATCTCAACTCACCCCATCGGTAGAAGCACTGGAACAGCGCCATGTTGGGCTCGTTGGGGTCCAGCCCGATCTGCGGTGATGCAGCAGCACGCGTAAAGGTGGGATGGGTGCGATCATGCGCAGCGTGTGTCGAGGGCTGTCCGCAGGCTAGTGGGTGCATGGAGTGCATGCATGCATGCACCATGGTGGCCACGCATAACATCCGCTGCCAGCTGCTCACCATCCACCCCCCACCACGGGGTGGATGGATGCATGGACGTGCGTCAGCACCCAACGGCTTCTCGATGCGCGGCTGGGGGGAGGCGGCATGGCCCCATCGGCGCCGCCCTCACTGGCTGGCGGCTGTGCGCTGACCGTGCGCCTCCCATCGCATCGCACCTGCGACACCAGGTCCATGTAGTCCACCGTTCTGTTCCAATCGTCCCAGATGGCGAAGCATGTGCTGGCAGGCGCGTCGACTTCGATCGCGAGCAGGTGGTGGCATCGGTCCTCCTCAGTGTCCGAGTAGGACACGAAGTTAGCAGGCGTGTAGCCGGTGATGGGGGCCTGCTGCTTGGAGCCGCTTTCGGATGCCCCTCTGGGTGCTGCCGATGGAGGCCTGGCGAGTGGCGTGGCGCAGACGAGTTGGGTGTGCATGCGAATTAAATTGCGCCCCATGGCCACCCCCCAACGACCACCCCACGGTGGCATGCGCATGATCGGCATTTGGACGCACCTGGGCATGCCTCGCCGCGGGGCGCATGCGCGGCGCAGGCAGGATGCTGATGCACGCCCCATGCTGCTGCTGCTCCCCATGCGCCGATGCTCAGTCACGCCTCGTGCCTGCGATGACATCTTTGTGTCCCGTGCATGCGAGTAGGAGCAGGAGCAGGCGCCGCTGGCCGAGCGGAGTGCCTCCATGCTTCGGGTCTCCTTTACGCTGGTGCACGAAGAGGAGAGGTGGCTCTCACTCAGCCCTGCGCGCCCGTTGTGCTGCACGCCCGTGGTGCTGCACGCCTCGGAACGCTTAACAGGGAGAGGGGAAAACCATCATATCCGGACCCCACACAAAAGTGAGTTGCCACTCTCCAATATCAACCAACCACACAGGGTGAACATATTCTGCCTCGATCTGATCTGATCTATCGTCCGACACATGATCACGGCTGGCCAGAGCTCGACCTAACTAGCCTATTCGTCTTCTAGTGAAGCTGCATGGAGGGAACGAATGCGCCCCGCCCCGCTACGCCCCGTGCTCGTGGCTGCCGTCTGCCCGTCGCGGAGAGTGCACGCTGCCCACTACTGCGCCCGCCGCCGGCGCTGCCTTCCTCAGCGCCTCTAGTTCCGCTGCTGACGAGTTCATCTGCTCGACGCAGTGCTCCAGCTGCTGCCTGAAGATGCCGCGCATGTCCTCCATGTCACCCTCCAGCTTCTCAACGCGCTCGTTGCGTTCGCCTGGTGTGAGGTGGTGGTGGTGGCGGTGGTGGTGGTGGCGTGTTTGCGTGTATGTGTGCGTGCATGCGCTCGCGCATGTGGTCCATGTTGCCGTCGGACGCCTTTGATGGCGCATTATACCCAATCAGTGACGTCGAAAGATTATGCTGGCGTGATGGCGATCCTGTGACGCGGAAACAGCCCCGCACAGCCGCTCGGCAGCGGTAGGGGTCAATCTGGTGACCCGAAAGTGCGAAATTGCCAATTTCACACTTTCCAGACGAAAACTCGCAGTGTCCGCGCCACGCCTTTCTGCACCTGGCACACACACACACATATACACACACACACATACACACACACACACACATACACACAAACATACACACACGCAAACACACACATGCATGCACGCATACACATATGCACACACACACACACACACACACACACACACACCGAGCAACTCCAGCGCCAGCTCGACGCGCTTGGCCATCTTTGTCTGCTCCTGTCGCAAGCTGGCGACGGTCGCTGCGTCGCCGCTCACCTGCAGTGTGGTGTGCGTGCGTGCATGCGTGTGTGTGTGCATGTGTGTGTGTGTGTGTGTGTGTGTGTGTGTGACCCTGACCCCCCACCGCCCACCAACATCCTCGACGAAGAAATATCACGCCGGATCAGCTCCGCATGGTACGCCTTCACCCGCCTCACCCCACGGTTTTGGAAATCAGATGAGATCACCCTCACCACCAAGATCAACCTGTACAATGCCTTTGTTGTATCCGCCCTCTTGTACGGCTGCCAAACCTGGACGCTAAACAAAACTCACATCCACCGCCTCGAGGTAACCCACAACCGCTTTCTCCGCCGCCTGAAAGCCCCCTCCCGCCACACCTTGGAGCAAATCTCCACTGCCAACCTACATGCCGCGCACCCTCCCACCACTCCTATCATCGTCACGATCAACAAACACCGAGTGTTGTTCATTGGATCCTTCGTCCGCCACCTCCCCACCTCCACTCCTCCGCCCCCCACCCCTGCCAACCCCCCTCCCTCTCCCCCGTTGCCTCCCACGCCTCCTCCGATCCCTCCCACGCCCCCTCCGATCCCTCCCAACCCCGCTCCCTCTCCCTCCTTGCCTCCCACGCCCCCTCCGATCCCTCCCACGCCTCCTCCGATCCCTCCCAACCCCCCTCCCTCTCCTCCCTTGCCCCCCACGCCTCATCCGATCCCTCCCAACCACGCCCTCTCTCCCCCCTTGCCCCCCGCGCCTCCTCCGATTCCTCCCACGCCTCCCCCGATCCCTCCCAACCCCCCTCCCTCTCCCCCCTTGCCCTCCACGCCTCCTCTGACCCCCCCCATGCCTCCTCCGATTCCTCCCAACCCCCATCCTTCTCCCCCTTGCCTCCTCCAACCCCCCCTCCCCTTCCCCGCCCGCCGAACCCATGTTCCCAGCCACCGCCGCCCTCTTCATGCACCGACGACCAGACGTGATACCCTACCAAGGTGGGGTCATCACCTCCTACCGTGAGAATGTCCAAGACATTTTCGACTCCTACGTGTTCAAGACTGCCGTCACAACGCAGTTTGACAAGGCCAAGAAGGAGTGTGCCCGAGTCCCCACCGGAGTCCCAGCTGAAGACCGTCCCCGAGCTTGCTGTGATACTAGCGCGCAGGCAGCCTCCCGGGTGGCTCACCCTCGTGAGGTTCCCACGCCTGTGGAATGGTATTTGCAGAGAGATGGCAGCCAATGCGGGAGCAGCCAGCCAACAAAGTAGATCATGATGATGATGGTGGTCACAGTCAGCAAGCCTTAAGTCAGCAAGCCTTCAGTTAGATGCCAGTGCCTCAGAGGCAACCCCCCGACCCCCCCAAACCAAGGATACTATCCACTCGATTCAGGCGCTGGTCGGTCACCCGCTATTCGAAAGACATCCCAGTGCACGGGTCAGACCTCGTAACAATTGCCGGGGTGTACTGCTGTTAGTAGTACAGGCATTGCCGGTGCATGCGGACGGCCTCATGTAACGCTTGGTTGGTTGGTTGGTTGTGTGTGTGTGTGTGTGCACGTGTGTGTGTGCGCACGTGTCGATTTACAGTCCGTTTGACTCCTTTGATGGCGCATTAGTAGACCCGGTCTGGGTGTGTGTATGTGTATGTGTATGTATGTGTGTGTGTGCGTGTGTGTGTGTGTGTGTGTGTGTTTCTGCATGCGCACGTGTGTGTGTGTGTATGGGGGGGGGGGGGCGTGGCTTTGCATTGCGGTTGGCTACATCTCTCTGTCTGCGTCTCTGTCACACACATAGTCGGGGTTCACACGCGCACCATGTGGGACAAGTGCCGTGGTGCAGTGTGCGTGGGTCCTGACTGCGCACGCCCTTGCAGGGGCTTGTGCGGCACACACACACACACACACACACGCACACAGGTGCTCGTCCTTGCAGTAGGCGTGTCATGCAGCGGGGGGCAGCAGCAGTACACACACACACACACTCACACACACACACACGTGTGTGTGTGTGTGTGTGTGAGTGTGTGTGTGAGCAGCAGTACACACACACACACACACACACACGTGTGTGTGTGTGTGTGAGCAGTACACACACACACACACACACGTGTGTGTGTGTGTGTGTGTGAGTGTGTGAGCAGCAGTACACACACACACACACACACACACACACACACACACACACACACACAAAGGTGCTCGTCCTTGCAGTAGGCGTGTCAGACAGCGGGGGGCAGCACTCTGCTGCTGAGTCCCAGGCGGGCGCCGTAAACGCGGGGCTATTTGTTCGCCAGGTCAATGCAGTTGCCATGGTGCGTTGCTCCAGCTGTCGTTCTCACACAGACACACACACTGTGGCACACACGCACACGCACACACTCACACTCACACACACACATGCGCACACACACACACACACACACACACATCTGCAGCGCGTGGCACAGCTGCTCCACAGCCACATCTCTCTGCCGCTCCGCCGCAAACACACACACACACACAGACACAAACCCACCCACCCACCCACACGCACACCACCCACCCACCCACCCACACACTGCAGCGCGTGGCACAGCTGCTCCACAGCCACATCTCGTTGCCGCTCCGCCGCACACACACACACACACACACACACACACACACAAACCCACACGACCCCCCTCCCCCCCCACACACACACCTGCAGCGCGTGGCACAGCTGCTCCGCAGCCACATCTCTTTGCCGCTCCGCCGCACGCACGCGCGCGCACACACACACACGCACCCACCCACCCACCCACACGCACTCACGCACACCTGCAGCGCGTGGCACAGCTGCTCCGCAGCCACATCTCTCTGCTGCTCTGCTGCCCGCACACGTGCACACACACACACACATGCATGCACACACACACACACACACAAACGACCCCCACACACACACCTGCACAGCATGGCACAGCTTCTCCGCAGCCACGTCTCGTTGCCGCCCCGCCGCTCACACGCGCGCGCGTGCACACACACACACACACACACACACACACACACACACGCATGCACGCACACACACACACACGAGCCCACATGCCCCCCCCTCCCACCCCCCACACACACCTGCAGCGCATGGCACTGGTGCTCCGCAGCCACATCTCTTTGCCGCTCCGCCGCTCACACGCGCGCACACACACAAACACACACACACACACACACACACGAGCCCACACGCCCCCCCCACCCCACACACACCTGCAGCGCATGGCACAGCTGCTCCGCAGCCACATCTCTTTGCCGCTCCGCTGCTCGCACGCGCGCCCAAAGCGCCTCCACCGATCGTTGCAGGCGGG
>VFSX01000295.1:95000-142500 GCA_016618255.1 Chlamydomonas sp. UWO 241 | reverse complement strand
GGAGGGGGACGAGCTGGTCACACACCCGCGCTGCCTGCGCTGCCCCCCCCACACACACACACCAACACCACACGCACCTCCACACACACACACACCTGCGCCGCCTGCGCTGCCCCCCCCCCCACCCACACACCGACACCACACGCCCCCCTCCCACACACACAGGCCGCCTGCGCTGCCCCACCACCACACACACACACACACACACCTTCGCCGCCTGCACTGCCCCCCCCCCCCCACACACACACACACACGCACCTGCGTCGCCTGTGATGCCCCCCCCCCTGCACACACAAACACGCACATGTGCCGCCTGTGATGCCCACCACCACCACACACACACACACACACACACACACACACACACACACCTGCGCTGCCTGCGCTGCCGCATCCTCCCTCTCCAGCACAGCAGCGAGGCGTCTCTCAGCTGCGTCCGCCGCCGCCTGTGCAGCGAGTGTGTGTGTATGTGTGTGTATGTGTGTGTGTGTGTGTGTGTATGTATATGTGTGTATATGTATATGTGTGCGTGTGTGTATGTGTATGTGTGTGTGTGTGTGTGTGTGTATGTATATGTGTGTATGTATGCCCACGTTTGCGCTGACTGGTGGTGAAGTGAAGACCGTCTCTGCATTTAAGTATCTAGGGAGTTGGATAACCCAGAGTGGTGGTGTGGAAAAGGAGATCGGTGTGCGTGTCGGTCGCGTGCTGGGCGTGTTTGCGTCTTTTGATAAGATTTGGGCCAGCAAGAAGATGCAAGTGCAGTCTAAGATGCGGGTTTACAACACTTTCGTGCTGCCCCACTTTCTGTACGGCTGCGAAACATGGGCCCCTACTAAAACACAACTGACTCGATTGGAGGTTGCCCACTCTAACTGCCTTCGTCGCATTCTGGGTGTGCGCCTGGTCGACCGGCACAGTTACAGTTACATCGGCTTTCCAGCAAAGACTACCTCTAGTCCTAGTACCACCGCCTAGACCCAAGTCCAGTTCTGGCCCTAACAATTACTTGTGAGGGGCGGTAGCCACCAGCCGGCTGCCTGCCAACGTGTAGTCCCAGAGCAAAAAGGAGAGCTATTGTGCGACGCCTCCAAAATAGGTCCTAACTGCTTCTAGGGGATAGGGGGTCAAGTGGCGCTTGCCAATCTACTTGACCGCCGTGGTGGAGGGGCCGGCGCCTGAGGGGCAGCCGGACCGTACACCACGGCTCTCCACCCGACCCTATCCTGAGCACGCTCAAACGCCGTGTCCGAAAAAGTCTTCCAATCAGAACGAGTGCCACTAGTTTCGCCTAGCTGCTGAATCAGTAGCTTAAGAAAATAGTGTCGGGAGGAGGCTGGAGGCCGGCCTTGCTGCCGAACCACATCCATTGTGCAGTCAAAACCGGCACAGATTAACTTATATTCGGCAGGCGTGCGACACTGAGCCAATTGAGAGCCTTGTGGCAAAGCGATCAATGCAGTGGCTAGGCCATGTGATGCGCATGCCGGCTTCTCGTCTTCCTCGTACGACTTTTGACTGCACAATGGATGTGGCTCGGCAGCAAGGCCGGCCTCCAGCCTCCTCCCGACACTATTTTCTTAAGCTACTGATTCAGCAGCTAGGCGAAACTAGTGGCACTCGTTCTGATTGGAAGACTTTTTCGGACACGGCGTTTGAGCGTGCTCAGGATAGGGTCGGGTGGAGAGCCGTGGTGTACGGTCCGGCTGCCCCTGAGGCGCCGGCCCCTCCACCACGGCGGTCAAGTAGATTGGCAAGCGCCACTTGACCCCCTATCCCCTAGAAGCAGTTAGGACCTATTTTGGAGGCGTCGCACAATAGCTCTCCTTTTTGCTCTGGGACTACACGTTGGCAGGCAGCCGGCTGGTGGCTACCGCCCCTCACAAGTAATTGTAAGGGCCAGAACTGGACTTGGGTCTAGGCGGTGGTACTAGGACTAGAGGTAGTCTTTGCTGGAAAGCCGATGTAACTGTAACTGTGTATGTATATGTGTGTGTGTATGTATGTGTGTGTGTGTGTGTGTGTGTGTGTGTGTGTGTGTGCAGCGGGTGGGGCGGGGTGTGGGGGTTTAGTTTGGAGTCCGGCGGGTATCGTTTCCAAGTCTTTAAACACAGTGTCACATCACATACGGGGAGGAGATTGGATCTGGGGGCCGAGTGCCCTGTCTAGGTCCAGCCCCGACCCACTACCCCCCCCCCCCCCAACCACCCGTGGCCAGCCACCCGTCTGTAGCGCTCGGTTGTTGTACACCGAGCAAAGGCGAGTACGCTGCCTGCAGGTGCGCCACACACGACTGTACAATCCAAAAGCAGCACACTGTGCAGTCTCCCAGCGCCGCACCGCGCCACTTGCAGCATAGAGGACTCTAGGACTCTTAAGTTAGACCGTTTGTTGACTCTACTCTGACTCTAGGACTAAGCTCTGACTTGACGAGGAGTGGGACTCTACTCTGACTCTAGGACTCTAAAGTTAGACCGTTCGCTGAGCATAGGAGAACTCGAGGACTCTGAAAGTTAGACCGTTTGTATCTGGACTCGCAGAAGCCTTATACGAATCGTTAAGATGGGGCGCCTCGGGGGTGCCTCAGGGGTGCCTTAGGGGTGCCTGAGCGGAGCCACTGGATTGTAGCAATCGGCAAAAAAGGGTCCTGGGTCAGTGCTTCTTCGATTGGGCGGGTTACCGCTTACGGCGGTTTCTGGGCGGTGATACCTAATTTATTTTTGAGGGTTTACCTGGGGTTTACCGCCCATTTTCTTGCCGATTTTGGTTGAGTGTTTTGCCATTTTTGTCGTTTTGGGCCGATTTCGGCCGATTATGGTCGCGGCCGCCTCAGGCCGCCGCCAGCAGCCGGGTTGTAAGAATTAATTGATTGAAATGAATTGAAAGAGGAACTGTCCTGGGTGCGAACGAGACAGCTGGACAGCCCTGCACTGCGAGGCGAGGACCAGTGGTCCCTGGGAAGAATTTTAGTAATTCTGTTTTGCCGGCTCCAGCAACTTTGACCGCTCACACCAGGCACGATGCACAGCGGGTATTCATGCAACGCATGCCGCTGTGCTGCTCTCGGCAACAGCTTTCCAACGCACCGCTCCACGCCCTCTCCCACTAAGTGTGGAGTCGTTTTCTGGAAATGGAAATCCGGCTCGGAGCGGTATACGGCTCGCAGGGGAATCACTGGCGGGGACCGATCCAGTCAGCGCCAGTCGGTGGCCAGTCGGCTCTGCCGGCTTGGCTGGCTTCGCGGCCACTACAACTGCGACCCTGACAAAGGTCTTCTCTTGTATACTGCTTGCCAGACATGTCTCTCAGGGACCGCTGTTTGGGTTAGTTCACCCGGCAGGAGCTACCGCTACCGTCTTTCGGTCGAGCCAGCAGGAGCTACCGCTACCGTCTTTCGGTCGGGAGCCGGCAGTTCTGTAGTCCATTGAGTCCATTGAGGTAGATTGGAGTAATCCATTGAGTCCATTGAGGTAGATTGGAGTATTGGAGAGTGATGTCTAGTACCGTCCATATTGTTTGCCTTCGCGGGGGGGTCGAAACTATAGTTGCTTAATGCGATTGCGGGGGTCGTTTTCAGTCGTTTCTAGTCGTTTTGACGCCCCAAATCGCGATTTTCGACGATTCATATTAGTTTCTTAGCTTCGCGGGGGGGGGGGGGGGGAAAAAACGATAATTATACGCAAAGGCTAACCGCCCGGACGGTAGAAGAGTAGCCTGCTTAGCTGGGCCCCCCCGGGGTTACTTGCATGGTGACTACTCCGGCCGGCAGACGGCAGCTAGGGGTAGAATTTTGACAGCTGCCGGCCTCTTTCCTAGGGTCGTACACGCCAACATGGCGTCCGACGGACTGGTACCTGTTGAGGACTCACCGCAGTCATTTTGTTTTGGGCTCCTGGGAGCCATTGGGAGCCATTTGGCTTCAAACGATCCCATCAGATAGAGATCAACCAAGCAAGCTGCTCGATGGTCTGACGAACCCATCAGATAGAGCTCGTCACGAGCTTGAAAATGACGTATATTTGACGGTCAATGGTCGACGCTAAGGCGGCAGTCAAGGCAGTCAGCGGGACGTTGGTCTGCGCGCCGGCTCCCAGAAAATAACAAAACAACTGAAAACAAAATCACTGACGCGCCGGCCTTACAAGTAGCAAACAAGGCAAGTTTGGCGAGCATTCCCGAGGAACAAAGTGACCCAGGAGTGTGTTTAGGCGGAAGTTGAACGTCACACCCGAGACCCGCGGCGCCTCGCCGCCAAGCTACCCGAGGCCAGGGAAAACATATGCTCAGTGGGCAAGGAAGGCGAGACAGACACACACCTGTGCAGCCTCCCAGCGCCGCACCGCGCTTTCCGCCGCGTCGCGCTCATGCGCAGCGGCGCCCACCGCCGCCTGTGCGTGCATGGAGGCGTGTTGGGGGGGGGTCTCTGTGTGTGTGTGTGTGTGTGTGTGCATGTGTGTGTGTGCATGTGTTTGTGTGTGTGTGTGTGAGTGGGTGTGCGCGTGCATGCGTGTGTGTTTGGGAGGGGATGTTCCTGTCTGTCTGTATGTGTGTGTGTGTGTGTGTGCGCGCGCCCTCCGCCGCGTTGCGTTCATGCGCAGCGGCGCCAACCGTCACCTGTGCGTGCATGGGTGTGTGGGGGGGGAGGGGGGGGGTCTGTGTGTGTGTGTGTGTGTGTGTGTGCGCGCGCGAGAGAGTGCGCATACGCATGCACATGCACGCACGCGTGCGTGTCTTGCGTGCCTCGTCTGTTGGCCCCACACCCCCACAACTCCGCCGGCTTGACCTAGGGTTGAGGGTTGCGGGTTGCGGGTTTGAGGGTTTAAGGGTGCAGGGTTGGGGTTTAGGTTTAGGAGGATTGTACGAGAGACTTTAGACGGGTTGTAAGAGAGGGTTTTAACCCTTAACCCTAAGACTCGCCTCCGCCGCCGCCTCTGCCGCCCCTGCCGCCCCCGCCACCTCCGCGCCCGCCGCGCGAGCCACGGCCGCGCGCCCCCGCTCGCGCGCAGCACGTGCGCTGGCCTCGGCATATTTTTAGGTTTAGGATTAGGGTTCAGGTTTTATAACTCACCTCCGACGCCGCCTCTGCCGCCGCCCCCGCCGCCTCCGCGCCTGCCACGCGAGCCACGGCCGCGCGCTCCTGCTCACGTGCTGCTCGTGCGCTGGCCTCTGCCTCGGCGCAGCGATCCAGCAAGCGAGCTTCGCTGTCCGCTGCCGCAGCCTGTGTGTGTGTGTGTGCATGCATGCGCGCGTGCGCGTGCGTGCGTGCATGTGCGTGTGTGTGTGTGTGTGTGTGTGTGTGTGTGTGTGCGCGCTGGCCTCTGCCTCGGTGCAGTGATCTAGCAGACGCCTGTGTGCGCGTGTGTGTGTCCGTGTGGGTGCATGCGTGTGTGCGTGTGTGTGTGTGTGTGTGTGTGTATGTGCGCGAGTGTGTGTGTGTGTGTGTGTGCGTGCGTGTGTGTGTGTATGTGTGTGTGTGTGTGTGTGTTTGGCGTAGGAGCAACGATCCAGCAAGCGAGCCTCGCTGTCCGCTGCCGCAGCCTGTGTGCATACTTGCGTGTGTGCGTGCGTGCGTGTGTGCGCGCGCGTGTGTGTGTGTGTGTGTGTGTGTGAGAGTCCATTCATGTGTAGCACGCGCGCGTATGAGTTTGTGTACGCGCGCGCGTGTTCGTAGGGTGTGTGTGCGTATAGGAGGACATGGGGCAAACTGTCTCACTTTGAACCTCGCCCCCCCCAGATCTCGCTCGATATTGGGCTGCTGATAATGGCGGGGAAACCCACGGACAGCTGGTGATGAGGCCTTTCAGGTATGGCCAAGCGCAGCTGCAGCTGCACCTGTACCCGTATAGCCAAGTGCAGCTGTACCAGGTATAGCCAACCATCTCACTCAACCATGAGCCCCTGAACCCCAAACCTAGGGACCTAAACCCTGGACGCTGAAAAAACCGAACCCTAAACAGACCCACCTGCGTTGCCGTTGCAGCAGCAACCATCGATCCGATTTGTTTTAGCAGCGGTGCGCTCGCCAGCGCTCAGCGTTTAGGGTTCAGTCCCGCCAACCATATCTCGCTCAACCATCTCACCAAAGCCATCACATCAAACCATCTCACCAAACCTATAAACCTGAACCCTGAAAAAACAAAACCCTACACAGACTCTCTCACACGCGCCGCAGCTGCAGCAGCAGCCATCGACTCAATCTGTGTCAGCAGCGGTGTTGAGCAGCACTGCCGCCGCCGCCGTCGATTCGATTTGTGTCAGCAGCAGAGCGCTCGCCTCGCCACGCCGCCCATTTCGCACAACCCTCTAAAACTCAAACACAACAAAAACAGATCACAGAAACTCCCTGAGTTGACTGACCTGTGCCGCCGTCGCCATCGACGCAATCTGTTTCAGCAGCAGAGCGCTCGCCTCTCGCCCAGCCCCACCGACCACTTCACTGAACCCTAAAACCTCAACCCTAAACCCTCCACACCCTAGAGCCCCTTCACCGACTCACCTGCGCCGCCGCCGCCGCAGGAGTCATTGACTCAACCTGCTTCAGCAGCGGAGCGCTCGCCTCGCCCAGCCCTGCCAACCATTTCATGTTACCCTTGAACTTGCCTTGAACTATAAGAGAAAAAAAACCTAGACTGACCCTCGGCAGACAACCCGCTTGCGTAGAGCCCCAATTGTACCGACCTGCGCCGCCGCCGCAGCAGCAGCCATCGATTCGATCTGCTTCAGCAGCGGAGCGCTCGTCTCTCCCAGCCCGCTGGCAATGCTCTCCTTCTCTCCCTCGATCTGCCGGCACCTGTTGAAGGGGGGAGATGTGGGCTGGGTCGAATCCACACAAACATACACGCACGCACATGCACGCACGCACACACATAAACACATACACACACACACTCACACACACACACACACACACACACACACATGCACACACACATGCACGCACGCACGCAACCACACGCCTACACACCCACGCACAGAGTGAGAGACATTCGTTACAGTTCCCACGGCACGGGCAACCTAGATTACGGTCCTTGCCTGTGGTAAAACACACACTCCGGCACACGCACGCCCCAACATACACACACACACACACACACACACACACACACACACACACACGCACGTGCACGTACACACACACACACAAGACTGTACAATCGACCATCACACATACACACACACACACACACACACACACAAGCACACACACGCACACACTTATATACACGCACCGTTCCTCCAGACGCAGCAGCTGCCGCCGCAGCCCGTCTTCCCTGGCACCAGACTCTTCCCGCAGAGCCTGCGGCAGCGTGTGTGTGCGTGTGTGTGTGTGTGTGAGAGAGAGAGTGTGTGGGCATGTTTGTGTGTGTGCGCGTCAAGGCAAGTAGTGCGTATTTGTCATCGGCGCATCTGCACCGCCTGGCCCAGACCCATTGACAACACAGCCCAGCACAGCACAGCACGCAACACCATCAGCACACATGCACCGCCTGGCGCGCCTCACTCAGCCCCATCGACAGCGCTCCGCTGCGGCACCCAGCAGGTTTTCTGTGCCTGCCGGCCCATCGACATAGACAGCACAGCACAGCACAACACAGCACAGCGCAGCACAGCGCGGCACACCCGAAGCAACGCACCTGCACTGCCTGGCGCGCCTCGCTCAGCCGCATCGACAGCGTGGCCTCGCGCTCGGCCGCAGCACCTAGAGCAAGTTCTCTGTGTCTGCCGGCCCATCAACAGCACAGCACAGCACCCGCATTGCCTGGCGCGCCTCGCCCAGGCCCATCGACAGCGCTTCGCTGCGGCACCCTGCAGGCTCTCCGCGCCTGCCGGCCCATCAACATAGATAGCACAGCACAGCACGGCACAGCATAGCACAGCACAGCACAGCACAGCACAGCACAGCGCAGCACAGCACAGCCGAATCAGCGCACCTGCACCGCCTGGCGCGCCTCGCTCAGGCGGCCCGTAAACCTAAGACCCCCCTAGACCCTCCACAAGACACACTAAGCCATCCCAGTAAGGTGCTCGGGCGCTTCATGCGTCTGTAGGGTGGTTTATTGCAACATCCAACATCAGCATCAAGCGCACCTGCACCGCCTGGCGCGCCTCGCTCAGCCCCATCGACAGCGCTGCCTCGCGCTCGGCCGCGGCACCCAGCAGGCTCTCCGCGCCCGCAGCAGCCTCGCTCTGCGCCTGCTGGAGCGCCGCGTCAACCGCACGCCCGGCCTCAGCCTCAGCCTGAAGACAGGGTCAGATTTCAGGTTTCAGGTTTCAGGATTTAGGTTTCAGGTTTCAGGGTCAGTTTTCAGGGTCAGGTTTCAGGGTCAGGTTTCAAAGTTTAGGTCCAGGGGGGTTAAGGGTTAAGGGTTCAGGGTTAAGGTTGAGGAGTTTGGGGTGGAGGATTGAGGCCGCCGCCCGGGCTCCGCCTCCGCGTGGGAGACGGATAGTGAGTGGCAGGGATCAGGGGGGGTTGTGTTGTTTAGGATTGGGGTCCAGGTTACAGTGCGCCTGCTGGAACGCCGCGCCGACCGCGCCGCCCGGCCTCCGCCTCCGCATGGGAGACAAATAGTGAGTAGTAGGGCTCAGGGGGGGCTGGGTGGTTGAGGTCTGGGGTCCAGGTTATAGCGCGCCTGCTGGAACGCCGCGTCAACCGTGCGCCTCCGCCTCAGCCTCTGCCCGAGAGATGGGACGTGTGTTGTTTAAGTCCAAGGGGTGACAGGGCTCAGGGACGGGTTGGGTTGGGTTGGGTTCAGGCCTGGGGTCCAGGTAAAAGTAGTGCGCCTGCTGGAGCGCCGCGCCTCCGCCTCGGCCTCAGCATGAAGACAGGGTAGGTAGAATTGAGTTTTGGGAGATTTGCGGACGTTGGGGGCCCAGCCCACCCCAGTATCACCACTAAACGCGTTATAGGGGTCGCATGCGCAAGGCCCCTGGACCGCGCGAAGCAAAAATGCCCCCCAAGCAACTCAAACAGCGCTCCCTCTTCGCCCCCCCCCCCCGCCATCACCACCGCCGCACACCAGTGTTTCCGTTAGCCAACCCGCAACCCGACAAAGTGCACTTTCGGGTTGAGATAGGTCGATTTGGGCTGGCGCGTCGGGTTGAGATTGCGCGAATTTCGACCCCAAAAGTGTGGAAATGACGTTATTACACCCCTTTCGTAAGAAATTGCCTCCGTCGGGTTGAGATTGGGGGGTGAGCCGTGAGGCCCGGGTTGAGCCATCATTTCCCCAAGATCCTTAGCGGAACCACTGCCACACCCCAAAGACGGCTGCGCAGGCCACACACCTTCCGGAGCTCCATCCGCAGCGACTTCATGTCAGATTCGAGCTCCTCGATCGTCGCAGCAGACACTGATGCGTCGCGCTCGGCACGCTGTGCGTGTGTGTAGAGGAGGGGAGGGGTGCATGTGTGTGATGAGGGGGGGTGCGTGTGTGTGTGTGTGTGTGTGCGCGCGCGTGTGTGCATGTGTGTGTGTGTGTGTGTGTGTGAATGTGTGTGTGCGTGCACGTGCACGTGTGAGTGTGTGTCTGTGCGTGTGTGTGTGTGTGTGTGTTTGTGTGTGTGTGTGTGTGTGCATGTGTGTGTGTGCATGTGTGTTGTGTGCTTGCATGCGCATCCTTAGGAGGCAAGCTCCTCGATCGTCGCAGCGGACACTGATGCGCCGCGCTCGGCACGCTGTGCATGTGCGGGGGGGGAGGGGTGCGCGTGTGTGTGCGTGCGTGTGAGCGTGTGTGTGTGCACGCGCGTGTGTGTGTGCACGCGCGTGTGTGCGTGTGTTTTGTGTGTTTGTGTGTGTGTGTGTGCTTGCGTGAGCGTCCCTATGTGACGCGCTCCTCGATTGTCGCAGCGGACACTGATGCGTCGCGCTCGGCACGCTGCGTGTGTGTGTGTGGGGGGGCATGTGTGTGAAGGGGGGTGCGTATGCGTGCGTGTGTGTGTGTGTGTGTGAGCGTGTGTGTGTGTGTGTGTGTGTGCACGCTGTGTGCATGTGTAGGGGAGGGGTGCGTGTGTGTTTGCGTGTGTGTTTGTGTGCATGTGTGTGTGTGTGTGTGTGTGTGTGTGTGCATGTGTGTGTGTGTGTGTGTGTGTGCTTGCGTGAGCGTCCCTAGGTGGCAAGCTCCTCGATCGTCGCAGCGGACACCGATGTGGCGCGCGCGGCACGCTGCGTGAGAGTGCAGTCGTAGGGGGTGCGGGTGTGTGCGCGCGTGTGAGCGTGTGTGCGTGTGTGTGTGTGTGTGTGTGTGTTGTGCGTTGTGTGAGTGTGTATGTGTGTGTGTGTGTTAGACACTCTGCGTGGCGGCTGCGGCGGCAGCGGTGGTGCCCACACACGCACATGCACACATGCACACGCACACACGCATGCACACACACACACACAAACCTAAGTCGCTTCTACCAGCTGCGTCTCAAGTCCGGAGCACCGCACTGTCACAGTTACCCCCCCCCCCCCTTCACACACTCACACACACACACGCACATACACACCTCTGTCGCCTCCACCAGCTGTGTCTCTAGTCCGGAGCAACGCGCTGTCGCAGTTAACCACCCTCCTTTAACACACACACACACACACACACACCTCTGTCGCCTCCACCAGCTGCGTCTCTAGTCCGGAGCATCGCGCTGTTACACGGTCGCGCTCCGCCTCGAGCTCCCGGTTCGACGCGCACAGCTTCCGGATAGCTGCGTCCTGCTCGCCCGCCTTCTTGGACAGGGCGTCACCCTCGGAGCTGCATGCACGCACACACACGCACAAGCACAAGCACACAGCAGCAGCAGCAGCAGCAGCGTTGACCAGTGAGTCAACATCATAGCCCCAGGTTTGGAGCGTGGAGAGCAGCTTCCGGATAGCTGCGTCCTGCTCGCCCGCCTTCTTGGCAGGGCGTCACCCTCGGCGCTGCACACACGCACAAACACGCACAAGCACAAGCACACAGCAGCAGCAGCAGCGTTGACCAGTGAGTCAACATCATAGCCCCAGGTTTGGAGCATGGAGAGCAGCTGCCGGATAGCTGCGTCCTGCTCGCCCGCCTTCTTGGACAGGGCGTCACCCTCGGAGCTGCATGCACGCACACACACGCACAAGCACAAGCACACAGCAGCAGCAGCAGCAGCGTTGACCAGTGAGTCAACATCATAGACCCAGGTTTGGAGCGTGGAGAGCAGCTGCCGGATAGCTGCGTTCTGCTCGCCCGCCTTCTTGTACAGGGCGTCACCCTCGGAGCTGCATGCACGCACACACATGCACAAGCACAAGCACACAGCAGCAGCAGCAGCAGCAGCAGCAGCGTTGACCAGTGAGTCAACATCATAGCCCCAGGTTTGGAGCGTGGAGAGCAGCTGCCGGATAGCTGCGTCCTGCTCGCCCGCCTTCTTGGCAGGGCGTCGCCCTCTGCGCTGCACGCACGCACACACACACACACACACAGCAGCAGCAGCAGCAGCAGCAGCAGCAGCAGCAGTGACGGTCAGTGAGTCAGCAACCGAGCCCCCGGTTTGGAGCGCGGAGAGCAGCTCCCGCATGGCTGCGTCCTGTTCGCCCGCCTTCTTGGACATAACGTGGCCCTCTGCGCTGCACACACACACAGCAGGAGCAGCAGCAGCAGCAGCGTTGGTCAGTAAGTCAGCACTAGAGCTCACGATTTGACGCGCGCAGCTTCCGGATAGCTGCGTCCTGCTCGCCCGCCTTTTTGGACAGGGCGTTGCCCTCGGCGCTGCATGCACACACGCAAACAGCAGCAGCAGCAGCAGCAGTGGTTACTTCGCATCAGAGCCCCCGGTTGGGACAGTGCATCACCCTCGGCGCTGCATACACACACATACATGCACACACAGCAGCAGCAGCGGCGGCGGCGGCGGCGGCGGCAGCAGCAGCAGAAGCGTGACGCCTTGGCTTTGTGCAACTAAACCGCCATGAACGTTGCCCTGATTCAAGACTCTAAGGACGCTCCTTGTCAGTAAACTAGCGGTGCCATTCTTGTCATAGTGTACGCATCGTTTCGTCATCACGACATCGGAGAGGTATGTGGGGAGACGAGGGCAAATGGTGGAATCTCCCGGCTTCACGAGACCTTCGACAACCCTGAGAGCTGTTATGTGGAACCTGTGTGGCGCACCTGAGCCTGTCGATTGTCGCCTGCAGGTCCGATGCCTTGGCCTCCGGATGAGGGGCCGCGTTGTTGGCAGCCCGTATTGTCACATGCTGTTCCAACACAGTTCATACCAATAGTGTGTAGTCCAAACCAGAGATACGTACGCCTACGGCGTAACAAGTGAGTCCATGAGACAGCAATCTGTAACAACTACCGGCACTCTATCGTCTACCGAAACAAAGTGCTACATTGGTTTCGGTGCACCGAAACCAATGTAACAACAGGACAAAAGGAACTAGTTCCTTTTGCCTACTCAGTTGCTACACGTATACTCACAGCCCCCGTGCAAGGTTCATGGAATGCTTAGTAACTGAAACTGTAATAACTGCCTAGTACGGTCGCTGCACTAGTCTAGTCACTAGTTCTAGTGCAGAACAGGAAAGAATCAACCGCGTGTGAGTGAGTGTGTATGTGTGTGTGCATGCGTGCGTGTATGCATGTGAGTGTGTGTGTGTGTGCGTGTGTGTGTGTGTGTGTGTGTGTGTGTGTGTGTGCACGTGTGAGTGTGCGTGTGTGTGTATGTGTGTGCGTGTGTGTGTGCGTGTGTGTGCGTGTGTGAGTGTGCACCTCCGCGGCGCACCTGAGCCGATCGATCGTCGCCTGCAGATCCGATGCCTTGGCCTCAATTTGCGAGCCGCCCGCGGTTGCGCGCTGCAGCTGCTCCTGCAACTTGAGCTTGTCATCCTGCGCGTGTGTGTGGGGGGGGGGCGGGGCACGCGTGTGTGTGCATGTGCGTGTGCGTGCGTGTGTGTGTGTGTGTGTGTGTGCGTGTGTGTGTGCATGTGTGTGTGTGCGTGTGAGCTTGTGTCGATGTGTGTGTGTGTGTGCGTGTCCCCGTGTGTGTGTGGGTGTGCATGCGTGTGAGCTTGTGTCGATGTGTGTGTGGGTGCGTGTCCCCGTGTGTGTGGGTGCGTGACCCACCGTGTGTGTGTGTCGATGTGTGTGCGTGCGCATGTGCGCGTGTGTGTCAATGGGTGGGTGGGTGGGCACACGGCAAGAGACCACGTAGCGTGCAGATCTGCAGATCTACCCCGCCGGCACAGGCATTATGCATCTTTACTGGTGTCACGCAGATTGTAATATCCATCATCATCCCCTCACCCCCCCACACACACACCACGCACGCCCCGTCCCCACACGCTCCCACACCCGCGCGTTCCCACAACCCCCCCCCCCCAACCCCAACCCCAACCCCAACCCCCAACCCCCTTCTCCCACACCCGTGCATTCCCACACAGCCCTCCCCCTCCACACACACACACACACACCTACACACACACAAACACACCACCCTGCTCCCACACCCGCACGTTCTCACACCTTGAGCTCGTCAATCTCCCGGTCCAGCTCTCCCAGCCGCTGCTGGAACTCCTCCTTCAGCTCCTCAATCTCCTCCTCTGGAATTGGGACATGCACCGGAGGGTTGAAATTGGGGCATGCATCGGAGGGTTTCCGGAGAAGGGGCACGAAGTTGTCAAGGGTCGAAGGTTTATTTTCTTTCTTCTGGAACTCCTCCTTCAGCTCCTCAGTCTCCTCGTCTGCATCATGCAGCATCGGGGGGTCAAGGTGTTTTCCGGAGAAGGGTTGAGAACTTGTCAAGCCTTGAAGGGTTGTTGAAGGGTCGAAGGTTTACTTCTTCTTCTGGAAATCCTCTTTGAGCTCCTCAACCTCCTCCTCTCGAGTTCCTCCTTGAGCTGCTCAATCTCCTCCTTCCCTCCTAGGGCGAAAGGCGGTTACAACGCGGGGTTACGAAGAGGGGCCCTTGGTGGGCCATTGGTGTGAAAACAAACCAAAACTCTCCCAGCCTGCGCAGGGTTGGAGGTCTGGATGAGGCCACCTACTTCAGCTCCTTCGCTCCTCCTCGCCACCTACTTCAGCTCCTTCGCTCCTCATCTGCATGTAGGGTAAGGCCCGCGGCGGTTGCGCCACAGGCCCTGGTTTCTATCGCAAAAGGTCAAAAAATACGTGTGTTGCTCCCAGCCTGCTCTCCTTCAGCTCCTCCGTCTACTCCTGCATCATACAGCAGTGGTGCAGGGTTGAGCAGCTGTTGAGGGTTGAAGGGTTTGCTGGAACGCCTCCTTCAGATCTCCCCCCAGTCTCTTCCGGTGCAGCGCGACGCAAGTGAGCGGCTGTGGTGCCGCGAAACCAAGCAGCGAGGCTCCCCTTCCTCAGAGTCAGCAGTGGTGTCCTCATGGGGGGCAAAGATAGCCAGGTCTTTATATGAAGTGGAATATCACCAGCAAGGTGCACGGTTGGCTGGGCAAGACCACGGGGCGCATCCCGGCATGCACGCACGCACGGCATCAGGCCTGTCAGAGGTGCCCCGCTCAGGCGTGGCCGCATGCGCACCGCTGCAGCAGTGCCGCGGGTGTCCTGACTGCCCATGCGTGCGTGGCGCACGCGCCGTGCATGCGGGACGTCCTGTCGCATGCACGCATGGGTTGGACCCAGCGCGTTGACTCTGCTCGCACCCGCATCAGAGTCTGGCTCCCGCTTAGCGGCTGCCGACGCCGCAACAGCAGGCCCAGCAGAGGCAGCCTCCCGCAGCTTGTCATTCTCAGTCTGTAGCGCCGAGTTGATCGCGTTGAGCGCAGCGATCTTACTTTCGTAAGTCTTGACCCTGCATGGCGTGTCACACGGCGTCTTGAACACACGCATGCATGGAGGCCATGCATGCGTGTGTTCGTGCGTGCTCCAACCTGTGTTTTCACGCATGCATATGGCTGCACATCCCGTGCTCGCGTCCATGCAATGCACGATGAGCGATGCACATGCAGAGGAGAGTGGGTCTCGACATCACTCACTTCTTTGCTGCTTTCTTCAGCGCCTCCTCAAGCTCCCCCTCTCCCATGCTTACTCCCCCCTACGGTGTGTGCGGGGGATGAGTGAAGGGGGACGACACACTTCTGGTGTGGCGAAAAATAGCCCTACCTAGCTCTCCCTGCCCAGCAACCCCCTCAGATCGCTTGCTACTGTGTTTGCATCCCAAGTAAACAAGTTGTTCGTGAAACGCAGAAAGCCTTGTGCAGGCAGAGTGCACTCACCACATGAGGTCCAGCTTGGTGGTCCTTGCTGAGGCGGTCAAGGCAGCAGCGTCCACGCCGCGCGTTAAGAAGACGGTTGTGGAGCTGACGGACGCTGCGGCAGCAAGAATCAAGGAGCTGCTAGAGACGCGGCACAAGGCGAGAAGCCCTCTCGTCTACTACCATGCAAAGCCATCGCCGCGGAGCGGAACGGTGGCCTAACCTCCTTGCATGCCCCACGCAGGCCTTCCTCAAGTTCGGCGTGAAGCGGAGAGGGTGCAGCGGGCTGTCCTACACCATCAACTACGCAGGTCCGATACTGCGTCGATGTTGCCCAGCACGCCACGCCAGCAGTGTCTCCCCATCCCCTCACGCTGCTCACCACCCGATTTGGTACCCATGCCATGCGCGCAGACGACAAGGCAAAGTACGACGAGCTGGTGGAGGACAAGGGCGTGCGCATCCTGATTGAGCCCACCGCGATGATGAGCCTGCTCGGCACGCGGATAGACTACCACCAGGACAAGCTCAGGTGCGCGCGTGCATGGGCGTGTGCATGCGGACACGCGATATGCATGCTAGGTGCTTGAGCGCTCCCGTGCTGGGCGCATGGACGCATGGGCGCATGGTGCATGGCGACATGTGCATGGGGGAGGGGCATGGGGGGGCGGGGCAGGGTCGTAAGGATGGCGTGCCACCTTGCATGCCACCACTGGCCCGGCACGCACGCACGGCACCCATGCACCCTTTGACTGCCTCTCCCCTTGCCGCTCCATGCGCCGACCCTCCGTCTCTTCTCACCCCCGCTCCTCGACACGCACGCAGGTCGGAGTTCACGTTCACCAACCCGCAAGCAAAAGGCACGTGCGGGTGCGGGGAGAGCTTCACGACATGATGAGGGGCGCGCTCCAGCCGGTGCCGTCGTTGGCGTAGATTATAGACGAGCTTTTCACGCAGCCAACCTAACCGGTGCCCCGCAAGGGGGCACTGGCGTGGCATGCAGCACACAGCGCGCCAGCCGTGCAGGTTGAGGAGTATGTTGCACGTTGGCGTTGGGCCGACGTGAGGAGCTTCCTCACACTCGCGCCGGTTGCGCCGGTTGTGTGCCAGACCACTGGAGACCACTGCGCTCCACCCGCAGACAGGGGGTATTAATTTTTTTGTACATTGATGTGACATTGTTCTCTGCGCTACGCTCCGTCTGCCTGCCTGGCTGTCTGTGTGTCTGGCGTCCCTAGTCACGGTTCCTCATTCCTGTCACTCCTGCTCCACACTGCTGTGGCTGTAGCATCAGGCACACCACGAACACTGATCACGCACGTCACCGAATCAACGCCGCCAAGGAGCAGCGCTATGCCCGCCACTGAAGCGCCTTGATGCTGTGGCCGAGGGCCACAGGCCACATGATAGTAACAACTGGCAATCACAACTGGCGACCACTAGTCGCATGTCCCCCGGATCAGCGCGCAGCATCAAAGAGCAGCGGGTTGTCCGTCATCGTGCTAATCTGCAGCGTCTGCTGGGTGGGCGAGTGTATGCCCACGAGCCCCCGGTGGGTGGGCGGCGTTAGCGACCGCCCCAGGGCCCTCGAGCCCCCCTCCTCCCCCACCCCCCCGCAGCCCGTGAACCTCCCTAGGGCGTCCGCGGTCGGGGGCGAGGGCGGGGCAGTCTGCTGCTGCTGCTGCTGCTGCTGCTGCTGCCCCACCAAACCGGAGCTCCGCATCCTCCCCAGGGCGTCTGGGATCTGCAACGCAGGCTGCTGCTGCTGCTGCTGCTGCTGAAACTGCTGCTGCTGCTGCATCTGCTGCAGCAGCAGCTGCGACTGCGAGGCGACGCGCGACAGCGCTACCGGCGCGCCCGGCCGCGCGGTCGCGCCCCTTGCGCACTCTGGCGCGTCGTGCGGCGCCCCTCCTGGCTGTTGTGCAGCGCCCCTGAAATTGTGTGGCGTCAACGTGGCCAGCTGAGACGGTAGCGCAGCCGGCAGCGCACCCAGGTGGCCGGGGGGCGCGGGCGGGGCAGGCAGAATGCTCATGCCAGAGTAGGCCCTGTGGGGGAGGGGGCGTTTGTGTGTGAGAGAGTGAGAAAGAGCTTTAAGGGTAAATCGGGGGGGGGAGGGGGGAGGTGCGGGCAGCGCGCCCACGCCGGAGTGGGCCCTGTGGGAGGGGGAAGGGGGGGACGGAGGGGTGGGGGGCGTTTGTGTTAGGCGTGAGTGTGTGCGATTGCTCTGGGGGCAAAGGGGGGAGGGGGGAAAGGGTGCAGATACAAGGGAGTCACAGGCGGGAGGCAGACAGGCTGGCAGGCAGTCAACGGTCAGCCCCCCCAACAACGCTGGCGCTGGCCAGCAAACACGCCTCATACCACACGAGAGGCGTCCGACGGACCATCGTGCAACCGGCCGCCATACACACGCACACACACACACACACAGCGACACACCCAGCCACAGACACAGACACACACGCACACGCGAGCACACACACACATGCAAGCAGGCCGCGCACACTCACACACACACACACACACACACACGCCGCGCACACACCGACCACACACGCCAGCACCCACACCCACACACCCACACCCACGCACCACGAGTCGTCCTCCCCCCTGCCGCCCCCCCGCAGCTGCCGCGCATACTCCAGCCCCTGCGCAAGGTCGCGGTGAGACGACCCCGGACGCAGCGGCGCGCGCGCGCCCCCGCGCCCCGCGATCAGGTCTGCGCCCAATCCCGCCGCGGCTCCACCTAGCGCGCCGGGCCCATGGTAGGAGATGCCGCCGCAGTAGGCGCGCTCGCGCGCAGCGGCATCCGCGGCGTCCGCGGCCGCGGCCGCTGCGATGCGCTCGTCCTGGTGTGCGCACACGAGTGGGAGGCACTCGGCGAGGCCCTCGCTCGCCTGCGTGGCGGGTATGTTGTGTGTGTGTGCGTGTGTGTGTGTGTGTTTGCTGCTGTGATGCGTTCATCTTGGTGCGTGCAAACAATGGGGAGGCCCTCGCTCGCCTGCATGGCGTGCGTGTGTGTGCGTGTGCGTGTGTCTGTTGGGTTGGGTTGCGTGGTGTGTGTGTGTGAGCGTGTCTGCGTGCGTTTGCTGCTGCGATGCGTTCGTCCTGGTGCGCGCACACGATTGGGAGGCACTCGGGGAGACCCTCGCTCGCCTTGAGTGCCTCTGCCTGCAGCAACGCGTGGCCCAGTGTATTGCGACCCTTCGTCTCCTTGCCCCCCCCCCACCACACACACACACACACACTCCACACAAGCACAATCCCCCCCCCCACACACACACCACACACCTCGAGTGCCTCTGCCTGCAGCAGCGCGCGGTCCAGCTTCTTCCAGCCCTTCTTCTTCTTCTTCTTACCCCTCACACACACACACACACACACACTCCACACAACCACAATCCTTGAGTGCACACCTTGAGTGCCTCTGCCTGCAGCAGCGCACGGTCCAGCTTCTTTCGGCCCTTCTTCTTCTTGACCTTCTCTCCACCCGCCACCGCCCCTCCACCCCCGCCGCGATACACGCCACCACCGGCCGCGCCGCCACCTGATCGTGTGTGTGTGGGTGGGGGTAGGGAGGGGTGTTTGTGGTGTGTGTGGTGTGGTGTGTGTGGTGTGTGGTGTGTGGTGTGTGATGTGTGGTGTGTGGTGTGTGGTGTGTGGTGTGAGTGTGTGTGTGGGGGGGGGGCTTGTCGTCTATCCGCCCCCGCCGCGACTCACGCTCCCACTGGCCGCGCCGCCACATGATCGTGTGTGTGGGGTGGGTGGGGTGGGGGGGTATTGTCGTCCGTCCGCCCCCGTCGTTGGCCGCGTGTTGAGGGTCGCAACCGGGTTGAGTCAACCCAACCCTAAACCCACCGCCTCGCGAGGCTTAACCGACCGCCTCCCAAGACGAAACCCACCGCCTCTCACGACTAAAACCATCGCCACGTGCGAGCTCGCCGTCGCCATTCACGGCCGCCACTGCCGCCGTACCGGTGGCGCCGCCCACGTCGCTGGCCGCGTTCTGAGGTCTAAGCAAACCTAATGAAACCGTCAACTTAACCCACAGCCACGCACAAGCTCGCCGTCGCCGTACACTGCCGCCGCCGCTGCTGTTAACTTGCTAATAACTGTCCAAGCTAACTGTTAATAACTGCCCTCCTAGTGCCAGGGTTTAAAGTTGTCAAACCGTGGGCAAACCATAGGTCCAGACCTACGATGCAAACTAAACCCACCGCCACGCTCGCCGTTGCCATTCACCGCCGCCGCCGCCGCTGCCGTGGTGCTGTGCTGGTCGTGCCGCCCCCCTTGCTGGCCGCGTGTTGAGGTCTCAGCAACCCTAAGGAACCGTCAACTAAACCCACCGCCATGCACGAGCTGTCCGTCGCCATTCACTGCCATCGCCGCCGCCGCCGCTGCGCTGGTGGAGCCGCCCCCGTCGCTGGCCGTGTGTTGAGGATCTCAACCGGGTTGAGTCAACTCTCACCAACAAAAAAAGCGGCAAGTAAAACCCACCGCCACGCACGAGCTCGTCGTCACCTTTCACTGCAGCCGCCGCCACCGCCGTCGTGCCGCCCAGGTTCCCATTTCCCAGAAAACCACTCCACACTTAGTGGGAGAGGGCGTGGAGCGGTGCGTTGGAAAGCTGTTGCCAGGAGCACAACGGCATGCGTTGCATGAATACCCGCTGTGTATTGTGCCTGGTGTCAGCGGTCAAAGTTGCTGGAGCCGGCAAAAAACTAATTACTAAAATCCTTCCCAGGGATCACTGGTGCCGCCGCCGCGCCCAAGCCAACCCTAAGAAACCGTAAACTAAACCCACCGCCACGCAACCGTCAACTAAACCCACCGCCGTCGCCGTTCACCGCCGCCGCCGCCGTGCTGGTCGTGCCGCCCCCGTTGCTGGTCACGTGCTGAGGGTGTCCGGGTTGAGTCAACCCTAACCAACCCTAAGGAACCGTCGACTTAACCCACCGCCGCTCAAGACGTACCCACCGCCTCCCAAGACTTCCCACGGCCTCTCAAGACTCAACCCTCAACCTCTTAAGACTAAACCGACGGCATCATGTGTGCGGCCCTCATGTGTGCGGCCGGGAGAGCGCGTTGCCGGGGGCATGGCGGCAGCCTTCCGCAAGCCAGCGACGGCACGGCGCGTCGCCGCCCTCAGAGATGCGCGAGGCATCCTCGTCACTGACGGCATGGGAATGGCTGACATCATGGCTGATGCCGTGGCGGCGGTCTCTCGGCCGCCACCGCCATCCCCCGCTGATCGGGAGGCTGTGCTGGGGGCGGTGCGTACGCACTCGCCGCGCGTGCCGCAGGCGGTGGCGGACGCAGCGGGCGCGCCTGTTGTCACGCCCGCCGAGGTGCGGGCGGCGGCCACTCACTCCAAGCCTGGCACCGCCCCAGGCCCGGATGGCATCCCAGTGGATGTGTGGCGGAAGCTGGGAGAGCCAGCCTTTGTGCTTCTGGCGGCAGTTTTCACCGCAGTGGGCGCTGCGGGTGAGACGCCGCCTGGGTTTCTCGATGGCTTTGTCGCCTCCATCTACAAGGCCAAAGATGCAGCGGATGCGGCAAACTACCGCCCACTCACCATGCTGGGCTCTGACTACCGCATCCTCGCCAAGGTGCTGGCGACGCGGTGGACGCCGCTGCTCGCTGCGGTGGTGGGGCCGGAACAGACTGCGTTCCTCGCTGGCCGCCGCATCTCGGACAATATCTGCCTCACGCAGATGCTGCCTGGCCTGTTAGCTGCCAACGCGGCAGAGGGCGTGGGGCCGACGGGTGCAGCGCTGGCGCTGCTCGACTTCCGCAAGGCGTACGACACCATCGACCGTGGCTGCCTCCTTGCGGTCATGGAGGCGGTGGGCGTCGGTGACGGTGTGCTGGCATGGACCCGCACCATCCTCACGCACACGTACGCGTCGGCCGAGGTCAACGGGTTCATCTCTGAGCCGCGCCGGTATGCGGCGGGCGTGCGCCAGGGCTGCCCCGCTGCGCCAGCCCTCTTCCTGTTCCTGGGGCATGCGCTCGCGTGCTTCCTGCGCACCTGCCCGGCGGTGGGGGTCGAG
Source organism: Chlamydomonas sp. UWO 241 (assembly GCA_016618255.1). Lineage (NCBI taxonomy): Eukaryota > Viridiplantae > Chlorophyta > Chlorophyceae > Chlamydomonadales > Chlamydomonadaceae > Chlamydomonas > Chlamydomonas priscui. Next base: position 121,275 of record VFSX01000295.1, on the reverse strand, counting down.
GTCGTGCCTGGCTGCAGAGTGACCTGCCCCCAGTACGCTGACGACTGCATGCCCCTCCTCCGGTCGTGTGCGCCGGCTGCCGTCGCTGCGCTGGTGGAGGCGATGGCGGTGTTTGGCCGAGCGACGGGCCTCGTCCTAAACCTCGGCAAGTGCGGCATCCTGCCCCTGGGTTCGGCGGGGGAGGGCTTGCTGGCGGGTGCAGAGGTGGCTGGGCTGCGCGTGCTGGACGCGGGCGTGTCGCTGGGCGTGCCCGTTTCTGCCGGCCTGCCGCCCCCGGAGGCCGTCACCGGGGTGTGCCGTGAGAGGCTTGCGGCCGCGTACACCAAGCTCGCGCGCTTCCCAATGTCTGTCTTTGGCAGGGGGCACGCGGCGGCGACGTACGGGGTCTCCCGCATCCTGTTCCGGGCGGTGCACTGTGGCATGACTCCGGAGGCAGAGAGGCTGCTCTCCCGGTGGACGGCTACTCTGGTGGACAGGAGCGTGGGGCCGGACCCACCGGCAGCGCTGCCGCGGTGGGCCTCTTCGGTGCCAGGCGCGCCCGCTGCGATGCTTCTGGGGCGGCCGGCGCACGGTGGTTTTGGGGCGCCGGCGTGGTGGGAGATTGTGCACGCGCAGTGGGCCGTCCACCTCGCGTGCCTGTTTGGGGCGTGGGCGGCTGGCGCCCCCCATCTCCTGCTGTCGGCCCCACGGGCCGGCGATGGTGGCGAGGCTGGTGGCGGCGACGGCGGCGGAGGTGGCGGCAGCGGGGGCGACGGAGGTGGCAGGGGGGCACAGCCGGAACAGCAGCCCGCGCCCCCGGCTCAGCCGGCATGGGAGCCGCTCATGGTGGAGGCGGTGCACCGCCTCTGCCCGGGGGCCCACCCGAGCCTTTTTGTGCTTATGGCGGGCCTCGCGCCTGGGCCAGGCACTCTGCCAAGCGGCCTCGTTGGTGAGTGCGTAGAACCGGCTGTGAGCGCGGCGCTGCTGGCTGGGCCGATGCGGCGCATGCTCAATGGGGTGCAGGCCCTGGGGCCAGTGGCGCGCATCCTGGGACGCGTGCAAACAGCTGAGCTGTGGGGGGCGGAGGCGCCGCTCTGGGCAAATCCCCTCCTCCAGCTGGAGCTGCCGGCTGCGCAGCGGACGGTACAGTGGCGGGAGCCCACTGGGGATGCGGCAGGGCATGCGCTCTTCAGCTCGACCGGTGCGACCTGCTGGCGGGTGGACGGCCTCGCCCGCGTGCGCGACGCCCTCCCCGGCATGCGGACGGTCACAGACCTGTGTGCGCTGTGGGCGTGGCTCGCTGCTGTCGACATGGTGCGCAGCACACGCACGGTCGACCACGCATGCCTGGCGGTGTACGCTGCCGCGGATCCGGAATGCGCGCCGCTCGTGCTGGGGCAGTTTTGCGCAGCTCTGGCGTGCGGCGCCTACGACGGGGGCAGTGTCTGGAGGGCAGTCCTGTGCCGCGCCCTTTTCCCAGGGGTGCCGCCGCCAGTGCTGGGGGATGGGCCAGATCTGCTGTGCGTGCAGCGCACGCTCGACCCCCTGTTCACGGCAGTGGCGGTCGCGCTCGCGGCAGTGCCCTCAGCCTGGGTCGAGGCGGCAGCTGGTGGAGCTGCCCTCACTCTGCTCCGGCCGCTCCGTCGCTTTCAGCCCCTCCCTCGCGCGGGCGAGCGCGCTGCTGTGGTGGAGATCCTGCGGCTGGTCGGGTGGCAGCTGCCGAGTGTCATCACGCCGGCTGGATGGCAGCGTGGGCGGCCTGGCCTCCGATCCGCAACTGCCAAACATGCTCCCCTGCCTGCGGGGGGCGGGGCCGCGGACGAGCCCCGGTGGGTTGGGTTTGCGCACGGCCCGGGCGTGGTCGGGCAGCTGACGTGCAAGCTAGCGGTGGCGCTTCAACTGCGGGCGGTTGTGGACGAGCGGCGAGTGCGGCGGGCAGCCACGGTGGAGGCGGCTCTGGCGCTTGACTGCGGGATGCGCGGAGGCCCCCGTGCAACCGACGCTCAGGTCTGCGCGGGGCTGCGCACCCTGGAGGCGGCGGTGCCAGGGCTGTGGCGGCTGCCGCTCCTCAGCGCCTGCAAGGAGCCCATCTGGCGGCTGTGGGTGAGTGGCTTTCACAAGCAGGCTGCGCTTGGAGTGCCCGAGTGCCCGTGCGGGTGGCGGTGCCGTGAGGAGGACGGGCCGCCGGCGACGGCGTGGCGTGCGCACTGCTTCTGGGGATGCGCGGTGGCGGAGGCGGTGGTGGTGGCGGTTGCTGCTGCTGCCTCCCTGCTCCTACGCCGGTCATCACGTGCTGCCAGGTGTGGCTGCTGCAGCCTCCCGCTGGGGTGCGTGCTGGTGTGTGGGCTGTGGTGGCAGCGCTCGTGGTGGACGCTATGGAGCGCGGATGCCGCCACCTGTGGCGCATCACGCGTCCGCGTGATGGTGTGCTGCCCCCTGATCGCACGGTGTCGGTTGAGCGGGCCGGGGCGCTGGCGACGATGGACCTTTGGAACGCGCTGGCGTCCTTTGCTGAGGGCGGCGTGATGCCGCGAGGTTGGGCGGGTGTGGTGGGCCCGACCCACCCCTATGTTGGAGTGGTGGACGGCAAGCTCATTCTGAACAAGGCGTCCTAGATCCCTGAGGGGACGAGTTATGTGAGGGGAGGTAGCGCCGCACGCGTGCGCTGGCGGGATGAGTTGTGGCTGCTGGGTAGAGTGCTGTGGTGGGTGTGCGCACCTGCTCCGCTTCCAGTGTTTTGAGGGTGGGCTTTTTTTGGTCCCTTTATGGTTTTATACCTTGGGCCCGCCCTTCATCCACTGGAGGGGTTGAGTGTGGAGCCTGCACTGTGGTGCTGCTTGCTTGGCGCCCGCCGCCGTGTGTGGATGGCGTTGCCGTGGGGCACCCCCCCTTTTTCTGTTGGCAGGTCTTCAGGACTGCTTCATCTAAGTCCCACTGGAGCTTTGGAACCGCACGTGTGACCGCCAGAAGTGGATTGTAACGAACTCATCATCATCATAAGGCTCAACCCACCGCCTCGCAAGACTAAAAATGTGAAGGCTCCTGCGTCGCGTCCCGATCGTTAGAGTTTGTGCCAGCCCCAATGCACGAATTGAGGGAGAGTAACAAAAGAGATGCAGGTTATAAGCGCCAGCAGAGCAGCAGTTGTGATCCCACGTGCGCACGCCACCACAGTTGGGTTCCATGTGGCGGGGGTCCGGGGGCGCCGCCCCCGGAATCAGGTCTGCTTGCAGCTACAGGGCTGCTTCTTATTGAAGATTGATGAGGGCAGAGAGTAGATCAGTGCAACAACATGCACTGCAGCTCAACGCCTTCATCTCCACTAAAACCTGGGCATGGTGGTTCAGTCACATTTATGGCTCTCTTTCGAGCCTGCATCGGCAACAGCGGTTGGTGCGCAGGGGGATGCGACACCCTTGTGTCCTTGAGTGACGCGTCAGGCCTGAGTTGGCGAGACGGAGCATGGCTTGCATGCCAGGGGCCCACCGTTGCCAGTGCCGTCGTGCCGCACCACCGCGCTTGCCAAGCCGATACCGCAAGTACTGATTCCACCACGCATTCCGCAGCGTGCACATTGCAAGAGGGTTGCCTACACGCCGCCGACGACGACCCACACTATAGCCAGCTGCACCAATTCAACGCGTACGCACAGCAGCGCGAGCTTGCGGGGCACACACGTATTTGTCGGATTTGATGGTGAGATGGGAGGACGAACGGAGCTGTGCCAAATACTGACAGGGGGGGGGACACCCCCCCCGGACATCGATTCGGACCAGCTTCTTGGTTTCAGCAGCAACAGTCCCTCTCGAATTTCATTTCATTCAATTCGATCGGGTACCCACCACCATCGCCGTTCGCCGCCGCCGCCGCTGCCGCCGTGCCGGTGGCTCCGCCCCCGTCGCTGGCCGCGTGGGGCAGGCCGTTGCTGCCCGACGCGGATGCCGTGCCGGGGCGCGAGGACGTGGCGGGGCCCGACACGGAGCGCACCATCACCTGCACGTGATCGGCGTGTCGCAGTATTTAGTGGTGCTACGCAGACTAAACGACTAAAACAAAGTCGTGGGACTCGCGCCGCTGCTTGATGCCGTGCCGGGGCGCGAGGACGTGGCGGGGCAGGACGCGGAGCGCACCATCACCTGCACGTTTTTATTGGGGTCACATCATTTAGTGGCGTCACGTTAAAACAGGAGTCGCGCCGTTGCATGATGTCGTGCCGGGGCGCGAGGATGTGGCGCGGCCGGGCGCGGAGCGCACCATCACCTCCATGTTATTATTTAGGGCTAAGGGTTTAGGGTCCTGGGTCTGAGAGTTAGCCGAGGGGGGCTCCTATCTGTTCATATCGGATTTAAGCCTAAAATCGGATTGTAGGAGTCTCAAATATGATGTGTGACGTTGCTTGATGCCGTGCCGGGGCGCGACGCAGAGTGCACCACCACCTGCACGTTATTGGCGTGTCACAGTGTTGAGTGGTGCTACGCAAGGTGCTGCGCAGACTAGAGAAAACAACATCGTAGGATTCGCGCCGTTGCTTGGTGCGTTTAGGGTTTAGGGTTGAGGGTTGAGGGGCGCCAGGATGTGGCGGGACCGACGTGGAGCGCAGCATCGTCTGCTCGCTATTGGCGTCACGTGTATATTGGCTGCTTGTGGTGGCGGACATAGGGTCGGGTGGAGAGCCGTGGTGTACGGTCCGGCTGCCCCTCAGGCGCCGGCCCCTCCACCACGGCGGTCAAGTAGATTGGCAAGCGCCACTTGACCCCCTATCCCCTAGAAGTAGTTAGGACCTATTTTGGAGGCGTCGCACAATAGCTCTCCTTTTTGCTCTGGGACTACACGTTGGCAGGCAGCCGGCTGGTGGCTACCGCCCCTCACAAGTAATTGTTAGGGCCAGAACTGGACTTGGGTCTAGGCGGTGGTTCTAGGACTAGAGGTAGTCTTTGCTGGAAAGCCGATGTAACTGCAACTGGTGGCGGACAGATAGGGGGAGAAGGAGCCCTCATAATAGTTGTAAACATGGGCGGGTTGCTTAACTAAGGTGGCCACTCGTCTCTGCTGAGCTGCATTTTGTTTTTCGGGGCACAGCTCATATCTCACGTCCGGGTGACAAACACCCACCCCCCCACCCACCCCCCCACACACGCACGCAGACACACACACACACACACACACACACACACGCCCATACCCCCCCCACACACACACACGCGCACACACACACACACACCTGCTGCTGCTGGGTCATCACTGCGTGCACCGCGGGCGACATTGCGCTGTACGCCGTACCGCCTGCAACACCCGTACCGCCTGGTACTCCGTACTGCGGCCACATCTGGGAGAGTGCACCTTGGCCTACACATGCGACAGGGGTGTGGTGCACTGTTCCGTTAGCCAACCCGCAACCCAAAAAAATCGCACTGTCGGGTTGAGGTTGGCCGATCTAGGCTGGCGCATCGGGTTGAGATTGCGCGAGGTTCGACCCGAAAAGTGTTGAATTGACGTTTTCACACCCCTCTTGCAAGAAATCGCCTCCGTCGGGTTGAGATTGGGGAGTGAGCCGTGAGGCCCGGGGTGAGCCATCATTTCCCCAAGATCCTTAGAACAACCACTGGTGCGGTGGGAACTTCGGGCAGTGTTCTTGCTGTCGGTGTACTGTAGTCTCGCTTAGCCTTCCCGGGTAGTTGAGTCCGAAAACGCCCCGCAAAGGCTCCGCAAAGTCGAAATTAAGTTGGAAAACGCCCCGCAAAGGCCTACATTTCCAAAAAAAGAGACCCCTTTCGGGACCCCCGGGAAAGCTAAGCGAGACTACGGTAGGGAGCCGGATTTTGGAGATATGGAGCCGGGTTTTCAGTCAAATGGCTCAAGCAAATTAACAGAAACTCGTTAAAACAAAATCCCACTCACTTCGGGTTAAGGGCAGGGTTTGAGGGTTTGAGGGTTTGAGGACAACCCCGGCTGTCGTTCCAACGCCAGCGCTGCTTCCATGACGCCTCCTGCACACAACCCCCCTCCCCCTCCCTGCCTCCCACTGCCTCCCTGACTTTCTGCACACAGCTCTGGAGCTTGACAACAGTCCTTAAAGACCCCCGTGAATTCATCAGAAAGGCCGTCCCCGCCCCCGATTGGTCCGTACTGCCTACTCCAACAAGCGGTTGCTGCCGCTGCGGTAGTGGACCTGGGGGTGCGCCCACACTCTTTGCAGAGTATGGGTTCCTACCACCAGCAGCCAGCGTTCTCAGTAAGGTGCTCGGGATCTACGCGCCAAGCACGGTCGTATACGCCGTTAGAGGTGTCCCTGACTGCAACATCAGCAGACGAGTCCATAGCAGACATGAGAGCAGAACGTAAAACACACACACACATACACACACACACACTCACACACACACACACACAGCAACATCCATCAGCAGACGAGTCCGTAGCAGACACGAGAGCAGAACATACACACACACACACACACACACACATCCCTCAACATCATCACTGCACACGTATATACACACACAGTCACATCCATCAACATCATCCCTACACCACTGACCAGAGACCGAGGGCTTGTTGTAGCCCCCTGGGGGGCTCCCGTAGCCTCCTGCGGCGGCCATCTGCACGAGCGCGACACAGGGGGGCGGGGGTACTCTGTTTTTGTTGGGAACAAGTGTGTGTGTGCGCGTGTGCGTGTGCGTGTGTGTTTAACAGTGATTTCTTTTTCGGCTGTCCACAGCCATTTGGCTGTATTCCTGCTGTACTTTGACCTTGAACACAGCTCGGAACCATTTGGTGGATTAGTAGTCTGACAAGCCCGCCAGACAGAGCTCGTCCAGAGCTTTCAAGTGACTGATGTATGAGGATAAACGGTCAACGGGAGGTCAACGGTCAACGCGGTCAAAACAAAATCCGGCTGTGGAATAATTAATTAAAGGTTCTGAAAAGGAAATCACTGTGTGTTCAGCTCAACCACACGCCTCCAACACGCCCCTAACATGCCCCTATCCCTCTGAAAAGCAAAAAAAATAAAAGTAAAAAAGGAAGGGGGGATGTGCGTCTGCGGACATGTTGTAGCCCTCTGGGGGGGCCCCGTAGCCCCCTGCGGCGGCCATGCAGGTCCCTGATGTGGAAGTGTGAACAAAAAGCGTCAGAATGACACACACAGACCGTTTACAACATCCATCACCGTCATCACTACTCACTACTCACTGAGGTAGGCTGGGGGTGGTCTGGCGCCAGTGCTGCTTGGTGCCCCCTGCTGCCGCGCGGCTGCCCCCCCCACACCCCACCCCACTCCACACACACCCCACACACACAGCATCCCTCGCGCGGATTCAGGGGCCAAGCAAGCACAAGGTACCCCCTTGCTACTACTCACAGCAAGGTAGGCTGGGGGAGGGGCGCTGGCCGGCGCCACTAGGTGCCCCCTGCTGCCACGCGGCTGCCCCCGCCACCCCTCCCCCCCCCCACACACAGCATCCCTCGCAGACTCAGGAGCCAAGCAAGCACAAGGTACCCCCTTGCTACTACACACGGCGAGGTAGGGGGTGCCCCGGAGCTGCTGGGTGTCCCCTGCATCCGCCCGGTCGCCCCGCCCCTCCCCCCCCCACACCCACCCACAAACTTCATCCCTCGCGTGGATACAGGGGCCAAGCAAGCACAAGGTACCCCCTTGCTACTACTCACGGCAAGGTAGGGGGTGCCCCGGAGCTGCTGGGTGTCCCCTGCATCCGCCCGGTTGCCCCGCCCCCCCCCCCCCCACCCCCACCCACCCACAAACAGCATCCCTCGCGTGGATACAGGGGCCAAGCAAGCACAAGGTACCCCCTTGCTACTACTCACGGCAAGGTAGGCTGGGGGCGGTGCACCGGAGCTGCTGGGTGCCCCCTGCTGCCGCGCGGCTGCCCCCCCCCCCCCACCACACACAGCATCCCTCGCGCGGATTCCGGGGCCAAGCAAGCACAAGGTACCCCTTGCTTCTACCCACTGCCAGGCAAGCTGGGCGGCGGGGTGGGGTGCGCCGGAGCTGCTGGGTGCCCCCTGCTGCCGCGCGGCTGCCCCCCCCCCCAACACCACCATCACACACAGCATCCATCGCGCGGATTCCGGGGCCAAGCAAGCACAAGGTACCCCTTGCTTCTACCCACTGCCAGGCAAGCTGGGCGGCGGGGTGGGGTGCGCCGGAGCTTCTGGGTGCCCCCTGCTGCCGCGCGGCTGCTCCCACCACCACCACCACCACACACAGCATCCCTCGCGCGGATTCCGGGGCCAAGCAAGCACAAGGTACCCCTTGCTTCTACCCACTGCCAGGCAAGCTGGGGTGTGTGGTGGGGTGCGCCGGAGCTGCTGGGTGCCCCCTGCTGCCGCGCGGCTGCCCCCACCACCACCACCACCACACACAGCATCCCTCGCGCGGATTCCGGGGCCAAGCAAGCACAAGGTACCCCTTGCTTCTACCCACTGCCAGGCAAGCTGGGCGGCGGGGTGGGGTGCGCCGGAGCTGCTGGGTGCCCCCTGCTGCCGCGCGGCTGCCCCCCCACTCACCCCCACCCCACCCACACAGCATACCTGATCATGTGGAGTCAGCAAGCACAAGGAACCCCCTTGATACTACCCACGGCAAGGTAGGCTGGGGTGTGTGGTGGGGTGCGCCGGAGCTGCTGGGTGCCCCCTGCTGCCGCGCGGCTGCCCCCCCCCCCCCACCAAACACAGCATCCCTCGCGCGGATTCCGGGGCCAAGCAAGCACAAAGTACCCCTTGCTTCTACCCACTGCCAGGCAAGCTGGGCGGCGGGGTGGGGTGCGCCGGAGCTGCTGGGTGCCCCCTGCTGCCGCTCGGCTGCCCCCCCACCACCACCACCACACACAGCATCCCTCGCGCGGATTCCGGGGCCAAGCAAGCACAAGGTACCCCTTGCTTCTACCCACTGCCAGGCAAGCTGGGCGGCGGGGTGGGGTGCGCCGGAGCTGCTGGGTGCCCCCTGCTGCCGCGCGGCTGCCCCCCCCCCTCACCCCACCCCCCCCACACAGCATACCTAATCATGCGGAGTCAAGCAAGCAAAAGGTACCCCCCTACTACTACCCACGGTAAGGCAGGCTTTGGGGGGGAGGGTGCCGGAGCTGCTCCGTGCCCCCTGCTGCCACGCGGTCGCCCCCCACCCCACCCCCACCCTCCCGCACACACACCACACACAGCGTCCCTCGTGCAGAGTCAGCGGCCAGGCAAGCCCAAGGTACCCCCCCTGCAACTACCCACTGCCAGGTAGGCTGGGGGTGGTGCACCGGAGCTGCTGGGTACCCCCTGCATCCGCCCCGCCCCTTTCCCCCTCCACACACACAGCATCTCTCGCGGATCCAGGGGCCAAGCAAGCACAATGTACCCCCCCTTAGTACTACTCACTGCAAGGTAAGCTGGGGGGGAGAGTGCACCGGAGCTGCTGGGTGCCCCCTGCTGCCGCGCAACTGCCCCCCCCCCCCCCCCCCCCCCACACTCCACACACACAGCATCCCTCACGCGGATACAGGGATACAGGGATACAGGGATACAGGGCCAAGCAAGCACAAGGTACCCCCTTGCTACTACTCACGGCAAGGTAGGCTGGGGGCGGTGCGCCGGAGCTGCTGGGTGCCCCCTGCTGCCGCGCGGCTGCGATCTGGTACTGGTATGCAACCTACGTGTGCGCGTGTGTGTGATTATTTGAATAACAGAGGTGGTGGTTGTGCTGGTCATGGTGGTGGTGGTGGTGTGTGTGTGTGTGCGTGTGTATGGTGGTGCTGGTCATGGTGGTGGTGGTGGTAGTAGTTGTGTCTGTGTGTGTGCGTGTGTGTGTGTGTGTGTATGCAAGTGTGCCGGTGTGCTGCGGCCTGGTACTGGTATGCAACCTGTGCGTGCGTGTACGGGCAATTGCTTGAACTATGATGTGGTGGTGGTGGTGGTGCCGTACTGGTGGTGGTGGTGGTGGTGATGTGTGTGTGTGTGTGTGTGCCCACAGTGTGTGTGTGTGTGCATGTGCATGTGTGTGTTTTCTCCCACAGTCTGACCACAGCCCCCACCCACCCACACACACACCTGTGCCTCAGCATTTATCGCCATCGGGTCGCACGTGCCTTCGTCTGCCCCCCACCCCCACCCCTCCCACCCTCTCTATATCTCCCTCTCTCTCGCTCTCTCTCTCGCCTTTTGTGTATGGGTATGTGTGTGTGTGTGCGTGTACCTGCGCAGCTGCCTGTGCCGCTGCCGCACTCGCCGCTGCGTGCGCCACAGGGTCGCCCGTGCCTTCGTCTGGGCCCCCTCCCCCTCTCTTTCTCTCTCTCTCTCTCTCTCTCTCTCATTTTTTATGTTGTGGCCACAGCCCCCCCCCCACCACACACACACACCTGCACAGCTGCCTGTGCTGCTGCCGCACTCGCCGCAGCGTCACGCGCGCGCACGGTGCGCTACGGGTTCGCCCGTGCCTTTGTCTGCCCCCCCCCCCCCTCTCTCTCTCTCTCTCTCTCTTTTATGTGGCCACACACACACCCCTCCTCCCCCCCCACACACACCTGTGCAGCTGCCTGTGCCGCTGCCTCACTCGCCGCTGCGTGCGCCACAGGGTCGCCCATGCCTTCGTCTGGCCCCGGCGGCGGGTCTCCACCGCTCATGGCAACGTAGGCGGCGACATATGCCTGGCGTGTGTGGGTGTGTGTGGTGTGTGTTGAGTGTGGGTGGGGATGGGGTGGTGTGTGTGTGTGTGTGTGTGTGTGTGTGTGTGTTGAGTGGGTGAGTGTGAATTTGTATGTGTGGGGCGGGGGCCTCAGTGACTGAAGTGGTAGTAGGTGGGAGGTAAGAGGAGGTGGCGGGTACCCACCGCTCATGGCAAAACGTAGGCGGCGACGTAGGCCTGGTACGGGTGGTGTATGGTGTGTTTGAGAGAGAGTGTGTGTGTGTCGGGGCTCGATTAACGGAGGCGCGTTCTCGTCGCCGAGCCCTGGACCCAGCAATGCGGCGCTGCTGGTGACTAGGATCTCCGTGCCGCTGACGAGCGGGGTAAAATACGACTGGCCCGGCTCCTGCTAGACTGCCCCTCGGTGGAACACTTCAGGAGCGGCTTGCCCGGCGCTGCCATGGCTTGGCGAGTAGCCGCGGCGCTGCCGCGACCCGTGCTGGGAGACGGCCCTTATCCTCCCCCCATGCAGGACGCCATGCGGCACCGATCTCGACGAGTTGATCGACGAGCGGAGGAGCTGGCGCCCGTCAATGCATGCTGGACATCGGTCAAGATGGCTGCTCGTGGGGGCGAGCTACCATCAGGGCTTCAGCGGTGGTGACCGCCGAGGCAACAACAGAGTTTATCCGCTTCACCATCGCAGCGTTTGTCACCGCGCTCACCCTCGGGGGCACTCGTCTGCCGGTGACTGGCGTCGGCATTGGTCTTCAGGCAGCCTGCCATGACGACTCTGTTTGCCCAGGCCCCCCTGGAGGGTGGGACCTGGCCATGCATGACGCATGGGGCGCAGGCAGAGCCCCATGCATGGAGTTGGACAACCATGCACCATGCCAGGCGGGGACTTTTCTGCTTCAGCGCCGCCAGTCGGCACAGCCGGCGTGGTTGGCCTCAAAGGCCAGGAGGAGGACGGTCCTTTCCAATACGCTCCTTGCCAGACATGTCCCTCAGGGACTTGTTTGGGTCTAAACTAGCCGGCGGGAGCGGTAGTCTAGACGGCAGGTAACCGGCTGGTGGCTATCGTCCTTCACAGGGCGGTGGCACTAGGACTAGTTTTGTCTTAGCTGGAATGCCATGTAACTGTAACTGTGTGTGTGTGTGTGTGCGTGTGTGTATGTGTTGAGTGTTTGTGTGTGTGGGGGGGGGGGGGGGCTCAGCAACTGAGGTGGTAGGAGGTGGGGAGTAAGACGAGGTGGCGGGTCTCCACCGCTCATGGCAAAACGTAAGCTGCAACGAAAGCCTGGTTTGTGTGTGAATGTGTGTGTGTGTGTCTGTGTGTGTGTGTGTGCGTGTGTGTGTGTATGTTGAGTGGGTGTGGGGTTGTGGGCGTGCATGGGTGCAGTGGTTTGAGGTGGAAGGAGGTGGCGGGTCTCCACCGCTCATGGCAAAAGGTAAGCTGCAACGAAAGCCTGGTGTGTGTGTGAATGTGTGTGTGTGTGTTGAGTGGGTGAGTGGGTGTGTGGTGGTGGGTGTACGTGGGTGTGGGTGTGCGTGGGAAGTGGAAGGTGAGGTGGAAGGAGGGGGCGGATGTCTGCTTATTGTGGCGACGTACGCCTGGTGTGTGCGGTGGTGGGTGGGTGTGTTTCTGAGTGTGTGTGTGGCTGTCTGTGTGAACGACCTGATGCGTTCGTCAGTCCAGGCGCGAGGCAGGGGGTGCCCTGAAACCCCAGCTCGTGTAACACAGACCATTGCCCTGCCTGCATCACACAGCCCCCTGCTGGTGTGCCGGCGCCTGCGCCTGCAGCGGCAGCGGCAACTGCGCCTGTCAGAACTCCTAGTTGATAGGAATCGTGGCTCACACCAAGAGGGTGAAACAGGGCGATGGAAAAGGCCAGAACTGGAGCCGCGGCACCAGTTCCGGCACCCATCCCTGTCTGGGTGCCAGAACTGGTGCCCCGGCGCACCAGTTCGGTTGGGTCTACTGCGCGGTCGTGCTAGGACTAGACGATGTGTTTACGGGAATGCCAGAGCCAGTCACACTGACCCCTCCCCCTTGAATGTCACTCTTACTGTTTACACAGTGCGTTAGGGCCCCACCTGGTGCGCCGCCACCTGCTGGTGCGCCTGCGCCTGCGGCGGCAGTGGGCCCTGCGCCTGCGTGTGTGTCGGTGTGTGTTGGTGTGTGTCGGTGTGTGTCTCTGTGTGTCGGGGTGTGTGTGTCGGTCGGTCGGTCGGTGTGTGTGCCTGTGCTTGCGGCGGCAGTGGCCCCTGCGCCTGCGTGTGTGTCGTTGTGGGTCGGTGGTGGTCGAGTTCACAGTCTTGGGGATTTGGGGTTTAGGGTTAAGGGTAAAAGGACGCCCCTGATGGCGTAATAGAGACTTGTGCTTGCACACTCAATTCCTGAGGCATGCGGATTGCACCCGCACACGTGCACTTGAGTGGACACACATTGGCGTGTGCCAGCGTGTGTCTGCATGTCTCAGGTGTTGACAGGTTTTCCACACAAGCCCCCAGTTGCCTGTGAAGAAACTCAACACACACACACACACACACACACACACACACACCTGCTGCGCGCCGCCCGCTCCTCCCGTCCCCTGCCCTCCCGCACCCGCCACGCACACAAACTGCGGGGGCCCGCCACGTGCACACACACACGCACACACACACATACACACACACACCTGATACACACCGGCTGGCCCTGCCCCCCCGCGCCCGCCATGCACACAAACTGCGGGGGCCCGCCACGCGCACACACACACGCACGCCCCCCCCACACACACACACACACCTGCTACACGCCGGCTGGCCCCTGCCCCTCCGCGCCCGCCACGCAAAACAAACTGTGGGGGCCCGCCACGTATACACACACACACACACACACCTGCTGCATGCCGCCACCGGGCACGCCTAGCCCCTGCCTGCCTGCGCCCGCCACGCACACAAACTGCGGGGGCCCGCCACGCACACACACACACACACCTGCTGCATGCCGCCGCCACCGGGCATGCCCAACCCCTGCCCGCCCGCGCCCGCCACGCACACAAACTGCGGGGGCCGCTACGCACACACACACACGCACACACACACGCACACACACACACACACACACACACACACCTGCTGCGCGCCGCCCGCTCCTCCCGGCCCCTGGCTGCCAGCGCCCGCCACGCACACAAACTGCGGGGGCCCGTAGCCGAGCGGCGCGCCGGCGGCGGCGGCGGCAGCGCCAGCGGCCTTGCGCGCGACGCGGCGCTTCTTGTCCTCTGCGCGCGCCTGTGTTGTGTGTGTGCGTGCGTGGAGGCGTGTTGTCGAGTTTACAGTCCGTTGGTGTCGCCTATGGTGTCGCATTAGACCGTGTGTGCATGTGCGTGTGCGTGTGTGTGTGGGGGGGGGAGGGCGGCCTTGCGCGCGACGCGGCGTTTCTTGTCCTCTGCGCACGCATGTGTTGTGTTTGCATGTGCGTGGAGACGTGTGTGTGTTTGTGTGTGTGTGTGTGTGTGTGTGTGCGTGTGTGTGTGTGTGTGCCTGGGAACGTGTGGGCTCTGATCCCACCCTCCCACACTTCAACCCCCCCCACACACACATCATCGCTGTCCTCGTTGCTGCTGTCAGTCGGAGCCCCTCACACTCCACACTCGTCACACTCCACACCCCTCACTCCACACTCCAACACCCCCCCGACTACGCCCTAAAATCATCAACCCTAAGCTCTCAGACCCACCTTCTTCAACTCCTCGTCGCTGTCCTCATCGCTGCTGTCACCCCCTCACCCTCCACACCCCAACGCCCCCCTCACCTTCCACACTCCATCGCCCTCCCCACACACTGAACCCTAAAACCTAAAACACAAAGCCCCAAACTCCCCAACCAACCTTCTTCGACTCCTCGTCGCTGTCCTCGTCGCTGCTGTCTGTCGGAGCACCCCCTCACCCTCCACACTCCAACGCCCCCCTCACATTAGACCCTAAAACTCTAAACCCTTAACCCTTAAAAAAAACCTCCCAAACCCAGGGGGGGGGGGCAGAATCGTTTTTCTCAGACCTCATGTTGACTTATTTTCAAAACGGGTCTTGACCCCCCCACCCCCCCGGTACACCCAGACCTTATCTGCTGGAGCTGAAACTTGGTGGGTAGCTTCCTAACATCATTCCCATCACATCGCACTAGTTGGGAGGCTGCAGAGCCCAGTCCTTCTCCTGAAACTGGCCCCAGAAGACGGCCACACGCCCTGGTGCAGCCCCACACACCGAGGCCCTTTTCACACCCTCTCAACCATTGAACCACATGAATGACAATGGATTTGGCATCCCTGTCGTGAGACAAATCCATTGCTTCCTTCCCCATCCCAATGGGAGGTCTGCAGAACATTCTGGCTCCGAGGGGGTGTGAACCAGTGGTCCACACCAATCGCCCGGTGTGGACCCTCTCACACACCCACACCACTGCACTATCTATTGGGTGTGTGGGGGGTCTGGGGGTGGATTTGGACTCCTCTTGACGAGAGGAATCCAGCGCACCGACTCTTGTTTCGAACAGATGTCAGAATAAAAAATTACAAAAAAATTCTGAGAAACGGTCCAGACCCCCCCCCCAATTCCCAATTTTTTTAGAGTGGAATTCTCCCTCATCTAGGGAGGGGAAGGGCATGGCGCCGGTCCGGTGTGAAAATTCGAAGTAATTCGACATTGTGTCTTTCCTAACTTTTCTGCCCCCCCCTGCCCAAACCGACCTTTTTCGACTCCTCGTCGCTGTCCTCGTCGCTGCTGTCTGTCGGGACCTCGTCGTCCTCATCGGCGTCGGCCGCGTCGATGTACGTGCCATCCGTTGTCTGTGAGGTAGAGGGTTTTTAGGCGTTAGCTAAGGTCCCGGTTCAGGGTTGAAGGGTTAGGGTTTAGGGCCCTAGTTTCGGGTGAAGTGTGGGTTTGTCGGCGTCGGCCGCGTCGATGTATGCGCCGTTTGCGGTCTGCGGTTTGGGGAGTTACGGGTTTGAGATCCCGGTTAAGGGTGAAGCGGGGGGCGGGGTCGTCGGCGTTGGCCGCGTCGATGTACGTGCCATCCGCGGTCTGCGTGGTAACGGTGTAAGGTATTAAGGGTCTAGGGTTTAGAGTTTGGGGCTCAGGGTTCAGGGTTTAATCTGAGGGCCCTAGTCAAGGGTGAAGTGTGGGTTCGTCTGCGTCGGCCGCGTCAATGTACGTGCCGTCCGCGGTCTGCGTGGTCAAGGGGTTTAGACATCAGCCAAGGTCCGGGTTCAGGGTTCAGGGTTGAAGGGTTAGGGTTTAGGGCCCTAGTTAGGGTGAAATGTGAGTTTGTTGGCGTCGGCCGCGTCAATGTACGCGCCGTTTGCGGTCTGCGGTTTGGGGGGGAGTTTAGGGTTCAGGGAAGCGATTCCAGGATTTCGGTAAGGATTCAGGCCCTGAGGGTCCTGGTTAAGGGTGAACTGGGGGGCGGTGTTGTTGGCGTCGGCCGCGTCGATGAACGAGCCGTCCGCGGTCTGCGTGGTTTGATCATCATGATGGGCCGCCGCTCCCGTCGGCTGGACTACCCCGCACCTAGACCGACACACCAACCGCGGCCGTTCGACTGGCAAGGCAGCGTCGCCAGGAGCAGCGCATGTGCGTCAGACCCACCAGCACGAGCTTGCGGCTGGCCTCGCCCTCGGGGTGCACGTTCTCGAGCTGAAAAAAC
Source organism: Chlamydomonas sp. UWO 241 (assembly GCA_016618255.1). Classification (NCBI taxonomy): domain Eukaryota; kingdom Viridiplantae; phylum Chlorophyta; class Chlorophyceae; order Chlamydomonadales; family Chlamydomonadaceae; genus Chlamydomonas; species Chlamydomonas priscui. The sequence continues at coordinate 104,981 of VFSX01000295.1, read as the reverse complement.
AGTCCCCACCACCAAAACACACACACACACACACACACACACACACACACACGAACCCTCAAACCTAAACCAAAGAGAGAGAGGGAGAGAGAGGCACACCACCCACCAGTACCAGCTTGCGGCTCGCCTCTCCCTCTGGGTGCATGTACTCGAGCTGTGTAAACAGGCCCCTCCTCCCCCCCTTTCACACACACAAACCCTTGGCCCTCAACCAAAGAGAGAGGGAGAGAGAGAGAGACAGACAGAGGCCCCTACCACCAGTACCAGTACTTGCAGCCCGCCTCTCTCTCTGGGTGCATGTACTCGAGCTGAGCCAACAGCCCCCCCCCCCTCCTAACACACACAGACACAAGCTCTTGGCCCTAAACCAAGGAGAGAGAGAGAGAGAGAGAAAGGGAGAGGGAGAGAGAAAGAGACCCCAAAACCAAAGAGAGGGAGAGAGAGAGGGAAAGGGAGACAGAAAGAGAGAGAGGCACCCCACCCACCAGCACGAGCTTGCGGCTCGCCTCCCCCTCTGGGTGTACTTGAGCTGAGCAAACATGCCCCCCCTTGCCCTCTACCCCCCCTTCACACACACAAACCCTTGGCCCTAAACCAAAGAGAGAGAGAGGGAGAGAGAGAGGGAGAGAGAGAGGGAGAGAGAGAGAGAGAGAGAGAGAGAGAGGGGGGGAGAGAGGCACCCCACCCACCAGCACGACCTTGCGGCTCGCCTCCCCCTCTGGGTGCATGTTCTCGAGCTGAGCAAACATGCCCCCTTTTGCCCTCTCCCCCCCCTTCACACACACAAACCCTTGGCCCTCAACCAAAGAGAGAGAGAGGGAGAGAGAGAGAGAGAGAGAGAGAGAGAGAGAGAGAGAGAGGGGGGGAGAGTGGCACCCCACCCACCAGCACGAGCTTGCGGCTCGCCTCCCCCTCTGGGTGCATGTACTCGAGCTGAGCAAACAGGTCGGCGTGCCCGTACGCCTCCGGGTCCCAATAGTCAAGCAGGCACGTGCACAGCGCACAGCCCATCTGCGTGCATGCATGAAGTGTGTGTGTGTGTGTGCGTGTGTGTTATCAGTAGGCTGGTGCGCTGCGTGGCCTTGCGGGCTCTCCTAGTAGAGCCCCCCTAGACGTGTATTCTAGGCCGTAACTCACGCCCTGGGGCCCTTCGGGCGCGTACACTCGCTCTTTACACCCGACATCTTTACACCTCACAATCGCTAACGCGTACGTGTAAAACCGTGTAAACCCATGAAAAGTGTGTGTGTGTGTGTGTGTGCGTGTGTTGACGGTAGGGGCCCCGGCCCCTGGGCGGTGGGTCCCGCCAGTAGTCGAGCAGGCACGTGCACAGCGCGCAGCCCATCTGCGCGAGTGCATGTGTGCGGGCAAGTGCATGGTTCTGTTTTTTTTTGTATTGGGACGGAGGGCTTTAGAGTAAAACGTGAGGCGTGTCCGTTCGCGTCTGGGACACAGTAGTCGAGCAGGCACGTGCACAGCGCACAGCCCATCTGCGTGCATGCATGCAGTGTGTGTGTGTGTGTGTGTGTGCATGTGTGTTAACAGCAGGGGCCCCGATGGGCGGTCGGTCCCATCAGTAGTCACGCAGGCACGTGAACAGCGCACAGCCAACCTGAGTGCGTGGAAAATACAGTCGGTTTGATTGAATCTGTTGGATTGGATTGGATTGGATTTGCTGCTGAATGCATCTACGAGGGTATGTGCCCCCCCTCCCCCCCCTTCAACACCACCACACAGGCACACGCACATGCACATACACATGGATACGCACACGCACATGCACACGCACATGTGCACACACACGCACACGTGCACGCACATGCACACGCACACGCAAACGCACACGCACACGCACACACGCACACACACACACACACACACACACCTGCTCCAGGTGCCACGTCGAAAAGTGCTGCCCGGACCACTTCGACCCGTTGCCCGCGCCGCAGAACGACGCCTCCATTGTTAATGCGTTGACTAGGCCGAGCTCCCTGAGGGCAGTGTGTTTGTCTGTGTGTGAGGGAGACAGGAAGACAGAGAGCCAGAGGGACAGAGGGACAAGAGGGAGAGGGAGACAGGGAGACGGGGCCGAGATCCCTGTGGACAGTGTATTTGTCCGTGTGCGATAGAGAAAGAGAGGCAGAGAGGCAGCGAGGCAGACAGGCAGAGAGACAGGGAGGCAGAGAGGCAGAGAGACAGGGAGGCAGAGCGGCAGAGCGGCAGAGCGGCAGAGCGGTAGAGCGGCAGAGCGGCAGAGTGGTAGAGCGGCAGAGCGGCAGAGCGGTAGAGCGGCAGAGAGGCACAGCGGCAGAGAGGCAGAGAGGCGGGGCCGAGCTCCCTGGGAAGCAGTGTGTTTGGCCGTGTGTGAGCGAGACAGGGAGACAGAGAGACAGAGGGACAAGGGGGGCGAGAGGGACAAGATGTACGAGAGGGACAGACAGGCAGACAGACAGGCAAGCAGGCAGGCAGACAGAAACACAGGCAGACAGACGGACAGACAGGCAGGCAGACAGAGGCACATGCAGGCAGGCAGGCAGGGCCGCAGGCAAGGAGGAAGCCAAGTTCACCGGATGTTGGAAGCCTTCAACCGCCCACCTGAACCCCACGACGCGTCCGGTGCCGTGCTTGCTCTTCTGGACCTGTAGACAACACAAAACAGTACAAGCAGAGATGGTGATCAGCTTATGGTCATGAGCTCTCGACGTAAGTTTGCCTTTGCGCTGCCTTTGCGCGGCCCTTCCGGGCCTGCTGTTGAGTGTCCTCACCTGGGTTCAAAGCCCAAAGGGAAACTTTTTCTAACCTTTGCGGCGCGTTTTCCGACTTATTTTCGTCTCTGCGCTGCCTTCGCGGGGCGTCTTCGGACTGAATTCGGCGCAAAGGCACAGCGTGGGCAAGGTATGCCGAAAACAAGTAGGGGGGCAGTTGCCCACGCCCCGGCATTCCTGCAAGGTACCCCCAACCCCTCCACAGTGCAACCTCCCTCCTTCACCTTGAAGTTGCACGAGTTGTAGTTGAGCAGGCCGGGCGCTCGGGTGCTGGTGGCCTTTCGGGCCATGCTTTGCCATGCCATGCACACAAAAGAGAGGAAAACACAAGGACGGCCCAGCATTCCTGCGAGACACCCCCAACCCCTCCTCAGTGCACCCTCCCTCCCTCACCTTGAAGTTGCACGAGTTGTAGTTGAACAGGTCAGGCAGGTTGGCCTGCAGCAGCAGGGGGAACACCTGGCGGAAGGGGGGGGGAGAAAGGGGTGAGGCTAGGGGGCCGAGGCTAGGAGATTGGCCGATTTGGGCTGGTGCTGCGGGTTGAAATTGCGCAAATTTGGGCCCCAAAGTGTGAACATTTATATTTTCACACCCTTCCTTCAGAAAATCGCCTCCGGCGGGTTGAGAAGAGAGAGCCGTGACGCCCGGGTTGAGCCATCATTTCCCTAAGATCCTGAGCGGAACCACTGATGCGGACTCCCATAGCTGGTGGAACCTCGCTTCACACACACACACACACACACGCACATGTATCATCCAGCCATCAGAGCTTTTCTTGAGCGCTTGCCGCACACACCGGCAATGCCTGTAGTACTAGCAGTAACACACACCGACAATTGTTACGAGGTCTGACCCGTGCACTGGGATATCTTTTGAATGACAGCGGGTGATCAACCAGCGCCTGAATCGAGTGGGTATTATCCTTGATTTGGGGGGCGGGGGGTCACACACACTCGCACACACACACACAGAGCACACACACACACACGCAGAGAGGGAGATATCGTTACAGAGAACTCTGCACGGCAGACCTAGATAGGCTGTTTCTGGTCATCATTGAGGAGATTCCATTTGGAGACGGGTGACCAACTGTGCGCCAACAAGAGGGTGAATAATCTCATTCAAAAAGCAGTGGGGGAAAGGGGCAAATGCGGGTCACTGACGGCTGTGTTCGTCACTCCGCTTCGACTGAGTTTACACACACGCACACACACACACACACACACACACACACACACGCAACACACGCACGCGTACCTTCTCCTGCAGGCGCACCGGCGCGCTCGGGAGCCCTCCGTGGCTGCCAGGCACGGGGAAGTTGGGAAACATGGGGCTGAAGTCTCGCGCTTGCTTCTCGCATCCGTACATGAAGATGCCCTTCTTGCGTGAGTGCCCGTGCAGGTCGCAGAACATGGTCACCTCGCGCTCCTGCATGAACTCCTGTGAGGGTCTGATCGATGGCGATGATGTTGAGTTTACAGTCCATCTCTGGATCTGGGCACACGTACGGTTCCAAAGCAGACTTACAGAGAGCAGACTGAAGTCCTGCCAATCTTTGCCCCACGGTAGCGCCACCCACTCAAAGCAGCATCGGACCCCACCACCATCACCACACATACTAACTGAGGAGAAGGTTGATACTGAACATGTTTTTTTAGGGTTCAGGGTTTGGGGGTCTTGCCACCTTCATCGGGTTCCACCACCCATATTCCCCCCTCTCCAGAGGGGGTGCCGCCCCACGATGAGCGATCATGACGAGGGTGTCCCGACTGGGTTCTTCGGGTTCCCGACTACAGTGCGCTCGGTACGCATCAACATGCCAGCGGCCAAACTAACCGGCGTCGAGAAATACGCCGCCGCTAAGGCGAGGGCCTGGGATAAGAAGGACAAGAAGGCCGCCCTGCGCAAAGAGGCGCGGCATCGCAAGTCAGAAGAGGCACAGGAGGCCAAAGCTGAGCAGGCCAAGGCGCAGGAGGCCGCGAACGCTGCCGATCTTGCGCAACACGCAGACCTGGCTCACCACGCAGCAGCGCTATTGGCGCTAGCCACAGCAGGCTGAAGCCCGTCTGAAGAAGAGGTGGGGCCAGGACAGTGCCAGGCCCCCATGCAAGCCATGCACGCCATGCACGCCAGGCGACATGCTCTGCTGAATCTGCTTCAGCACCTCACGTGCGCGCGCACCCAAACACCGCGCCACGCAGGAGGAGGCGGAGACAGCGGCCGGAGGGGCATCCGCCATCCCGGCTGGCGTGCAGGGGCGGGTGCGATCAAGGTCCGCCGCTGCTGCCCAGCTGCTGCCCCCAGCCGGGCTCGAAGATCGAGGGCGGCGTCGCGTCAGAGGGGCGCAAGCTAGCCCGCCGGCCCCGGCCGCGGCTGCAGCATGTGCATCATCTGGGGCGCGGGCGCGCGTCGGGGCTCCATCGGCGACAGCAGGGGGGGCTAGATGTCGTGTGTGTGTGTACACAGCACCACCCCTTTTCACACGCGGGACGGACATGGCAGGGTGCACTGTTTTGTGTGTGTGTGTGTGTGTAGATTACCAGGTGTCGTGTGTGTGTGTGAAGATAGTGTGTAGATTGAGTAGATCGGCGCCCCCGGTGGGCGCCCATTCGCCTCCCCGGGAAAGGACGCCCCACATACGCGTACATTGTAACCGCGTGGGACGCGGAGAGGGCCCCTGAGGGCGCCGCCATAGCCCCTAGCTGGAGGACCCCACTTCCTGGTGGCTTGGCCCCACCCCAGCATCCCACCTCAGCTACCCACGTCGCGCGGCACAACCTTGTAAAAAACGTATGATGGCCAACGGCAACGTGGGTGGGGTTGAGGGTCCCCAGACCGTGGCACCTGATGGAGGCTTGTTTTGAGCAGTGTCTCGGATCTTTGGCGCGCGTGGGTCACAAGGCAACTCATGGGGCGAACGTCGCACTGGACATCCAACAGGCAAACCCGATCACAGATGTTGAGCTGCTTGGTCGCGCAGATGGTGGGGTGCAGGCTGCTGCGCGACGGTCTGGGTCTACAGGCACTGTCACACGTGGCTCCGTCACATGGGAATTTCTGGGGCGGACGTTGGACTTGACTCTCAGAGTGAACGCTCTGTAAATCCCAAGTCACTTCGTTCCTTGGGAACCCTAGCACTGACCTTGTTGAGCTGCTCGGTAGCGTAGATGGTGGGGTGCAGGCTGCGCAACGGTTTGGGCCTGGGGACTGGTCCCACCTAGGTTATGCGTCTCGCTACAGACAGAGAAGGGTGCATAGACAACTTCAAAGTCTGGCTGGCGCCCACACACACACTTGCCTTGTTGAGCTGCTTGGTCGCATAGATGGTTGGGTGCAGGCTGCGCGACGGCGCGTGCCACACGCGGTTGAGGTCCTGCCCCGCGAGCGAGCAACGGTAGTTGCCGACAATCACGCCGTCCGGGTTGAGCATCGGGATGACCTGGTGGAGATGACGACGGGGGGGGGGGGGGGGGGCAGCTTGGGGTTAAGGTCTAGGGTTTAGAATCGAGAGCGCCAAGGGTCTAGTTTCTAGGGTGTAGCTAGGGTCTAGGGCCTAGGGTCTAGGGTCTAGGGTGTAGACAGGGGGTAAGGGTCGAGGGTTTAGGGTCGAGAGCCAAGGGCAGCTGCCGCGAGTGAGCAGCGGTAGTTGCCAACGATCACGCCGTCTGGGTTGAGCATCGGGATGACCTGGTGGCGATGATGACGGGGGGGAGGGGGACAGCCTAGGGTTTAGGGTCTAGGGTCTAGGGTCTAGAGCCAAGGATCTAGTTTCTAGGGCCTAGGGTCTAGGGTGTTACAGTTACAGTTACATGGCATTCCAGCTAAGACAAAACTAGTCCTAGTGCCACCGCCCTGTGAAGGACGATAGCCACCAGCCGGTTACCTGCCGTCTAGACTACCGCTCCCGCCGGCTAGTTTAGACCCAAACAAGTCCCTGAGGGACATGTCTGGCAAGGAGCGTATAGGAAAGGACCGTCCTCCTCCTGGCCTTTGAGGCCGACCACGCCGGCTGTGCCGACTGGCGGCGCTGAAGCAGAAAAGTCCCCGCCTGGCATGGTGCATGGTTGTCCAACTCCATGCATGGGGCTCTGCCTGCGCCCCATGCGTCATGCATGGCCAGGTCCCACCCTCCAGGGGGGCCTGGGCAAACAGAGTCGTCATGGCAGGCTGCCTGAAGACCAATGCCGACGCCAGTCACGGGCAGACGAGTGCCCCCGAGGGTGAGCGCGGTGACAAACGCTGCGATGGTGAAGCGGATAAACTCTGTTGTTGCCTCGGCGGTCACCACCGCTGAAGCCCTGATGGTAGCTCGCCCCCACGAGCAGCCATCTTGACCGATGTCCAGCATGCATTGACGGGCGCCAGCTCCTCCGCTCGTCGATCAACTCGTCGAGATCGGTGCCGCATGGCGTCCTGCATGGGAGGAGGATAAGGGCCGTCTCCCAGCACGGGTCGCGGCAGCGCCGCGGCTACTCGCCAAGCCATGACAGCGCCGGGCAAGCCGCTCCTGTAGTTTCCACCGAGGGACAGTCTAGCAGGAGCCAGGCCAGTCGTATTTTATCCCGCTCGTCAGCGGCACGGAGATCCTAGTCACCAGCAGCGCCGCTTTGCTGGGTCCAGGGCTCGGTCTAGGGTGTAGGCAGGGGGTAAGGGTCGAGGGTTTAGGGTCTAGAGCCAAGGGCAGCTGCCGCGAGAGCGCAGCGGTAGTTGCCGACGGCCACGCCGTCCGTTGAGCATCGGGATGACCTGGTGGCGATGATGAGCTAGGCTGTGAGGTTAGGGTCTAGGGTCTAGGGTCTAGGGTCTAGCCAGATGGGTGGGGTCAAGGGTCGAGGGTCGAGGGTTTATGGTTGAGAGCCAAGGTTAATGCCGCGAGCGAGCAGCAGTACTTGCCGTCCGGGTTGAGCATCGAGATGACCTGGTGGTGATGATGACGGGAGGGGGGGAGGTATTTCCGCTAAGCTTGGCTGAGCCTCGAATTTCTTGCGCAGGCCGGGTGGCGGCAAGGCAACGCGGACTAGGAATCAGAGACGCCTTTTCGAATTCCGCTGTTGGCAATCCCCATGAAAATGCTGATGACGGGAGGTGGGGTGGGCACAGTGAGCTTAGGGTCTAGGGTCTAGGGTCTAGGCAGGGGGTTAGGGTCTAGGGTCTAGGGTCTAGAGCCTAGGGTTCAGGGTCTTGAGCTGTGTCTGCTGATTGAAATCCCAGCTAGAAAACCCCTTAACACGTTAGAGGTTGCGGCCCGGCTTGATATCCTTTTTGGCCACGTCTTGGCCTTTCTCCCCACGGGGGGATGCCTCTTTTGGCGATTTGTGATGAACCTGCCTCGCGTTTCCGTTTCCCCATATGCGCTCACCTACTTCAACAAGCGTTTGCTGCCGCTGCGGTAGGGGACCTAGGGGTGCGCCCACGCTCTTTACAGAGTTGGGGTTCCGTACCGACAAAAGCCAGCCATCTCAGTAAGGTGCTCGGGCCATACGCGCCGAGCACGGTCTTGTACGCCTTTAGAGGTGTCCCTGACTGTAACATCCATCAGAGCCTGGGGTTCAGGGTCGAGGGTCTGATGGATGTTACTTACAGTCAGGGATCGCCTCTAGGCGCGTGAAGACCGTGCTCGGCGTTTCGTGCCCGCACACAAAACTGGCTGGTGGCTACTGGCGGTAACCCCACCCAGTCCTGATTGGGTGAGCAGCAAAGTTACAGACGAGTCAAAGTGCTGCCACTTTGCCTTCGCTTCGTCTCGTCTTACTCCGACTCAGTGAGCCTTCGGAGGCTCCTAGCCATTGGAACAGCTAGTGCAGAAGCCGCCCCCGCGCAACTGACCTTGAACACAAAGGAGTCGCGGAGGAGCTTGGCGTCGAGGGAGGTGCCGAGCAGGTAGTCAAGGGCGCCCTGCATGAGACAGAGCGCGGATGAATTTGACGCAGGGGAGATCTGGAGGTCTGCTGACAACGGGGCCAGAGCAGGGCAAGTGTCGCGGAGCGCGCCAGAGCAGAGCATCAGAGCAAGTCAGATCATAGAAAGTCAGATCCGAGGCAAGTCAGAGCAGATCAGGACAAGTTGGAGCACCAGGGCAAGTTGTTGCACGCCAGAGCAGAGCACGCCAGAGCAGAGCATCAGAGGATCAGAGCACCAGATCATCAGAGCATGAGAGGCGAGTCAGAGAAGAGCAAGTCAGGGCAGAGCAGGGCAAGTTGTATCGGAGCACGTCAGATCAGGGCAATTTATATCAAAGACAATTTGGAGCAGAGCAGGGCAAGTTGGAGCACCAAAACGTTGCTGCAGAGCACGCCAGAGCAGAGCATCAGAGCATCAGAGGCAAGACGGATCAGAGCATCAGACAATCAGAGGCAATTCAGAGCAAAGCAGTCGGATCAGAGTACAAGCCATGCTCAAGCTGTCCCGTGGGGTCAAAACGCAAGAGGCACAGGGCCGCAATCTAATCTGTGTTCAAGTAACAGAATACCAATGTCGGCCGCCCACCTTGATCATTGAGCTCGCGTTCTTCACCCCAAGTTAAGGTGCCCCGCGACAAAATCACGCAGCATTTCCGCCAACATTCCCGAGGAACGAAGTGACTCGGAACTGTCTGCAGCGGAATTTGGAAAGGCGTCCAAAATATCGAAACCCGCGTCGCCGCGCCGCGCCCGGGTCGGAAACTGGAACTGAGAGAACCAGCGAGGCCTAGCGTAGGTCATAGCGTCGGCATTTTTTGGCGAAGCGTGCAGCGACGTTGCGGTATTCGCCGGTATTGACCGTGCCACGTCAGCAGCGTGCCATCCTGACCCTTCGCCTCTCTCCGCTGCTGTGAGGCTGGCCTGCACGTCACTAGTGCGATGCGCGTGACGCCGGAGGCGGGGCGTGAGTCTGCAGGGCGCAAATGCAACAGTCTCGGAGCGCAACAAGGATGCGTCAGCTAGCCATGTCGTGCGTCCCGTCACTTCTCTCCTCTGCTTTGAGGTTAGCCTGTACATAACTAGTAGAATGCGCGTGTCGCTGGGGGATGCGGATGTCGCTGGGGGATGTCGCCGTTTTTTTGTTTAAGATGTATGGACTGGTTCGGCCCCCTCCCTCTGTCCTCCCTCCCTCCCTGCTGCTGAGTGGCGATTGGTGTGCGATTTCATGATGCCATGGCATCGCGGTGCAAAGGAGCTGGCAGATGCATGGGATGCATGGGATGGCATGGGCATGGCGCCAGGGGCAGTGTGGTGTG